>JARHVA010000770.1:3875000-4195000 GCA_037957365.1 Torreya grandis | reverse complement strand
TATACCCAAAGAATATAAAACAACCTGGTTTGAATCAAATATCTCAAGCTGATATATATATATATATATATATATATATATATATATATATATATATATATATATATATACCTATCAAAATAATCTCATATGTTTGAACAATGATATTTGATTTGCTAAGGAGGGTTAGGATAGAGCTTATAAATTCTATATTTATCATGGTCAGGACCTATTTCTCTACCCCCAACCTTCCTAGGGCACTCTGGGTTGGATATAGGGTTCTATGGAGGCTGAGTCCTCCACAAGGCCCTATATATAGCCCATTGTAATTTTCCAAATTTCATAAATAGTTGAAAAACTAGTAACCCAAAAGCAATTTGAAAAACCCATTCAATAAAAAGTATCACACATAGGTATTGAATTAGAAAATCTACCTATGAATTCCAAAGAATATGTATATATTCCTTTCTCTTTCCTTCAATCTATCACCCTTCTTATCTTATGTCTCTTCTTCTTTGTATGTCGTGAGTTGTCCCATTCACAACCCCCATTATCCTTTTTTTATTTTTTTCCATCATCCTACTTACCTTCCACTTCTCCATGATTAATGATAGATAAAACTAGATAAAAAATATACATTCCTAAATAACTCAATCAACTCACAGTTTGTCACCATGAAAACATAATGAATCCCATAATTTTGTCCCAAATGATGCTTAACTGAATTCAACAGATGATTAGTAACCCTACTCATCTTGATGCTTTACTCCAATCCCTAATTATTCATATTATATTCTTTATAAAATCTACATGACAATTATTTAAATAATCCATCATTGACCATCTAAATCACATAATCCTGATGTTTTATTCCATGCAAAGACTATCCACTAGTCGATACCCCATGCAATGAACATTGACCAAATACAATAAAATAATGATTATATAACTTGGAAATTCAACTAGGTATTATAATACTAGATTTTTACATTAAAATTCTATCCATAAACATATATAAAATTTAAAATAATTTCCAAATCATTCAATAATAACCAATATCTAATGTATTATGAGTATACAATTTTTTGTCAAACATTTAATTGATTACAATGCCTTTTAAAAAACAATGTTATTTATCTTTCGATATTTAAATGAAACCTATATAATATCATAATAATAATATTTAATTATTATTATCTAAATCATGTAGATAAATAATAATGGAATCCTTCTATACTTTTTAATGCTTACTACATCAAAATTTTATTCTAGACAACCATTTCAAATAAGGTAGTAAGGTAAGCACAACATATACAAATTTACTCATTTTAGTCAAACTATTACGTCAAACAATCACATTATATAAGATAAGCTAGCACATTCATAAAACTAGTGAAATCACTCAAATCAAACAAAACAATCATCAACAATCAATATCATGCTGGAAAGCATATTAACAATCACCTAAAAAAAAAAAAAAAAAAATGCTACACTCTCTATATCAACAATTAATTTATGAAACATGATATATTAAGTTGTGTGTTCAAGGGTTTCCAAATTCATTCTCTGTCATCCCCCAATATCTCCATCTAGATCACCCTTTCTAATGATGCTCTCCATTTATCACACTCTGAGGGAAGAATTTGTCCTACATCCACCTCACAACAATGAAGGTAGTTAGCCTGAAATATCAACATATCCATAAAACAATGTAGTATAATAATCAAACATGATCACAATATACAAAATATAAAAGTATTGTTAACTCATAGTAGACTAATCATGTCAATTAAGCAACATAGACTCTCCCATAATCAACATATGTCATTAAGATTAATCAAATATTAGTTAATCAACTAATCAGCCACAATAATCCACAAATCAAATAGGTTGTCTAGCTTAGATAGAAATTGGGATGTGATAGGGAATATGACATTTGGAACAAACTAAGGAGTACTTTTAAGGTCATTATGGGATTCTTTTAACTCCCTCATCCTTCCTTTTACCCTATTTAAAGAGCCATCTCTTCCAAAATAAGCTTGATTTTTTATTCTTGGGATGCATCTTTGTCTTGATCAAACTTTTATCTCATTTTCTTGGCTTATTCTTTCTTTTATTCCTAGATTTATTTGTTTACATGGATTCGAATAGATTATAAGGGGTTTTCTATTTGACATTTTCCCCACTTATCAAATCTTATCTCAATATTGTAGCTTGATTCTCTCTAAAGGAGATATTGATTCATTTTTCATTCTTTTTCTTTATTATTTCAAACTTTTTAATATGAACTTGCCAATAAATCTAGTAAGTCTTTTACCTTTATAGTTCATGACTTTACAAATTATTTGTAATAGGATACTACTTAATTTGAAAATAATATACTAAGGTATCATCATATAACAAGGAATTATTGGAGTCTCAATTGTATAATATATAATAAGGTTAGATTTGATGAAGGATGTTGTGTTAAAATAATAAGATTCTGGTGTTGATTTTTAGTTTACAGTAAGCCTATCCATATGGAAGGATTTTTGGTTTTTATTATCTACAAATACCTTTGTCACTTGAGTAATGTATTTTTGGGTGATGGGATATTTGATATGCAAATATAAATTATAAAATAGGTATAGTATGGGATCATCATAGATGTGTTCATCAAAGATAGCTTTATCGATGATGGATTCATCATAGATGGGTGGTTGGTCAAAATGGATGTTTTGTCAAATCAAAGTGAATCAAATGTTATCACTTTGTCAAATATGGGTTTTTGATTGAAAATAGGCCCTTGGTCAAAGATAGGCTCTTTAACCTAAGTCTTATCAAATAAGGGTGGACCAATGATGGCTTAGAATTTGGAATTTGTCATATAATTGAAAGGATTTGTTTGACTTTAATTTATTTGTGGATAGTCTAATCATGATATAGAAATGGATCTTGGATTATTCATAATTTTTTTTAAATTCATATTCACTTTGTTCTTGGATATAATATTTTCACTAGAGTGGTTATGGTATGAAATGATTGTATTTTTTTTGCTCAAGGGCCTACTTGGTAAGATATTGATCATGTGATTGTTGATTGTGGCATCTTAGATTGTATTGATGGTTGGATTTTTGACTTGGTTGGTTTTTTGTTAGAGATAGGATAATTTTTGGTTTATATGTATTAAGATATTAATTGGTGTGGGATGGTTGATAATTGATTGGTAGATTAATTTGTTTGTTCAATTTTTGATTAAACTAGTTTTTTGGTAGAATTATGATAAGTTTGGGTTTATATGACTTAAGTGCTTGATTGGTAGTGGATTATTGTAGATCATGGGCCAATTTGGATTATTATGGCTTAAGGGCTATATTGATAGGTTTTATTTTTGGTTTTGCATTTTTTTAGGGAGATTGATGGGATGAATATTACCTTTGGGATTGATATTCATCTAAATTTTTTAAAGTTTAGTAGAGAATTGATTATATGATTGATACAACTTAGGAGTTTTATGGGTATGGGATTTATAATGGGGTATTTTATTATTGTGAGACGAAGGTATTTATGTTGAAATAATAATAATAAATTCTAGTTTGGCTACATGTTTATTTAAATTTTTGGATTGGTTTGATTACAACTTGATTTTAAAAGTGGTAAGGTTGTTGCACTAAAATAGGTTGGATACTATGATTGTAATTGGTAGATGGGAAGTTTTCTTAGTTTGAAAATCTAGTGTTATCATTATCATAGATATCTATGTGGTCATAAGGATTTATAAAATGGAAGAAACCTCTACCAAAAATATTTTATGCATCAATAATTTGATTCAATAATGCCTAAAATCTAGTAGTTTGATTCATGGTTTTAAATGTGGCTATAGATTTTTCAAAACAATTTTTGTTTGGAAAAAAGTTCTTAAATATAAGTTTTTAGTTTTCAAAATTAGTGTTTTTTTAGATTAACTTACTTGATTTATATTTTATAACAAAGGAATCAAACAATACCATAAATAAGACAATCCTTAACTAGTCAAATAAGGCGTAATCAATTAGTGGCCCACTGATGGTACCCCAAAATATGACAGGTGTGTGATGAGTGATCTTTAGGAATGTGTTTTATTAACACTACTCTTTGTTTATGGATGAAGGTTCTTATTCTAGGATTTTTTAGATAATAAAACTGAATATCTATAACATCTCAATCTTGTATAATTGGAAAATATCAATCATGTCTCTAACCTTTAATTATAGACCTTCTTGCTACTAAAAAGATCACATTCACCATCTCATTATGCTGAAATGATTATATTATAACTTGAGCTTTACCATTATGATGAATCATACCACCTACACAATAAAAAACTATTTTTTATCCTTAAAGAAATTACCACCCATAGATAGACACTAACATTAATGCCAGTGTCCAGATCCTTATCTAGTGTCCAAACCTCAAAAGTCATAAAAATTATAGATAATTTGAGACCTATAGGCTAGCATATTTATTTTATTGAAACCTACCATGAGAAATTTTCAAAATGTGTGGTATAAATATAATTCCAATCCTTCTCATTATTCATAAAAAAAACACTAAGCAAGCACATATCGATGTGCATTCAATCAATCACACAACTGAGTTATTCTACCCTATTCATCCATTTTTACTTATTAATCATAGGATCAGTCATAAAAAAGTTATGAGGCATTCAAATAGCATATATTGAGGGATATTTGTCAAGTTACAATCTAGATCATTGCATGTCTCTACATATAGCATTATACACCATTAGTTACACACACAGCCACACATAGGGAATAACTATATAAGATTTAGTCCCTCCTTGGAGAATTGGATATGTAGGGAGTATTCATTAATAGAAGGGTCATTGTGGTCATCTCAAAATCATGAGCCCACTAAACTATATTTATCAGGCAATACCTAAGGGTGAAGAACTACACTTTGATCAAAAAAATACATCTACATCTATGTTTCGTATTTGAATAAATTTATAAAAATGTGACAAAATATTGATAATAACATAAATGGTTGCATCAAAATCTACTAAATATTTTTTATGTGACATTATCATAATAACACAAATAGTATCTTCAATGGTAGTGTCTAAAGGTTGATAGTAGTGTATATATCTCTAGTAATATAATTCTTAGAATTTGATGATAGTGAATATGCATACCTAATCGTGTTTTTGTACAAACCAAATATGTATGCATATTCACTATCTAGATAAGTATCAACTCATTCTTGTATTACAAATACATAAAACATAATTAAAATTGATAAATTCTATATTTAACATAAGTAAGTATTTTAATTCAAAATATTCATTTATCTAAGTTTACATTTAATTAGCATACTCTAGAATAATTTTATGCACCCTTGAGTTTAGGTTATTCTATATTTTAACCCTATCCCCCCATATTATAAAACTAGGGCTAAATATTTGGTGAATTGAATCTCTATGTCTCCTTATGAAAATTTATTATCATCCTAGGGTTTTCATCTAGCTAGTGTTTCAACTTACTATACTTGTTCATGTATATCTTATATTAATTTGTATGCACCCTATGCATAGTGCTAGATTTTGGGGCATCCCTACCAGATATTTTGAGCTCCCTCTTCTTCCACCTAAGATGTCATAAGCTAATGTAATGTCAAATTCCCTCAATAATGAGAGTGCCAATGATGATAATGAACACAATACATAAAATGTCATCATAGAGGATGAATCAGATCATAAACATAATTAAATGAATAGTGACCATAAATAAGTAGATGATGACCAAGTAAAGGCCATTGATATATTTTGAAATTGTATTCTTTAAAACCCTAAGGAATTTTATAATATCCTTAGTACCATTTTGGAAACTAAAGAATATAAAGGAACAAATGAGTTTTTCAAACCCTTGACTAAATCATTGATTCCTAAATATAGTGTGGGCACAAATTATGTTCTTGAACCTTTTTCCTTTGAAGATAAAATTATTATTACTACAAATCCTATGTGCCAAATGAATTATTCAACTGAAATATCAATTTCAGTGCCTATATCTACTCATACCATGTTTGCACCCCCTTGGTCACTTCTCAAGTATAAAATCTTAATCCCAATGGGTTGACTGTGAAACCCCTTCTCCAAGTTAACATAGATTTGGAAGAAAAAGTTTCCAATATTGAAAAAAATGATCTAAATTATCCTCATGCTATTGATTCCCAATCTGTTTTACATAACCCTCTTTCACCTAAAAAATAAATTCATCCTTTTCCAATTTGTTTTGTTTCACCCAACTTCACATTTTATGATGGAAAGGGTGATCCTAAACAACATATTGTATCCTTCTTTACAACATGCCTTGAATATGCTTCCAATGATAAAATTTTGACCAAACTATTTCCAAGAATCCTAAAGGACTATGCTTTGAGATAGTTCTATGAGCTACCACTACAATCATTTAAAGCCTTAATACCCTTTGTGGACAAATTTTTAGCATAATTCTCCATCAACATCATTGAAAAGATTTCATATGCATAAATTTCTAAGATCAAACAAGGAACCAATGAACCTATCAATTAATATTATTGGGATACAATAAAATGTTAACAAAAATAATAAATCCAATGGTCAATAAGGAAATTCAAGACATATTTAAGTAAAGCTTGCTTAAACCTCTTCATGAGTCCATTATTTCTAAAAATATTAAATAGTTTGATGACTTCTTCCATGTTTCTTTTAATCATGAAATGAAACATACTATTTTGAACGAGTTAAATTATTTATATAATACACCATCCACATCCATACCAATGTTTATATTAAACCAAATTATAATTTTAATCTTATGGAACCTAGAAAGGAAATCCATAAAAAGTTTAATGTAGTGGCTCAATTATCTAATAGCCTCATCATTTCCAATGCACCTAAGAGACAATTTACATAATTAATTAATTAATTATTTAGCTTCTCTACTTAGTAAGCTTTTAGAGTGTCATTTTATATATCTCCCTCCTCTAATAGAGTTTGATATGAGTATACCTATACCTATAGGATGTTATTCCAATGCCTATTATGATTATCACAAGACCTTGGGAATTACATAAATGAATGTTTTAAATTGAAATATTAGATCAATGACCTCATATATACCCATTAGATTGCATTTGATGATCCTTTAAATGATTTAGGGTCCCAACCTAGTGACCATTATAATGAAAATAATTTCAATGACCCATTATAAGATAATTCTAAGAAAACTTAAAAATTTAAAATGTCATATCATACACATCTTCATATACCACATTATGGGTACCCATTAGATGGGATTATTCTTATACTTAAACAGCATATATCTCATGTGGTTCATAGATCATATATTACATTTGATGATAGTTAAATTGTGGATGATGACTCAATTATTCACTCACTCTTTAGTAATATATACTTTGATCATTAGCATATCCACAATGTCATGGTTGACAAATGATATAGTGATAACATATGCACCGTGACCTCACTCACACATTTGGGATATACACAAAATGATTTATAAACTTCAACTAAGATAGTCATAGCATTTTATGGGACATACTAGAATGTTATTGGTGAGATTGATTTACCTTTACAGAGGTTCATCACATATAGTGACTACATTATCATTTATACCTTATACGAGATTATTTTATATGTTGTTATAACACCATTAGATACATAATCTCTATGTATTACCTTCCATAGTAAATGGGTGTATTAAATACATTTATAACAATGATGAATCAATTTTTTCAAATCTCCATATGAATATCCACTTGAATAGGAGAATTTTACTCCTAGATAAATAATTATAAAACCTATTAAGTTTCACCATTTCTGAGGGTAACATGTATTCCCCTTTCTTAGGTGGCCCATCCTTGAGATTCCTTTGCATTAGAGATATATAGTGGATTCCACTAAATCCTAATCTACTCCTACATAACATATCTAGTTACTTAGATAAACTAAACATGGTCCAATTATTTATAATATATAGAAACAACATAATACTGAACAATAGGTTACATGAACCACTATTTCTGCTACTTCTTATTTAAAACCATTGAGTCATATAGGGCATGCATAAAGTATTGTTGACACTCTAGACCAAAGTATGAAACATATACATGTTTTTTGGAATTATCACCATTATGATTTACCATATTCTAAGTATAGAGAACCATATAAGCATTCCTTATATGGGATAATTGGATATCCCTTACTTTGTAAAAATTAAAAAATACCAAAATAATAAAATATTCAATAAAATATGAAAGCATACAAATAACCTAGTAAATACAAAAATATTTGGTATGTTCATAGTTGTACTAGTTCTTATACATATTTTTTTTGCTTAATGTTATTAGATAGAAAATCATTTCAATTATATACACATAAATGTTTCACACATCTTTGAGTGTGATACAAGCATACCATAGAAACATGATACTTGCACATAAATATGTTGGACCTTTCCTCTACCTATATCATATAGTGTGCTTGGGGCATAAAATTTCCTTGATCATGATTGATATAGGTTATGTATAATTTTTATCATTTTTAGATTATCATGTTTGATTTTATATATTAATGCTTACACATGATTATATCCATGCTTATATCTTACACATTGTACTTGAATGTTATGTTATATAACATTTTTTTGGTACACATATTTATAGGGACTAGTATGATATATTCATTGATTTATTATGCTTCATGAGTTTCTTTTATCACTTCCTTGAATGTGTTTCTTTCTTAATATTGTCTTAATTGTGGAACATTTCAATATGTTCCCTATTTTTGGCCCATGTGCCATTGTAATTTGTTTGGATATTTAAATATGTAATTGCATTTGAGCATGTAACATTTGAACATTCACCTTGAATTAGGTCTCCTTGAGTAATTATTTTTCATTGCATTGAGTGATCTTGTATGTGTGTTGGATTGTTTGATGAGCTTGCATTATTAATTTTTATACATTACCATGATTTGCATCATGGAATAAATGACCTTATGTGATCGCATACTATGCGATTCATTAATTTATCTACTTATACATGTTACTCCTATATGTTACATAAATTATATAGTTATATTATTTCTTTAGAGGTAAGGTGATTACCAATTTACATCCCCTCACCTCAAAAGGGGACATATCAATGGGGGAATGTCATAAAGACATGGCCTACATGCTTCTCTAGTTCTCAGAATCTCCAAATGTATACTATATTTTACATCATTTAGATATATACTTAGTTTATAATTATATACATTGGCATCAAATTTCATAGATTTGGGATAGATTTTTTCATATTTATTATACTTATAATATACACAATTATAGATTATAGGTTACATTTTGACATATACTTTAGTTTGAGACATATTAGAGGTGTATATTCCATATTAGTGCATCAAAAATTACAAATTTTATTAATTATATATTAATATTATTATAACCCAGGATATAATTTTATTACACAAGGAATAATTTTTATCTATCCATATGTGTTTGTTTTAGTTGGTTCACTTTATAGTTCTAGTTTATTAAATCACTCAACCTCAACATATTTTTAGGTTAGATTTACTTAAATAATTCAAAATCCATAGAATCATAGGATTATTTGATTAAATTTCTCACCCTCACCAAATTTATAGGATGGTTGAATAGAGCATTCACCCTCACCAAATTATGTATATGTTTGGGTTATACAATTTAGATTCAATTATCTCAATGGTCATCTTAGAATTTGCCTATACACATGATTTGGGGAATGGTTACCCTCAAATATCCATATAAACATGTTCAGTGTTCATATTTTAACCTATCTTAGCTCCAATGCTTCATAAGGAAACTTTTATACAAAGAAAATTTTCAAGAAGTAACATGGTTACATTGACACATAGGTGTATTCCTTCCCTTGCTCTCTTTACTTTCTATAACTTTAATTTATTTCAATATCAAATTATATTAAATGATTTATGTTGTAACATGATATTTTTTATACATTATACACCCAAAAATCACTCAAAGTGGGCTCATGTAAATACAAGGTGTGTTATACATACCCAAGTACACATCTATTTCCTTTAACCTACTCATTTCATCTTTATGCATTATTAGATTAAAGGGGAGAAAATGTAGATACTAAAAATTAACATTTATATCATCTCAGTATTTCATACTTGTAAAATATCAATCATGGTTATACCTTTCATTTTTAGAACTTCCTTCTACCAAAAGTCTTACATTCACCATCTCACTAATATGTCTAAATGTTTATCTTATAGTCTAACCTTTATCATTTTGATGACCCAAACCACATATACACTACAGAAAGCTAAAAATATAATATACATCATTCACTATCAATTATATATTATTTTAATATCCTTAAGGGCACTACCAGCCATAAAGGCACACTAGCATCGACACTAGTATCCAAACCCTTTTATAGTGTCCAATCCCAAAATAATCCAAAGTATAAATACTTCAAAACCTATGGGTTAGCCTCTTCATTTTATTTAACCTTACCATGAGATATATTAAAAATGTGTGTTATAAATATAATTCTAAGCCTTATCATTATTTAGTTAACTAAAAACAAGTAAACACCTACCAAAGCTCATTCAATCAAGTGCACAAATAATTTATTCTATCCTATGCATCCCTAATTTTTATCAATATAAGATTAGTCATACAAATTGTCATAGGCATTCAAAGATCATCCCCTGAGTGATAGTCAAGTTACAAGATAGATCACTACATATATCATATTACATCATTTTCACACATAATACACACATAAGAGAGAACTACATAAGCTTGAGGCCCTCCTTAGAATATTACATATATAGGAAACACTTATTAACAAAGTGGTTATTGAGTTCTTCTTAACAATGTGATCCCACTAAATCATTTTTGGTAAAAAATACCTAAGGGTGAAGAGGTAGGGTTTGATCAATAAGAAGAGATATACAACTTGTGTTCCATATTTTAATACATCAATAAAAAGGTGAAGGAAAACATAAAACATCACAAGTGGTCACATTGTGATCTAGTAGATATTTTGTATAGTAAAATATCATTTTATCATGGATAAAATCATTGATGGTAGTGTATTAAGGTCAACGATAGTGTCCATAGATCAGGAAATATAAATCTCAAAATGTGAGGATTATATCAAAATCCTTATCTAGCCTTTTACTGTCTATGTACAAACCATATATTGTTATGTATTTAATATCCAACTATTTATTATTGTATTCAAAATCAATATAATGTCATTCAATTTGGTACTTTTTATATTTAGCATATCTTGGTTTTTGAATTTAAAATATTCATTTATCTAATTTTGAAATGAATTGGCTTACTCTAGAATTATTTTATCCACCTTTATAGTTAGGCTATTCTATATTTTAACCCTATCCCCCATATTTTAAAATTAGGGTTAAAAAAATTTTGAACTTGATCTTTGTGTCTCGTTAGGAAATTTTTTTATTATCATATGTTTTTCATCCAACTAGGGTTTCATTTACTATAGTTTTTTCATATATTTCTTCTATTAATTTATATGCACCCTAGTCATAGTGCTAGACTTAGGGAGATCCATACTAAACATTTTTAGCTCCCTCTTCTTTCACCTAAGATTTCTCAAGATAATGTAATGTCAAATCCCATAAATAATGAAAGTATCAATGATGAAATGAATAGAATAAATAAAATGGCATTATGAAGGATGAATAAGTTCATAAACTTAGTGAAATAACTAATGACCATGAATGAGTAGATGATGACCAAGTAAAGACCATTCTTATGTTTTGAGAGAATATTCATTGAAATATTAAGGATATTGATAATATAATTAGTACCACTTTGGAGACTAAAAAAGATAAAGGACCAAATGAAATGTTTAATTCCTTGACTACATCATTGATGCCTACATTTAGTGAAGGCACAAATTATGTTTTCAAACACTTTTTCCTTGAAGATAAAATCCATATTAATACACCTCCTATCATAAAAATGAATGATTTAACTCAAATAACAATTTCAATTTTGATATCTACTCATACAATTTTTCACCCCCTTGCTAACTTCTCAAGCATTAAATTTGAATCCTAATGGGTCTACTATGTAAACCCTTCTCCAAGTCTTTAAAGTTTTAGAAGATAAAGTTTCCAAAATTGAGAAAAATGTTTTAAATAATCCTCATCCTATTGATTCCAAAGATGTGATACATAACCATATTAAACTTGAAACTTATTTAAACCCTTTACCAATTGATTTTTTTGTACTGAAGTTCACATTGTACGATGGCAAGGGTGATCTTTAATAGCATCTTCAATCTTTATTTTAAGTATGGCTTGACTATGCTTCCAATGATAAAATTTGGACCAAAATATATCAAATAAGCCTCAAGGAATATGCTTTGAGATGTTTATGTGATCTACAAATACAATTGGTTAACCTTAAAACATATATACTAAGGATCTAGTGTTAAAATTAATATATTAGCCTAAGCACAAGGATAATAGACTAATCTATTAAGAAGGCCAACTAATATAAATCTCAAAAAATTAATCCTCTAAATTTATACTATTGAGTTTTATAAAAATATAAATGTTTAGCTATTGAAAGATATGAAATTTTTATAAATAAATTGTACTTAATTAATTCATTGTGCCTGTATAGGTTTGTGTTGGAGTAGGACTAGAAGAAAACTGGATCAGTCTTTAGATTGTGTAAATTAGAATTTCTAGTCTAGGAACACTTCCATAAAATATATATGGTTTCATTAATTTTAATATTAGGGTCCACCACAGGTGTCCATTATGGAATATTCTCTCTTTTTGAATGTGACAAACTTCACCCTTCTAGTTTTTATGTCACCTTGCTTCTAATATATTTAGATTTTGTGCATGATTTTTCTCTTTATATATTGATCAAACACTAACTCTTCATCCTTATTCACCCTTTGAATGATGTTAGACAAAATTGGGTTAGTGAGATCACCATGTTAATTTAACCTCAGTAAAACCCTATCATTGAGTGCTACCTACATAGTCAATACTCCAAAGAGGGCTTAGAATTATGTAGTTATCCCCTATATATGGAAGTGTGTAATAACATTGGTGTAATATGTTATATTAAAGTTGTTGTTATTTCAAACAACACACCATATTTTTAGGTTGAAAATAAGGACCCTCTCTATTTTGAGATAATTATTGGTGATATATCTCATGATTATATTTTTTAATATAAAATTAGATTAATATTTGTAATGCTTCATATGAGACTTAGCTAAATATTTAATTATCATGACATTATTCACCTAGGTGTGAATAAATTCTATCGATCTTATATTTTATATAATTTTAAACATATTTTCTATAGACATTAACTAGTGAATGTTCAGGTTTAAATCTTTATTTTATGCAAATGACTGGTTTTAATTATTATATTATTTTGATCAATTCTCACATAAAATTCACCTAACAAAGACTTGGTTTTATAAAAAATATTTACTTAGTCAATTTTACTATTTTCTCATAGGGTTTCAAAGACTCCCATGTCCCTCATAATTCTTCCACATGTCCATATGTCACTGATGTATGACTTTGGATTCAAATGGTTTTTTTTTGTAAAAATGACTAACTCCTTTTAAAATGTAGGGGAGTGATATAGCACCATGTGACACAATCCCTATGACCTGACCCCTCACCCCTTTGGAACCTCAAAACCTCAAGAGAATTAAGGCATTATCTCAATTTCTTATAAATTTATCAACATTGGTAAAGGTCTATCTTCCCAAGTCCTTGAGAAGACACCATGTGGTACCCTCTCAAAATCTTGAGAGCTCAGAGTAATTAAAATATTATTCCAAAGTATGAAGAGCCTAGGGGACCAATAAAAATACACATGCTAATGACTGATCAAGCATAGACTAAAACCTAAGAGGCCAAGAATGAGTAACATGGTCATGACAGAGGTTGACAATGAGGTAAAGTCAAGGAGTGTTAACTAACTACTAAGTCATAAAATGGGACCCATAAAAACAAGCTACTAGCCTAGATAAGGAGAAGGAATATGATGCCAAAATAGATACCTATCATAGTGATGACATCAAGAGAGACTAAGAACTAAGATTGATGGCCTGTCTAGCCATAAAAACTATCAAGAATCCCAAGAGGACTATGTGTTAGGTTTGGAAAGTGAAGTCAAAGTGAATTTGGTTCCTCACCAATTAAAATGCTTATAAATGATAAATTTTGGGATAAGAAAGTAGTGAATTGATCCAAGAGACCTTGAAATCAAGCTAAGGATGGATATTTAATTTAATTATCCCCTAAAATTTAATGTATAAGCCTATGCAAGGCATAAAAATCCTCAAAAAATCCTAATGATAATCTACCATTAAATGAAAAGCAGATAGTATGGCATGAGTCATCACATGGTGTGTGCATGGAAGAAGGCCAAGGAGAGACAATGAAAGCTCTATTTTAAAGAGGCATGGCCTCTAATTTTAAATCATTTTCAAGTTAGTAAATATATTAGAATCTCAACTACATTCCCCAATCTTTATTAAATATTTATAATTTCCTTGATAGTGGGTTGAGCAAACTTCATGGATAAATTTTTATATATAAGGGATGTTGTTTTCCCTCTAAAAGGGTTAGGAATTTTGGGGTCAAAGTGATGTTAGGATTGTTCCAAGATTTCACCTATCTTCCCTTTATTTTTTCACCTTGACTATGCATCCATAGGTGGTCAACATTTAGGCATTAAATTACTACTATAATTGGCCTAGAATATACTAGCCTTTCTCCCATGCATTTGACCTTAATTTAGTCCCAATGGATATTTATTGTAACATAATTATTTTAAAATGTTGAATGCATATTTTACTACATTTTTAAAATGTCTCTAGTCTTTTGATTTACCCAATTAATTGGTGCTAGGACTATTAACATGTTTGTTTGTCATTAAATATCTTAGTTATGTTTTTTTATAGTTATCATAACTAGTTTATAAAGTTATTTCATGTTATATTTATCATTATATTATTCATTTTATGTAATAGTTATTGACTACCAATAGTTTTATTTAGAATGGATTCAATGAATAAATGGTTTTCACACTTGTCCTTAGAATATTGCCCACTCACTGAATCACATGTTTTTAGTATCTAGACTAGGCACATAGTGGTCTAATTTTGGTCAAGCATGGTTTTAGTTAATTGGCATCAAGAATTGTGTTTAGATCAAAGATACCCTCTCTTTTTTTCCCTACCCTCTCTCCCTTTTAATTTTTTGGGATGATGTCCTACCCTAGTTTAGTTTTTGATAAGAATTTTAATGAAGTAGATTTTGATTTTTTTACATGTTGAATTGAATAGGTAGTAGGATTTAGTCAATTAGTTAGAAAGAAAGAAAGCAAATGAACATGAAAGCTTCATATAAATTGGACACCTAGTGGTAATAGTTATTTATCTCATAGCACAAATTTATACTAAGAACCACTCAACCTTTGGACCACTAGCAAGTCCTAAAATTGATGGGGAAATTTCATCCCATCTACTATTATCTCCTTTTTATCCCATTAGAATAGCTAATCTAATAATTATTTCTATTAAGGGTCATAAATTGAGACAAACATTTCTAATGCTAAAAGGAGGGTTAAATTAATCTTTGTTTTTAGTTGCCTTTCAATTGTTTTCTATTCAAAAGCAACCTGAACCCCATTGCAAGGATCATAAGGTCTATATTTAAGTTCTTAATCTTCCTTATTTCACTTGTTAAGACATAGTAGGAACAAAAATGATAAGGATGAGCTTGTTTCACATATTGTTTAAAAAAATTTAAGCTTATCCTTAATGCCCTAAATTTTATGTCTATCACCATGTATTGGCTTGGCGAGTCATCCATACAAATGCTAGGTATTTACCATGAATTCCTTGAGGACCCCTTATTTCTCTTCCTAGATTTCCAAGTAATCATAATAGAATTTCTAAGGAACATCTCACTACTTATAGGTATGTTATACACATTTTAAATGTCAAATATGAGTATGTATCATACATATTGTTTCTCTTCACTCTAGAAGATGCATATGACTAGTTTTTAAGTTTTTCACCTAATTCCATCATTAGTAGTGATGGTCTTTCAAATCAATTTTTGTTACAATTTGGAAGCTGGGTGGAAGATCCAGCCTCCATGTAAAATATTGCACCTAATGATTAAAATGATCAAAACCCTATCATAATTATAAAATAAGCTATTCAGTATGAGTAAGATGATCCTAAACCTACTACCCCTCTAAATTATTACATAACTGAAGTAGAGGAACATATTATAGACATTAAGTAATAAATCTTAAATCTATGAGAATAACTAGAATACATTTCAGTTAAGGATAATGATGATGAGGTCCTAAATTTAAAAGGGTCCAATCAACATGTGTTATAAGAAAATGTAGAAGATCAAATAATGATTATTACTATCTCAAGTGATCCAACTCTTTATGAATTAGTAGTTATTGAACCTTTTGTTCCCAAAATCACCATTCTCAAGCCTCGAGTAAGATAATCCCTTATTTTTGATTTCCAAGGTCATCAGGTAAATGTTTTTAATACCATGGGTTATTTTTAGAATATTTAAGAAGATGAATCCCACACTTATGATTATATTGATTTTAATTATAGAATTAAATATATTGAACATTATGAGTACATTTATGCATATATTTTTAAGTCTAGAGGAGAACATCGTGATATCTCTCGCAATCAACAAAAATAAGAACCATTTGAAGAGTTTGAGAAGTGAAAGAAGATGCATATTTTGTAGTTGAAGTATCCTTATCATATGCTCCTACTCATATATTTTTGATGTTGATTCAAGATGGTGAGCAGTTCCATAGCATTATTTTGTCTTCCCTCTCATCACTAGAGGGAGATGAACATGAGCAAGTCAGAGATGAGCTGGACTACTTGTGATAAGAAGAAGAAAACCAAAGAATAGTGGGTTTTTTCTTTAAAGAGAATGATTTTAAATATCTTGAATTTGATTTATTCTCTTCCTAATTTAACCTTGCCTTAAAACCAATTTAATATATCCATATGTTCTTCTTGATAGTAGAGTCATTCAATAAGGAATCTCACAGGTATAAAGGCTTAAATGAAGAGGTCATGTCAATGGAGATGCAAGCTGAATATGATCTAACTTGACCAAGTTCTCTATTCACTCTAAACATAGCTAAAAAATATAGAAGATCTTTGACATGGGAAGAATTACTCACATACCTCCCAGAGGATAAAGATAAATAAGAGGACTCTATCAAAGCTTCCATTATAGTCCAAACATAACCAATTGTTGACATATCTATGATTTTCAACAAATAATATACCCTTTCCAAGCTAGATGTTCAAGACATTTTGGTATGTATTAGCTCCCAGCCTCACTCCTCTTCACAATTCCACATTTGGTCTGAGGTATTTTCCTCACCCTATCCTTGATGTTTTTAGAAAATTAGATGTAATCATAATGTTAAACTACATAATTTTATTTTATTTTGAATTTCATGACATGA
Organism: Torreya grandis; assembly: GCA_037957365.1. NCBI lineage: Eukaryota > Viridiplantae > Streptophyta > Pinopsida > Cupressales > Taxaceae > Torreya > Torreya grandis. The sequence goes on along the minus strand of JARHVA010000770.1, from coordinate 4,177,406 downwards.
ATATTGAAAATATTTATAGGGTAGTGTTTTCCATCCTAGAGGACAACATAGAAGAAAGTAGCTATGCCCTTTGCCCTTCTCCAAATTCTGAACTAATCAGGTGCCTAATTGATTCAAGCATGCATTTTCGTGGAAAAAAATCTTGTAAATATGCTTTTCATTCCTTTTTTCTTTGATTCTCTAATGTTTCTTTCTCATCCCTTGTTTTATATTAGTTTTCCTATATTTTGTGTTTCCTTTATTTCGTTTGTTTTGTTTTTTATGGGCGTATTCTAGCCTTGTTTTGCTTCAACATTATGGCATGGCCTTGTATTAAGCATCTATTTTAAATAGTGATCCTTATCCTAAAACCAAAAATCATTGAACATAATGAATAATCTTGTGTATTTCTCATTCCTTAGGTTAGTGGGTTAAGAAACCTCAAATGGTGGATGTATAATTGAGATAGTTTTTTGAGCCTTTTAAGTTAGAATGTGAAAAGAGACGTTTAAATAATGGCATGAGTTGTTCTAGTTTTATTTTGTGTAGTTTTTGAACTTTAGATGCTTGTGATTCTAAACACAACATGTGGATTTTATAAATTTTTACTTTCTTATCTAAATTCATCAACTACACTTAATTGGACATATTAACTAAAGAAGAAAAACTAAACTAGTTTATGTTTGTCTTAGTAATCTTAATCTTTTGAGTATATCATTATACACATGGATTTGTTCTGAAACCTTAATGGAATAAACATATAAATATTTTAATAATAAATAAATCAAATTAAATTGAATAAAAATGTAAAATCTAAAGTCTCCATTGAATGGGTGATTTAGACAATCTTCACCATAGGCTTTCTGACTTGGCTGGTAGTGGAGTAAGGCTTTGAATGGGATGAGAGGTATATTTGTCAAGGATATAGACACTTGGATATTAGAAGATAAATTCCCATGTCATTCCCCACCAAGATAAATAATAAATGTTTTCCCTCTAATAATTTTTGGTTGTCTACGTAGGTTTTAATTATTTCATGTGAATTAAGGAGCTATAAGGAATTAATCACTTTTCACACACCAATGTTAAAATTAAACTTAGTATTCCATAGGTTGAAGTAGAATTTAGTTCCTTCATAATTTTTTATATTTCCTAAGGAACTATTTGTAGTTTATGCTTGTGATCAAGTGTGAAGGTTTTTATCCTAGCTTTCAAAGTCATTTAAGTAGAGACTCTAGGTTCTAAATGCTTAACAACATTATCCCAATAGAGGTCACCATATGTTGTGTTAAAAAACGTACCCCAATTTTAGGCTAAAAATATGGACCCTCTTTATTTTGAGCTAACATTTGGTGATACATCTTATGATTATGTTTTTTAATTAAAAAATGGCTTAATTTTTGTAATGCTTCATATGAGACTTAGCTAAATCTTCAATATTCATGATGTTCTTCACCTAGGTGTCAATAAATTTTATCTTTCCTATGTTTTAGATCATTTATATCACATTTTATATATACATTAACCTATGAATATTTGATCTTAAATCTTTGTTTTATGAAAATGATTGATTTCAATTATTTTATTATTCAATCGCTTCTCACATAAAATTTGCTTAGTAAAGACTTGGTTTTCTCAAAAATATTTTCTTAGTCCATTTTATTATTTTATCATAGGTTTTCCAATACTCTTAAGTCCCTCTTAATTCTTCTAAAGATCCAAATCTCATCAATGCATGACTTTAGAGTCAAATATTTTTGGAAAAATGACTAAGTCCTTTTAAAACCCTAGGGTCCCAAAATAGTGCCACATGGCACAATCTTAGTGAATTGGCCCCTTAAAACCTTGTAACATTGGAACCTCAGGATAATTAAGGCATTATCCCAAAATATCCTAGAATTTGATCGATATTGGTAAATATCCATGCCCCTAAGTCCCTAAGAAGATGCCACATGGCACCCTCTCAAAAGCTTGGGAATTTAGAGCAATTATATCATTAGCCCAAATCATGAATAGCATAGGGGACCAAGAAAAATATGTGTGGTGTTGATTTATAAATAATATAATAAAACATAGTAGGCTAAGAATAAGACACATGGTGATGATGGATGTAGATAATGAGGTAAATCCTAGGAACATTGACAAACTATCAAGTGGAAAAATAAGACCTATCAAAGTAAACTAATAACCTAGTAAAGGAGAAGGAATACGACATTAAGAAAGATCCATGTGGTAGTGAAAACATAATAGGATCTAGTCAATAATATTGAAGGCCCATCTAGCCATTTAAATTTGTAAAGAGTCCCAAGAGGACTATGTGTTAGGTCTTGAAAGAGAACTCAAAGTGAAGTTGGTTCTTCACCAACTAAATGGCCCATAAGTGACACATTTTAGGCTAATAAAGTAGTGAATTGATCCAAAATACCTTTAAATTAATCTAGGGATGTATATTTCATTTAATTATCACCTAAAACTTAATGCATAACTCTGTGTAGGGCATAGTGGAATGACAGTCCCAATAAAATCCCAACAACAATTTGTCATAAATATTTGAATCTAATCACTATTATCCCCCCAAATTGAATTAAAATTAGTTATTATTTCATTATTCATCACTTGGCATGTGCATAGAAGAAGGCCAATGATATATAATGAGCATAAAATATAAAAGATCTATTTTAAAGAGGCGTAACCTCTAACTATAAATTATGGTCAAGTTAGTGAATCTATTAGAATATCAACCACATTCCCTAATTATCATTGAATATTTGTAACTACCTGACTGGTGGGTTGAGTGAAATTCATGGACAAATTTATCTATAAGGGATTTTGTTTTCCCTTTGAAAGGGTTGGTACTTTTGGGGTCAAAACATTATTGGGATTATTCTAGGATTTCACTTTCCTTCCCTTAGTCTTTTCACCTTGACTGTGCATCCATGAGTGATCAGTATATAGGCATCATATTGATGTTGAAGTTGGCCTAGATTACACTAACCTTTCTCCCATGCCTTCAACATTAATTTATTACCAGGGGATATTGATTGCAACATAATGCTTTTAGAGTGTTAAATATAAATTTTACTACTTTTTTTCATTTAATGTCTTCAGTCTTCTAATTTATCCAATTAATTGGTGGTAGGACTATTAACACTCTTATTTTTAGATGATTTTATTAGTTATGTTGTGTAGTAGCTATCATAACTAGTTTATTGAGTTATATCATGTTTTATTTAGGCTTTTCTCAGTCATTGTGTGTAATAGATACATACTACCAATAGGTTTTTTAGAATGGATTCAATGAATAAATGGATTTCACATTTGTCCTTAGAATATTTCTCATAGAGTGGCTCATGTTTGTGAAACTATGCACACTAGGCACACATTGGTATAACAATGTTCAAGCATGATTTCAATTCCTTGGCATCAAGAAGCTTGTTTCAATCAAAGACACCCTCTCTTTTCTTCCCTAATTCTTTCTCCTTTTTAATTTTTTGGATGATTTTCTATCCTATTTTTGGTTATGATAGGAATTGTAATGAATTATATTATGATTATTTTACAAGTTGAATCAAATAGGTAGTAGGATTTAGGCAAATAGTTAGCAAGCAAACAAGTAAATGAACATGAAAGCTCATATCAATTAAACCCCTAGTTTTAATAGTTGTTTCTCTTAGAGAACATATTTATAATATTAATTACTCAACCCTTGGACCACTAACAAGGTCCTAAAATTGATGGGGACATTTCATGCCATGTGTTTTTATCTCCTTTTATCCCATCAAAATAGCAAATATAATAATTGTTTATGTTGGAGGTCATAAATTGAGGCCAACAATAGTGATCTCACCTATATATTTGAAAATTTCACTTGGTTGATTCTCTTGGAGGCTTGAGACCTTTTTTGTGAGTTTTCCTATGATTTATTTATCAATAGGGAAGAATAGGGAAAATTTACTCACTTGAATATTTGATTAGATGTTTATTGTTAATTATCCTTATGAATTGTATGACTTGTAGGTGAATTTGATTAATGAGGGATATTATTATATTAACTAATCCATTTATAAAAATTTATCAAAATAATATGCTTAGGATAACCTATAGGATAAGTTCTTTTTTCAAATTAGATAACTTTTGGTGGTTGGACACTTGGTAATATCTTATACACCTTAGTCAACACATGTGTATGTAGATAGTTAGAACTATCCAAGGAGATAAAAAATAGGTATATGTCCAAAACTAAAATAGTAGGGTTTGGCCTAAGAGATAAGCATTTAGGCACAAAAAGAGTGTACATGATATTTTTAGTAGTAGAAAGGTCTAGGATAGGAAAGATAGATCCTTGATTAATATTTGCCAATGTTTAAGCCAAAGATGCTAGATAATTCAATTTTAGTATCTACATTTACCTCCCCTTTTACTATAGTAATTAAAGAAAATAAAATTAATAGTTAAAGGAAGGAACATACCTAGGTGTGTCAACAAACCTTGTATTTGTGTGAGCACACCTTGATTGGTTTAGCTGGCGACTGACCATTAACCAAGAGCATGTTATAGTATATAATTAGTGTATGGAATATAAATTTTAAATAAATTGAAATTCTTGAAATTATAGTGTAATTTTAGGAGTACACTTGTGTATTGATGCAACTGATCTTGCCTATTTGGTAATTTGATTGAAGATATGCTTCATTGTGAACCATTAAAATTAGAATTAAGAGAAATGTGGACCTGAAAGTAAAAAATATAAGATAAATATGCCCCTGAACCTTCATGTAATGGTGAGTTACAACAAAACCATTGAGCTTATTTCATCTCAATCATGCAACCCAAATATTACATAATATGGAGAGTGTGAGTGATTTAATCAACTCACACTATGTATCTAGTGAGGTTGGATGATTTAATAAAATCCAACCTATAATTATGGTGAAATTATATTATTTAATAAAATCTAGCTTATAAATTTGGTAATATTGAGTGATTTAATCAACTCAACATTGCCAAATGTAAATAAATTATTACAACCGATTGACTTGATAACAATCTGTAACAGTCCATAATAGTATTTAAAATCTTAAATTTTATTTTATTTTTCAATTTTAGGTGCCCTTTCATGGCATATGTACCTCATATATGTATCAATATGAAATTTGGGTGTAGTAATAGTACCAATGTGTAGAATAATAGTACTAATATGTGGAATAACAATATCATTGTATAGAATGCTTCCACAAATGTATATCTATGTAATCTAGTGATTTAAAATTGTGGAGGTCATGACTTTATGACATTCCCCCATCACATAATCTAGAAACTATAAAATTGTGGAGGGCATGCTCTTATGGCATGCCCCCACCATGTAATTTGGTGCATCTTTGAATTTGTAAATTCATGGAGAACATGTTTTTATAATATGCCCCCATACATATACCTCCCAATTTGAGTGAAGGGATGTAAACTGGAAGTCACTTATCTTACAAGGATGATATGACCATATTATCAAGGTGTATACCATGTAACATATAGTGGGAAATATGTAAAAATAGATAAATCATTGAAGTGTTTAGAGTTGTATGACATCAAATCCTAAGATGCATGATGTAGATCATGGTAACGTGTAGATAGATAATAGTCTAATCTCAACACAAAATCAATAACACAAAATAATACTCAAATGAAAAGAAGAATTGTCCATGGAGACCTCATACAATGGGCATGTCCAAATTCCACAAAATCAAAGAGACATGACTTAGTTAAATGTCCATAAGCATAGAAATGACATTTTTAAATGTCAAAATAGGCAAAAAAAAAATTCACAAGGGCCACAAGTGAATGAAAATTTTAAAATTATTAATAGTATAATATAATGAAAGATAATTTCAAGCATTAAATACACACTCAAGAAAGTGTTAGGAGTATAAATTAGGATAAAAATAAGCAACCAACATGAACCTATCATACTAGTCCTTGCATACAAGTTTTATCAAAAAATGTTTGATATAATGACATATCAAATATACTATAAATATATGATCAAGGATATAGACATGTTTTATCTTTATAAGCTCAAAACATGATAATGTGAAATGATCAAAGGAGATCTGAAACTTTAGTTAATAATTGTGATCATAGAGGTATATGCCCCCAATATCCTTATGATGTGAGGAGAGGAGAGGTACATCATCTATATGTGCACTGATCATATGTCTTTTGTATGCTTGTATCACACTCAAAATATTTGTGAAAACATGTATATAAAAAGTAATGATATTCCATCTACTAACATGGATCAAATAATATATATGTAGAAAATAATACCACTAGGTAACGTGTTGAATATTTATTATGTTTTAAAGTTATTTGATTTTATTGGTTTTTTAAAATTTGGATACTTTCAACCCTAGTTTGGATCATTTTATTTTTTTTACCATGGTTTTATAGATAAAAATAGTGTATGGCATGTTGTTCATCACAATTTACAAGTGAAGTATAATAACAACTACCATCAGGTGGTATATGGATCTTTTTTACATCATGTGAAAAGGATATGCCTTGATGATTTTGGAAAATTTTGGATCCCATATGCTATATCCAAATTTTTACCATTATAAATTCATATTTATAAGTGTGTGGCATAACCCATACTCTTATTTGGATCACATGAGAACCATAAGCACTATGTATATTGATGCTTCGCAAGGAGTCTTTCCAACCTCCTTGAGTTTTTAAGTCTTTTATATCAAATCCAATTTATTTCAAATGTCTTACATTGCAAGTACTTTTAGTTTCATTAGTATCCACATTGTTATGACAATAATAATCACCACCCATGAATAATGTGATCCTTAATTCCTAGTGGAGTGGATGCTTTTTAGATTGGTCTATTTGAAGATCTTGTTTTATTATTGAAATATTGGTATCATGGAAATATGTATGTGGAAAATTATGTGGTTTTGAATTTTTACTTGTTAATGAACATGAATATTTATACATATACTAATATAATAAATAAAAATAATTAGAGGATTTGTGTAAATATCTTTCTCTAAATAGACAAAGAAGACACCTACTGAATATAAATTTTACTTCCAAATTTGATGGGATATAAGTCAAGGAATAAAACACATTCTTGAATTGAATAACATAGTCTTGAATGGGTTCATCATCATGTTGATTCAATGTTCAAACATGGTCCAATGTTAATTTTGGAAATGTGTGTTTATGAAACTGTGAAAAAATACATCCTCAAGTTTTTTGAATATTGGTATAGATTCATCAAGGGGAATATAAAACCAATAAATATTTTTGTTAGTTGAGATCCTATGGAAATATTTTAACAATAAAAATTCAACTTTTTGAAAATGGTTAGAGTATAGATATTATTTTTAGTGATTTGATAAATTCCATGTACCATAAAAGGTAGAGTACATAGGAATGAAAAAGTCCTTAGGATATGGAGTTTTAAAAACATGTCAAGTGAGGGGTTGGTCCTCCAAGATATCATCAAACAAGGTAGTCTCATGGGATGGAATTTTCAATCTTATAGTAAACATTTTTTGTTGAATATCTCTTATAGTATTCATCATATATAGCACATAATTATGAGAATTTGGTAAAAAGGTGGAAATTTTTCTTATAGGTTGAAAAGTTCCATCTACATGAAACATAGGCATATAAGCATTTTTTTTATGAAGAACAAGCGCACCTTAATTATTAGTAAATTTGGGAAATTTTGGTATTTCTTTTGGAGAGTTTGTAACATTTGATACTTGTATATTTGAAGTCTCATTTACATTTGGTAACGATATAGCATTTGGAAATTGAGGTAGTTTAGGTGATGATACATCCTTTTGTATTTGAATAGTTTTTTGAATAGATGAATCTTTTGGAATATAAATACCCTTAGGTTTAGAAGCTTTAGGAACATTTCACACTTTTGGTTTATATTGGGCTTTTTGCCTTGGTACTACATTTTGTTTTGGTAAATATTCAAGAATATCCTTACAAACCTTACTGTAATTTTATATATTAAATGAAGGAAAAAATGCCTCCCCACTCTTGATAATGGGGATGTATATGTTTAAATTAATTTGCTTAAATGAACATACCCAATATTATGAGGTTATAAATCAACCATATTTTCCTTATGGATTTGAAAAAACTTTTGATGATCATATAAAGGAACATTATGCTCATGTGTATTCACTTTGGTGATGGAAGGTAAATATGGATTAGGAGAATTACTAGATGTCCTAATTTGTTCATGGATAATATCATGTTCCAAATAATCTCATATAATTAGCTGGATAATAGTGGGTTCAAGATGGTATCTATAAGTAAAATGAATTATAGGTTTTGTAATAGAAGGTATGATGCATGCCAATCTATACTTTTTTTTCATAACACACACACACACACACACACACACACACACACACACACACACACACACACACACACACACACACACACACACACACACACACACACACACACACACACACACACACACACACCCATTTTATGAATTCAAATATGTTCCCATAAAATTAAAAATACTTATTTGAAGCCCTATTATCCTTGTAAATCTAGGACATAAATTTTGACATGTATAAGTCTAAGGCTACCCTTAAAATCTAAATCTACATAATTACAAAAGAAAACAAAATCCAAGATTGAGAATTATTTGTTATTTATTTTAACATTATATTCTCACAATTTCCCAAAGTTGACCTTATGATTTTTATTGGCTCATAGAGCTAATGCATTATGTCTCACTGTCTTTATGTTTTCATGTGTATGCAGGACCATTTTAAAGACTAGAAAATTATCTAAACCTATAGCTCCTAAAATATTATGTTATTGAGTTTTTAGAACTACAAGATCATGATAGATGTTAGGATCAAGTGCATTCATAGACCTTCATCCTTCCAAAATATTCAAATTTACACAAATCCAAGTTTCAAGATAAAGACAAGTAACATCATCACATTGATTAGAGTTTACCATAGTAAAATTAAAAAAATTAACATTAAAGTATCCAATTCATACTAATTCATCGACATGGTAAGACCACATTTACGTAGGACAAATTTCACTTCAAAAAAAATCTAAGTCTTATGAATTTCCATAGCCTTGAGATCGCACCACATGGTGTAATCCTTTAAACTTATAATCTAAAAGGTTAAAATAGTTCCTAAGTAATCTAAGATCCTGGAGCCCTGAGATTGGGACATATGGCATAATCTCATTCACCCAGATCACTCCAAGAGATGTATAAAGTTAATGGCCTTGATTCTTCAAGTATTTGGATCCTTGAGATCACACTGCATGTCTACATCATAACCACTTAGTTTGTTTGGAATATATACACAAATTGAAAGTTTAAATAGCTTTGGATCCCCAAGAGCACCCCCCATGGATAAATCTCATTAATTCATATCCCACAAATTATATAAATCAAGATTATAAGTCTAAGGACCTTGAGTAAATGATACGAAGATAAGTGTTTTAATCAAAGAGATATGTGGATAGAATATAAATAAAGGGTTTAACAACTAAGCAAAGGCTAGTAATCAAAAAATTGACACCTACCTTTACGTGTTTATTAGGCATGTAAAGTTAGCAAAAAGTTTCTATATGGTAAGTGATAACCTGCCTAAGTTGACTAGAAAATTTAAATCTAAATGGAAATAAAATCAATAGCTATTATTCATATTGATGTCACGTGAACTATGAATTCAAGACTCAGGCTTTGATGATATATGTAAAATCTAAGCAAGGACAAGTAACTTCACCATTAATATACAAGCTGAATATTATGATTTTGAGCTCTTAAGTAGCTAAAATCCCTATTTTTTGATGAATTTTCAAGAATGTTTAGCCAATGTGAAAAATAAATACATAGTCTCATATTACCAAAATATGTTCTCCAAAACCACCATGTGGTTAAGCCCCTTCTTCATAGTCCATCTCTAAGAGCATAAAATATCTAGGATCTATGTTTGAAAAAAGTGACCTCAATTTCAAGTTCCCCTATTATTCAACTATCTAGAATACAAGGAAGGCCATAACATCATAGTCCTCATAGAATTGTCTATCTTAGGAGGTACTATAATACATCAATGACTTAATGTAAATAAAAAACATGGTATTAAATAATTCAAGTAAAAACCCCAAGGTAATTCCCTATATATACTTACTTTATGATTTATTCTTTAATAACACTTGCAATAGAGATTTCTTGCATCGTAGAACACAAAAAAATCTAGTTGCTTATGTTTTGGGGTGAGTGTTTGAAAGGTATCTTAGGATTCAAAGGCCTAAAGTTTTTTATAACTAGCTTTTAGCCAATGTAAGGATGCAAAAGAATAATGTATAAGGAAATTGAAATAATTGTTAGTAAAATAGGAGAAATTGAATCCCAAGGGAGGTATTTCCTCTAATTCCATAATTAAGTTTAGACCAGGTATTAGGATAACAATGGCACTTATGAATGGGTTATATGGTTTCCCTAATAACACTTATGTGTAGGTAGATTGGGTGACATTATTGGATATTCTTTTGACTTTAGTCAAAATAATGGCACTAAATAAGATTATCAATGTTAGATTAAAGGGATAGATGTTCAAGCTGGAATAAAGGCTAGATGATGGCAATTTTTATATGATGTCTTATTGGATATTATCATTGGGATGTTCCATAAAGCTCATGGGGAACAATGGGATCCATCCACCAAGTATCTAAAATACATAATTTTTTATAAATATTATTTCTTGTATGTCTACATATTTAGGAATGAAATCACTAGAATTTATGAGGATGTTTATCCTTAGGTATCCCAGGCCATTTATGAAATACATATGCCTAGGCTATCCAAAATTTTGAGGAGAATATCCAAAATGGGAGATTATTTATACTACCCAGACTTTACCATTATTATAATTGAAGGGACTAGATCACCCCCCCTTTATTTTTACCATGTCACATCTCATAAAAGGTGAAAGAAAAATAAATTACACATCAATTGTATAATAGTCTAGATGAGGATCTTAGTATCAAACACCAGGGCTATTATCACTATTTAATTATTCTAAGATCTCTAAATGTCTAATAGATGCACAAAAACCTATGAGTAGGTGAGAGTAATGTAAACAAAAATTGAGTTTCATATTAGTTCATTGGCCAAAAAGTAAAAATTAGGTACATTATATAGTGAGATATTAGGTCACCAAAATGGTAACAACTCAACTCATTATCAAAATATGCATTAAGTGTACTTATATATAATAACCATAACAACCCTAAGTAAACTAATTAATAACCATGTAGGTAAAATAACAAATAGGAAAAATCCTACACTAACACCCCTTGAAGGGTAGCTTAGGTGGGTATACGAATTGGTCCCTAGCAACTAGGCTTGATGAGGTATCCAAGCATAATGAAACTCCCATAGATAAATAAAAGGAGAAAATATGTAGGAAAAAACTCCTCTCCAAAAATAGAGTAAATAAGAGATAGTGCATGCTCTAAGGACATCAAGAACAACTAAAAATGCATCAATAAGTGAGAGAAACAAAGCACATAGAGAGAATAACTAAGAAGTATACATAAAAGATGTTAAAGCTACCTACAATAGAGCTCATAAAAGATGAATACCACTAACAAGATCCTCTACCTAAAAATTGAGGAAAATCTATTTGCATCCAATAATGTTTCTTCACTTTGACAAATGAAGAACATGAATGGTGTACTATAAGTTTATTCATTACATAGTTGAAGATGAATCGGGTGCTAGTCCAACTATCTCTAAGTAAGGACTAAAATATAAGTGTGGTATAAGTCTAGTAGGATCATGCACAAACACTAAATGTAATGCCACTAAAGTGAACCTATCAGAAGTAGGTGCAGTGAAGAGTGAATCACCCTAGAAGAGTAAATGTGTCCACCAAGTTCTTGATGAATCTCCAACCAAGGTTTGATTCCTACACAAGGAATTATTTTCCTCATACATAGTAAGAAGTCTAAATTCTCTATAAAATTATGGTGCAATGAAAATAGAGGCAAATAAGGAATGTGGAATGACTTATAACTGTATACTAGACTACCTAATGTTTTATGAGTCTTGTATCAGTATAATTGCACCTTATAATATTTGAAGTGGATCAGAGGTAGGTGTATCAAGAACTAACCCCTCAATGTTTTTAATTTGGCAAGGAGATGGTAGAGGTGTATCCCCATGACCACTTTAGTCATATATTCTAGAAGAATAGCCATCAATATCAAATATGTGTTAAATCTCAAAAGTGTCATCAATTATAGGTGAGTCTAATGAATAATAATAGCATGGAACATTTAATGAAGCAATGTCTATGTGAATTATAAAGCATAAATCGGTAATTATCTAAATGAGATAAGAGACTATAGATGAAGGATGTATATCCATATATTGAATATCCATAAGAACATATGAGTCATCAAATCTCTCAAATGGTATACTCTCACTAGAAATATTAGAGTATAATGAAGTACCAGACTATGATGGCTCTAAAAGAACAACATCCTAAATAAGTACAAAAGTATAACTTGAAATAGGATAGTTGATTTTGATCAAAATCTCATCCTATACTGGTGGATAGATATAAGGAAGAGCATTGTCTACCATGTTAAGAATATAGAACATAGAGTAATATTAATGAATTAAAGACAAATAAAATGCAGAAAACAAACACAATAGAGACATATATTTAATGTGGTCCACTGAATATGGGATATGTACACATAGAAATAGACAATACTTATTAGTATTTAGTCTAAAAAATGAAGGGAAAACCTAAAATACATCCACTGCAATATCTTCTTCACTCACACATATTATGTTGCTATGATTAAAATGCCCTCAAATCAAAGGAGGGTTATATATTAGGGAAAAAATGCACAAAAACAATTTTTACCATTAGATCTATGACCTATTAATGAATGGTCCAAATTTAGTGGTGGGGGCATTTCCCCCCTACACTACCTATCAAGAATTAGGTATTATAATAAGATCAAGCTCCATCATCCAACATGCCATAGATGGGTCATCACAAGAAATAGGAGTAGAGGAGAGAGTAAATTAATATCTAAATATATTATAGGAATAGGATAATTAGGAGTGATATAAATCTCAACATGAACTCTAAAAAGAGACTAAAGGATTCTCCAAATATTTTTTGTACACATGGTGATGTAGATCTCGTGAAACATGTAGTAGAAAGGTACCATGAGCCTAGTCACATGTGTTATCCCACTTAGTGTACTGATCAAGGTCAGTGGGGTCAAGAATTTATCCATATAAAAATGGAGTATGATTCTTTTTTTTAAGTGTTCCATGTACACACACCAAGAAGCACATTTGGTCTTTTCAAGAAGAACCATTGGTGTAGAATTAACTTTCCCCCATAGGTATATCTTAAGTGATTTCAACATGATTGAGAGAAGACACCAAAAAAGTTCAAAACTACATAAAATAACTACAATGACCCATAGTTACAATGATAATTCACACTCTTGAAGAGGACATTAGGCATAGATGAGAATGCATCCAAATGATTAGTAACTTTAGGAATCAATACAATTCAAGAAAGGATAATGGGAAAAATAAACATCAAAGAATGCAAAACACCACACAATACCCCCTTAAAACTATCAATAGTGATCCCCCCATAATGTTTCAAATATTAGAATGCTTGTATAGACATTAGACATAGTTGAGAATGTCTTTAGTGATCACTACATAAGTATAAGGAACCAGAGGGACATTAAGATCAATTGATAATGCATCCAAAAGGTATAATTTTTGAAGAATATGTAGCTTTAGAAGGCTTAAATAAGGTTGCCAATGCATAGATCATGAAAAAAATAAGCACTTTTGAAGAATATGAAACTAAGAAATTAGTTACCTATCAAAAGTTATATTTTTTTAAGATTTAAACTTGCATAAAAAATTCCACCCAACATAAATTTGAAATATGTTTCAGTTGATTGATGATACCTAAAATAATATTGAAAGTTTTTGGGTTTCTTGTATAATTGGTTGGGGCTAAGGTTAATCCCCCACTAGTAGGAATCAATATTTAAGGCCCACCACCCGCGTGACTATACCATATGACCAAAAGGCTTCATGTAGGTGGTGGATTCCACCTACCTTGCACATAGGTGGGTCATAGTCTAAGGGTTATTTCAAAACCTATCATTTTTTGATGGGTGATCAAACACAATCCAGAGTCTGAAATGTATTGAGACAACCTAAAATGTCCATCATGGTTCCAATCTTTATCAAAGGACTTACCACTAGGAGTTTGCTCAGAGGGTGACCAGAGCCTGAGGGGCTTGTTAGAAAGAGGTAAAGGTTTTGAGTATTAGTGGATAAGTGGTAGCACTTGAGTAAGCATGGAGTTTGAGTAGGTTATAATGGTGTTTGAAGTGATGGTGGGTTCTAAGATAATGATGGTGTTTGAAGTGATGGTGAGTATTCACGAGTAGTTCTTAGGTTCTACACTATGTACAAGCACATGTAAATGTTTGTCAAGCCTTAGAAGTATGTAGAGGGCTTAAAACATGATAAAGGATGAGGTTATATGGTAAGGGGAAAAACTCAAGCCCTTTTTGGGTAGGCATTGGGTTTTGATACATATCTTGACATGCTAAAATGTCAACTCCCTTTAAATTGTCTAACCACCCCTAAAAATTTTCCAAAGGGACATAAATTCACCAAAGTGTCCAAAAAATGTCTGAGAGGGTGGAAATGCCTACCAAGTTTTAAAAATACATTAAATATTGTATGAATATTTTAAATATGTAAATAAAATATTGAATATGTAGAAAACCATATAACAACTCCAAAAACTAGAAACAACCCATTTGAGAAATCTAAAACCCATGAAAACCTAGATATAATTTTTTATTATAAGACCTATTTGTATGAATTTTCATGGATGTTGAAAAAATAAACCAAACCTCAAAAAATTGTTGATAATGAAAAAAACTAGTAATGCATGCAATGAAATAGCTCAAAGGATTTCACAAATGGCAAAATGATCATCAAATTAGAGCTCTAGTACCATGTTAAATTGCTCAAAGATATTTGAACATCTAAGAGATGCATGAAAACCTATGATTAGGTGAGATAAATGCAAAGTAAAAGTGTGTTTTATATTAATCCATTAGCTAAAAAAATCCAAAGGAGGTACATTATATAGTGAGATATTAGGTCATCAAAAAGATAACAACTCAAGTCACTATTAGAAAACACATTAAATGTATTTTCCCCTAATGATGTTAACAACCTTAAGAAATATCACTAACAACCATGTAGGTAAAACCATAATCATTAAAAATCCTACACCAATAAATCAAGACTCCCTTAAGCATTGGGCAACTTTAGTTTGCATTAAGGGCACACCTCAATCAACTGGGAAAGATCAAGTCCCATTATAATTTGAAGGTGGCTCAATAATTAAAATGGGACACCAAGGGAAGAGTTATAAATTATCTTAAGTTCCTCAATGAGATAAAATGGGTTACCATTAGATATGGTCACCATTAATATGAGCATGATTCCATATTTTTGAATGCTTCTAATTATTCTAAAATTTGGACCCATATGAGAGATAATGAGATCTCAATGATCATTACTCAAGACATACAATAGACCCAAAAATCACCAAGGAATAGGTAAATTTAATAATAAAATAATAAACAATATCCTCAATTCATGAGTGGTCTCAACCTTATCCTCAAGACCCAACTGAACAAGATCAACCTCCCTCTCTAATAGAAAAAGAGACTAATTTATCAAAGGGAGAACCTATCAATCAAAGGGAGGAGAATGTACAAATTAGGATGGATATTCTTAAATTAATACCTATTACTCAACTTGAATCCAATCATATATTTGATACCACTTTGGGAATAATAGCCATAGTTATAATTACTTCACCTCTCCTAGATGGACAAATAAGCACATTCTCTTGGGCATCTTTGACTCTACCTAATTCAGTCACACAAGTAATTATCCATGAGTTTATATAAAGTTATTTTTCATCTCCTTAATCTACTCATCCTTCCTCTCAAGAACCTCTAGTGATTCCATATTGACTAATTTCCACAATTAATGGGACATCTCCTCAAATATTCCCTACTATATTGGTCTCCTCTCCATCCACTCTTACCTTCAACACCATTATTCCACTACTCATCCCTTCAACATCCATAGTAGTAGTTACTACTAATTTAGATCCTTTATTTATTTCATCTTCCCCTTCATCTCCTATTCCCACCATAATTCCTTGCTAAGGGAAATCTAGAGTTCTTCTAGCCCCCTTTAGAACTCAACAAGTCAAAGAAATACCATCCTTAGGTCTAGTCTTCCTATAAGGACCCTTAGATGATTAAATAAATGAAGAAGATCATGGACATGTAATTTCAATGGTATATTATCCCACAAATGAGGAAGAAGAAAATATAGAAGCTAAGAAGGGGCTAGATCAGGAATTAAGTGAATCAATAACACAAGATGAAACAGAGGAAGAGGTAGAGCTAGAAAGGGCAAAATTAATAAGTTTGCAGAAGCTTAGATGTAGAAGAAACTCTAAATAAAGAACTTGACCAAAAAAATCTTACTGAATAAGAAATATGGATATTAAAAATGTAGTTTCTTCTCTTACTTCTTCCATTATTATTGTAAATACTCAAGTTGTTAGTTTACCACTTACTAGTCTTGGGCCACAAATTACCAATTTTATTGATTCTTCCATTCTTTCTATTGCAATCTAAATAATATATCTCAAAAGGAGGGTCTAATTTGAGAACTTAGTGTCGATTTCTATTTTTAATCCTACAGGGCCACTTGTCCCTCCAAAACCCTTAGCTCAATTGGAGCTACCATTTCCATAATCTACACCCACATAATCTACCATAATGATAAATTTTAAAAACCCAGACTAGACAAAGAATTTCATAGAAGTCACCCCTAAGAGGGAAGTATTAGGATGGAAAATGATCATTCATTCTCCCATTCAATTCTACATCCTAATAAGTTCCTTAATGACTCCTCCATTGATTACTCTATCTCTAATGATTACTTCACCTTCTATCTTTGAAAACTCTAACGAGGCTAAAGAATAAGGGGAACTCATTTTTTCCCAATACATTAAAGAGCAATAAATCTAAAGAGACAATAGGACAAATTTTGTCCTCATAGAGTTGCCCATGGTCTCCACTCATTTTGACAAGCAAAGTAGTAAAACTCAAAGGGTGGGAAATAGAAAGGGGGTGAACACTAGAATAGGGAAGGAAATAGTGATAAAACAAATGGAAAATAGGTTTCCATTGGCTTAGAAACCCAAAAAGAATCCAAAAAATATCAAAAACTATGCAAAGGTTTTTTGTTCTTTTTTGGATTCCATTTGAGAGGCCACAAAGGGATTTTATAAGAGTCAAGAACAAGCATAATGAAGGCTTCTATAGATATAAATCATTCTTCTACCTAGGAAATTATGGATAATGTCCAAAGTGGAACCATATGTTTGTATAACATTTTTACAATTTGAGTCTCTATGGGTGAATCTCAGTCTAAAAGGGTAAAAGTGCTACAAATTGCGTACCAATTGAAATAATTTAACAAGAGACTCAACTTCTTGGTTTAGTGTGCAAGGAATAGTGCATATAATCACATGAACTAATGTCATCCTAGGATGTTTCATTGGCTTTGAATTATGTGATTTCAAAGAGGAATGGTGTGTTTAATTGGCATTCACAAATACAAATGTTGATAGAGCAGTTTATAGGATAAGAAAGTGAGGTTTTGGAGATATTAAAACATACGAGGGTCATAGATATGATAACCTCTATTGGGTAATTAGTAAATAGGCCTAATTTTTAATCACTTCTTAAGGAAGTTGTAGATAGATTTAAGAATTTGAAGGAACCATCTACAAGTGTAGTGAATAAATTTTATTGTTAGTTAATTTTAAGAAAGATAGGGTAACTAAGGCAGAAGCCCTAAGAGTTGAGTTCAAATCATTCGAAATAGAGAATATAAGGTTGATGAGTGAATTTTTCAAAATATTTAATCCTTATATGATTAATTTTTACATTATCATTAAAGAATTTAAAGCCACTTATGCATTGTTTCAAAATATGAAGGCTGCAAAGGAGACTCCCAAGTTAGCACCAAGTACTCATTCAACAACAAATAATTCCTTATCATCACAAGGTCCCCAGTTCTATGGATATGTACCAATGCATATACCAATTAGACCAATTTTCATTTCTCAAGGGACCATGATGATTTTTATAGTTACTTTAGTTTTAACAACTATCAGGCAACCATTTTCCTCTCTTAGTGGTACTACATCAGCACCACCTTGTGTGTGTGTGTGTGCATGCACGTTTAAATTAAGTTGGGACTGGTGGTCCCAAATTTATTGGAATATATTTAGTATATTTTGGTTGATTAACCTTATATATGTACACACTTTTCATAAATGCATGTTATGCTTGATTTTTGACACACAATTCTATAATTAAAAATTTAAATTTAGACTTCACTTGGAGGATGAGGGATCCCTTCCCCAAGATTGTGTGTGTGTGTGTGTGTGTGTGTGTGTGTGTGTGTGTGTGTGTGTGTGTGTGTGTGTGTGTGTGTGTGTGTGTGTGTGTGTGTCCTCCCAATCCCAATGGGAAGATAATTTTTCTGTTAAGATTACTAGAAAATTATGAGGATTGTTGAGGTATTTTCTAGCCTTCATAGTCTGTTGAAACATGGAAACAATCCTAAGTTTTGGGTGGCCTAATCGATGGATTGAATCTCTAGATTCTAAGGGCTAGCTCCCTTTGATGTATCAATTAGGTTATCTACTCTAGGCTAAAAACTACAGGGGAAAAGGGAACAAGGAAAAGGTAAGAAATAAACTTGAAGGAAAATCCTATCTAATGATGGTGATACACCTATATTTTGGTTCATCCACTCAATTTAATCTTCTAAAACACTGATTAGACAATAAAAGACTGAATATTCAACTCCAATTAACTCCTATGCCTCAATATTTCATGAAAATGTTTTATCTGATGATCAAATATTAAGGGAAATGAGGGAATAGGCCTGTTTCAAGGCACTAACTAGCCATACACATCCACTATGACTTTAGCTAAAAGATGTCAAACACAAAACATGACCTACACAATCTAATCAACCAGTAAATAGGTAAGAATTAGGACTTGAAAATGAAGAAAATTCTATCACATATGCAAATCACTGACATAAATACACTATACTAGCATCCTAGAATATAAAAATAGTCTTATATATCTAAAAAGGTTACAAAACTCAAATTCTAGTAGAGTCTGATCTTTCCAAAAGAGGGATGATGATTCAAGGCTGAAAATCCAACTTATATAGAAAAAGCCTACAAAATCCAAGAGATTAGTGCTGAAAAAATAGAAGAGGAGATCAACTCCCACAAATCACAAGTCCAACTTTAGCTATCAAAAGATAACTAAGCCTTCAAATAATATATTTTTGTCTTATGTCTTGCATGAAAAAAATATTTGGCATTGGAAAAGGATGGTGGGCCCATCTCAGACTAATTTTCTCTATGTATGAAATTTATGCTAATACTTAGATGAAGAACTTCAGTTTGAATAAGAGTTGAAAACCTTCAATTAATAAGATAAATTAGAAAATATGTGACACTTTGACAAAATTTAACTCAAATTCAAGACCAATCAACTCCAATAGGCCTCTACTTGCATTAAAAATCTCTTTGAAAATTGAAGCATGCATGAAACCCCATGTTATCTCTTTGAACATCCATCCAATGTTAAACACTTCGAGCTCTTCATGCATTCAACTCTCCCATTTGGAATTGAAAGAGTCATGATTGAAGGTAGATGCATGTCTTTTCTAAGTGTGAATTATTTAATCCTTGAATTAAAAAACTCGATGTGTTCCTTACTGTAGTGTTGGACTATAGATCTTCTTATAGATGGAAAACAATATATTTATTGGTTTTTTACATGTTCATGCTTATCCTAGATGCCTCTAATCAAGCTTGGGTCACTCTACATGTTCTGCATATAGAATGTAAACCATATTGATCTATTGATTGGCTTTCAAAATCCTTCACCTTTTGTTTCTATATGTATTCCTTTGGGCTATAATTCTTTCAAACTTTTCATTTCTCCTTTCCTATGGAAATTGTTTCTATCTATTTATTGCAGATAATTTTTCTGAGACTTTTCTCTTTAGGATTTTCCTTTCTTTCAGGAAAATTGCCTAAAAGAATTGTTTTAGCTTATGCTTTCTTACGTTTCCTTTGGACAATTTATTTTAAGGAATTTGTATCATCATTATTTTCCTTCAATCTTTTTTCCTAAAGGAATTGTTTCATATTTTTGGCCTTCAAACTTTTCCTTATGCACTTTTCCTTTAGAATTTTTGCAAAGGATCTTTCAAGTTTTGAAAAGTGCCCACTACTCTAAGAAGTGCCCTTTGGAGTTTATTTAAAAGTCCTTTTCTTCAGGAAAAGTACCTTTTAGAAAAATTATTTGGTCCACTTTGTCTTTGAGAATGCCTTTTTCGAAGGGAAGGTACCCTTTGACTTTTTTGAAGTGCACCATTTGGAAATTTGAAAAGTCCCTTCAAAAAAATTTCAATGCCCTTTAGGCTTTTTGAAAAGTCCTTTCAGAAAAATTGAAATTGACTTTTTTGAAGGAAACGAACCCTTTTAAAAAAGCTGAAATGAACCTTTAGCCGAAATAAATGAGCCTTCAAACTTTGGTTAAAGTCCTTCAAGAAAATTATAATGGTCTTTTTTCCCTTCAAAATAATTGAAATGGACTTTTTCGAAGGAAAATAACCCTTCAAAAAAATTTAACTTGACTTTTTGGCTTTTTGATGATGCCCTTCAGAAAAATTGGAATGGTCCTCTTCAAAAAAACTACAAAAACCCTATTCCTTTAGAAAAATTGAAAAATCCCTTCGTATTTTTGTAATTTCCCTTTTTTCTAAGACAAGACCTTCATACTTATGGAAAAGGACCATTTCTTCAAAAAATATACCTTTGGGAATTTGAAAGAGTCCTTCAGCTTTTTATAAATGGTCCACTTCATCTTTTGGATTTCTTGGAAAGACCCTTTGATTTTGTTGAAAAGGACTTTTTGAAGGGAAAGATACCCTTTAGACTTTATAAAAGTGACTTTCTGGAAATGAAAAAACCCTTTGGGATTGTTTAAAATTCCCTTTTCCAAAAGGAATAATCCTTCATATTTTTTGCAAAGTCCTCTTCAATTAGCTTATATAGAAAAACCCAAAGTATTATTATTTGAGAACCTGAATTCTTTTTATATAAAACTTTCTCCCTTCATCTTCTCAAATCAAAACTTTCAAATCAAACTATAGGTACATCTCAGATATTAATCTACTACTCCCACCTTTGGATATCAATAGAAACATTAGGTTAGATAGAGGTATATTAAAAATAACCTATGCCTAATCATATTCCCTAAATATATGACCTTGTCTTCCTCTATGCACGATGTTTATATGTTGGCTAACTAGTTCTATTATCATCCATGGAAATGTGCATGATCTACCTAGAAACCCCCAAAAGTATCTTCCTTCCATTTTTCCCTCGAGAGGTAGGAATGTTGAATAACACATAATGGATTTCAAGTTTTCTTTTTAGATAAAAAATGTAACCCATGAAGATGCGACATGTAAACTTTTCCCCTTTACATTGTAAGATGCTTCTTGACTAGTTCCTTAATGTCCCAAAAAATTGGATTACCTCTTGGAATCAATTTCAAAACACTTTCTTGAAAATTTTTGGACAAGTCAATAGCCCCATTATCATATACCAACAATTTAAAATCATGAGGAGGGAACCTAATGAACCAATTTGATATTTTAATGCAATACTCCAAAATATGTACAACTGAGTTAAAGCTACTTATAAACCTAATGAAGCATTGGCCCTTGAAATGAACAAGAAGACCTTGTACCCTATGGTAATTCTTTTTATCCATATAACCCCCAATATTTTCATGTTATCATTAGTCTATGTCTAATATATGAGCATTGACAAGAATTTGAATCCTTAGTCACAAGCTCTAGTCCCACTTAATATTGGTCCTAATTTGATATCCCTCAACTCCATTCCAAATTTTAATCAAAATGTTTTGGATCAAAATCATAACCAAGTATACACCCAATTACCTTTACCCTATGCTCCACCTAACTAGCACCTTAATCTATTGAATAATCATGCGTCTCCATTCAACTAATAAAATTAAATCTAATTTTTATACTAGTCAATTCTTCTACTACATAGGGTTTTACTTCTATCTCTACAAAAGTAGAATTGGATGTTATCTAACAAATGATATAAAAATTAAGCAATGAGTTTTTTAGCATGAAAAAATGGATGGTAAACACCATGAGATAAAATATTAATATAAATTTGACATATCAAAGATACAATGGGCCTTTAAATAGACCTAGAAAGAGTACAAAGCAATATCCACCTAACAATATATTAGAAATAAATATCTTAAAAGTAAGAATTCATAATTGATGTTGATTTCATAACATAGAGAAGCATGGTGAGCTATTATTTATTTAATTATTTGTAATTCAATTAGAGCCATCTTCCTCTACTAATCCAAGTCTTCCTAACATATCCATGGTCTTTGATACATATGACTTCCCTTTCCCATTGGAAGATGAAATCGATCCTGAAGATAACACATATGAAATTCATGAATTTCAACAATTATAGAGTAATAATTATAAATTAAGTAATAACTAGCATGTTACTACTTCCATCCCCCCAAATAATAGTGATAATACTCTTCCAAATCCTAAGGCCAACAATAATTCACCTCCTCCAAAAGGTAATGATAAGTTACAAAGTATAGATCCATAGAGCAAAATAAGATACAATATTGTATAAGATATGAATAAGATTAAGGTGAATATCAATCTTAATGAGCTATCCCATATCACTGAATAGATATAGTTGTTACTGAAAGCCTTGATAGGGAGGTCATCCATGGATAAGTCAAAGGCTACACATAAAAATATGGTCATTTATAAGGACAAACCAAAAGTACCACCTTTTTTTTAACTATCATAATATTAAAAAATAATGTGCATAATGTTTTGGTTGACTCAAGTGCCCCAGCCAATGTGATGCATACAAATTTATGCAAGAAACTATGTTTGACTCTGGACAAATCTAAAAGTGTGGTCCTACAAATGAACAAGAATTATGTCCCATATGTTTGGGAGTTGACAAATTTACACATCCATATTGTATTTGAGACATGTGTAAATCAATATATAGATATTCTATTCACCAACATTTGTGAAGCTTATAACTTCCTCTAAAGTTACAATTAGTCAAACACACTAAATAAATACATGGATGTAGACTTCTCACAGATGTGGTTACCTTGGAAAGGATTAGACAACTAGATTTATGTAGCCTAAGAATTAATGATGAATTAACTAATCATGGACTATAATTTTAATAATGAAAATATCAACTTTACATCCTCACATGTAAGTGTGTATACATTTACTACCTAGTAAGAACCTCACGATCAAGAATTTTAAGGTCTTTCCCATTTATGGTCTCTCCACTTTGATAGATCCAAGTCAAAGAAAGGTTTATGTTTTGGAATAACTATGATTGAACTAGATGGGAAATAGTATCTAGATACACATAGGTTGTAATTATATTACACCAATAATCAAGCTGAGTATGAAGTCCTAATCCTAGGTTTATAGTTTTCATGGAAACATAACATTAGGAAGTTTTATATATTAAATGATTCAAAACTAGTCATAAACTAGATCAGAAATAAATATAAATGTAAACTAGCTTACTTGAATAAGTATAAAAAATGAGCCTGGAATTTGATCAAATCCTTTGAAGCATTCAACATCAAAGTTGTCCTAAGTGAATAAAACCAAACTGCATACTCACTAGTAGCTTCAGTAGATAATATAGAACCACTCCAAGAATCTAAGATACATAAATTTTCTATGGAGTTGGTTCCTTGCCCCTCCTCCTAGACAATATGTAAAACATCCAAGTATTTGATTATGATCAATAGATCATATAATTTATGAATATTTATAGAGCCTTTGAATCTCAAATACTAGATGAAAAGGATGTTAAACCCATCAATATGAAATATATAGGAGAAGATGGTGTCTTAAAACCTGAATAGAAACACATCCCCATGGGGATGGTGTCACTAGAATGAGCTTTTAATTTAGATCCATAAGCTCAAAATTAGAAACAACTTAAAGTAATTGAATATGATTTATCAAATTGAATCTGGGCACTAACCATCATCCCCAGTATGTAAACATTAGTCTGCATTGCATTAAAAGTGAGAAATAAAATTTTAAAGGTCTACTAAAAAAATAAAAATATGTGGTTGTTTAGACATATGAAGATCTGAATGTCTTTGACCCTTGTGTCATCACACATACTATCCCACTAAAGCTAGAACATAGTCCATTGAAGTAATGGCAAAGACTAATAAATCCAATTATTAAACCCCTCATCTAGATATAAGTACAAAATATATTAGATGCTAAGATTTTCTTTTTGATTAGTCATTCTACCTGAGTTGCCAACCTAGTACCAATCAAGAAGAAGAATTAAGAAATCAGGCTATGTGTCAACTTCAAAAATATCAATCGAGAATCATACAAGGATAACTATCATTTTCCCTCTATAGATGAGGTAATCCAAATGGTTAGTAGATGTGAGATGGTGTCCTTCTTTGATGAATTCTTAGTTTAAAATCAAGTTCTAGTAGAATCATAAGATAGAATGAAGACTGCCTTCACCACCAATTCGAGTACTATTTCATATTAAAAGATGCCTTTTGTCTTAATAAATACAAGAGAAACCTTTAAATGAGCTATGTAATTTTCCTCTCAAGGAATTTTTGGAAAGTTTATCATCATTTATATGGATGACCTAATGATGCTTTTAAAGGATAGACTTTATCATACAGACCATCTACTAAATTTTTTTGACAAATGTATAAATATGGAATATTACTCAATCCAAAGAATATCATATTTTGAGTCACCAAAGGAAATTTTTTAGGCCATGTCATTACCAAAGATGGGATCTCCATTGACCCATAATGAGTTTTATCCATTTCCAAGATGACACCTCCTAATAGTAAGAAAGAATTGAAGTATTTATTTGGCAAGATAGACTTCATAAATAAATTTATTTTTAGTTTTTTAAAGATTGTCAAACCAATTAATTCCATGTTAAAGCAAGATGCCAAAGTATAATGGAAAACTAAATCCAAGAAATATTTCTAGGATATATCAAAATTTCCATTGCTCAAGCTCTATTTTTGATCATTCTAGACTTATTCCTTTATTATTTTGCTTCAAAACACCCTATAGTATCAATACACACATATAAGGTAGATGATAATTAACATCCAATTACTTTCATGAGTACTAACTTGAATGATGTATAATTAAAATATTCAATGATAGGTAAATAATTATATTCACTAATCAAAGCCATGAAAAAAATTCAAGAATTACATTTTAAGAAAAAATATGTATGCCATCATTCTAGACCTAGTTGTCAAGCTCATGCTCAACCAAAATGAATTGGGAAAAAGAGTAGGTAAGTAGATGGAAAAACTATAAGAGTTTGATCTTGATATCAAACCAACAAAGATGGTATGAGGCCAAGGAATCATTCAGCAAATGACTGAGATTGATCCATGAATTTACATTGAATAGATCAATGGGACTCGTGTCTCCATGGTAAATGGTATGCCAACATCATCCACTACTTACTCATGAGTATATGTCCCCTTGAGATAAATAGAGAATAGAGTCAAGCCCTTAGGCTTAAATCAGTTCATTATATGATAAAAATGGGAGTTTTATACTAGAATAATTATAAAAGCATTTATTTGAGGTGTGTTTCAAAAGAGGAAGTTTTAAACATCTTGATAATCTAAACCAAAGTATAGGTAGAGGATATCCCTCAAGTAATTCAACAATGCATAAAATATTTAGAATGAGATACTAATGGCCTACAATTTCAAAAGATGCTCATAATCATGTCAAGACCTACCATGAATGTAAGGTGTTTAGAAAAAAGGAAGTGCATGATGTTATGTATTTACAACTAGTCATTGAAGGACTCCATTTTTCTTAATCAATTCTTGACTCCATTGGGGTGATAAACCGACATTATTTAGTGGGTCATAAATTTTTCCTAATATCCACTAACTATTACACTAGATGGACCAAATATATGGCCACTAAGAACTCTAGGGCAAGGGATTTTATATTTTTTTTGGAAGAGAATATATTGACCAAGTTTAGTACTCTAATCTCTTTAGTCTTTGATAATGGTCTAGCATTTAAATTGACATAATTTACTGACTGGGATTATAACAACCAAATTTCCATCAAATTCTCTTCAATTTTTTTTTCACAAGGGCATGGAGTTATTCAATCTATTAACAAGAATCTAATGAATGCCATCAAAAAGTCAACATAGGATAAATGAAGAGAATGGCATCTGATATTGAAGTATGAACTATGGGTAGAAAAAATAAGACACATAAAATCAACCAAGGCTTCACCTTTTCTGTTAGTGTATATATGTTAGTCAATTTTCACCATCACTCTTAAAATACCAATGTACTAGTCTATGCAATAGTATGTGGGTGATGATGAAAGAATCCAGTCTAGACTACTTAATATAATTTAGATGGAAGATGCAAAAATTGAAGCATTGCATAGCTTCAGTAAACACCAAGACATTGATAAAAGGTGGATTGATAAAAGTTCTAGAATCAAGGCTTTTAGTATTTTAGACCTAGTGCTTTTATGGTATAAATCACACATTGAAAACATGATAAGTTTACTCATGTATGGATCGACCCATATCAAATATCTAAAATAATATGTAATAATGCCTTCACTTGAAGAACCTCCAAGGTAAGCACCTTGATTTTGTGGTTAATGGATAGTTTTTGAAACATTATTTCATGGCTTCTCTAACTAGAGATGCTTCTGAATGATTATAAGTGAAAATCTAATTGTAGCATTATAATAGGTTTTCTATTTTCTAGAATATATTTCCTTCTTTTTATGTTAGTATTTATTGTTTTCTTAGATTAGTGTTTCCTATTTTATACATTTGCTTGTTAGTTATTTTTTATTATTTCTAGATTAGTTTTCCTAAAAATTGTAGAATAGACCAACCAATTTCCTATGCTATAATTATAAAATACTTGACAAAAATAAAGGGATTGTATAAAAGGAAAAATAATTGCCATTCACTAGGATTTATTTTGGCAGTGCTTGAGGTTATAGGATTGAGGTATGTGGTATGATTAGAATAATTTATACCTAGATTGAGTGAGTTCAGTAGGGATTCAATATTTACTCTAATATAATCATGAAAATTTTATAAAAACTTATTATTTCTAAATATCAACTACACTATTACATTCTAAAACTTGGATGAGAGATAATAAACATTGAAACGGATATACACTGGTAGGGATATATTAGTTCAAATAAGTCTTGTTAAAGATACGCCAAGACAATGGTGATTTTCATACCTTATTATATCTATTTTATTCAAAAAAAATCATGCAAACTTATGGAAGAAGGGTGGTTCAAAATATCTACTAGGTCTATGGACACCCAATAGTAGAGCAAGACTTAGAGTGGAACCAAAGGTATCTATGTCAGGCATATGGACACTTGAATGGAAATAAAGAAATGCCTAAGGTTCCCTCAGTATTTGGTTTTAAAATATGAAATCAAAGCCAAAACCTACATTTTATATTCAAGTCTTTGTTAAAAATCTCATAACAAGGGAAAAATAAATTTCACAAAATCACACACATAGATCTTAGGAATGAAAAGAGTTAGTATGCTACATAGAGAAGGAGGGGCCTTTTTTATGAGACTGATCACTTATTCATTCCTTGTTATAACTGAGGTTATACTATGATGCATTACTAAGATTTTAGGTTCTCAAATACTTAGGAGTTTTTCCCCATTGATCACCATTTGTTGTTCCCTAACACACAAACACCCTCATTTTCTAAATTTGAATAAGGACCCACTATTTGAAAATACTTATTAAAATTACTATAAGTCTTGGAAATATAGGACATCAGTTTTAATATGCATAAGTCTAAGACGTCTCTCAAATTATAAAGTTATAAAATTCCAAAAGAAAGAAAATCCAAACTTAAGTATTATTTATAATTTATTTTAAACCTTGGATTCTCATAATTTCCTAAGTTTTTCCTTATGATTTTTATTGGCTAAAGGAGATAATTATTGATGTCCTAGTGTCTCTATGTTTTAATGTATATGCAATACCATTTCAAAGACATACAAATCCTCTGCACCTAGATCTCCTAAATTTTTATGTTCCTAAGTTTTCAAAACTTCAAGATCATGATAGATAATATGATCATGTGCATTCATATACCTTTGGTATTGAAAAATATTCATAGTTAAATGAATCTAAGTTTTAATATCAATACAAGTGGAATCATCATGTTGATTATAACTCACCATAGTGAAATAAATTTTTTGTGCCTTTAAGCTAGTTGAGTCATCGCAAGTCTTCTATGTGGAAAGGCCATGTTCACTAGGGAAAAAGTTAATTTCATAAAATAATATAAGTCTTACAAGTATTTACAGCCTTCATTTCATGAAACATGGCATAATACTAAGGACTTAGAACCTAGAAGGTGAAAGTGGATCCTAAGTATTTCAATAGCCTATATCCCTAAGATTAGGATAGTTGGCACAATATCATTTACTCAGAGCACTCTAGGATATGTACAAAGTTAGTGGCTATGAGTTCCTAAGTCCTTGATTCTCTAAATATCTAAGATCATGCTACATGTTAACATCCCAACCACCTAAATCCCATATGGAATACATAAATTGTTAAAAAATTTAAATAGCTACAGACCCCCAATATCACTCCACATGGCTCAATCTTGTTAATTTGTAGCCCATGGAGCATATAAAGAAAGATTATAAGTCTAAGGACCCATGGTAAATGAGATGAATATAAGTTTCATAATAAAGGAGATGTGTGGCTAGATTATAAATAAAGGGTTCAACAACTAATCAAAGGTCAATAAGTGATAAATCAACACCTGTATTAAAGTGTTGATTGAGCATGTAACGTTAGTGACAATTTCTCATATGGAAAGTGATAACTTATCAAATTTGACTAAAAAAATTAAGTCTAAATGTGAACAAAATCAAAATCCATTATTCATATTGATGTCACATAAACTATGTATTCAAGACTCAGACTTTGGCAATATATGCAAAATTTAAGCAAAGACAAGTCACTTCACCATTATTATACTAGTTGAATATTATGATTTTAAGCTCTTAAGAAGCTAAGAGCCCTGGTTTTTTAAGAAAAATTGCAAAAAAATTTAACCAGTCTATAAAAGAAATACACATTCTTAGATTACCAAAATGGATTCTCCAAAACTATCATATAGCCAGTCCTCATATTTATACTCCATCTCGAAGAGCATCTAATATAAAAACATTGTGCTTGACAAAAGTTCCCTTAATTTTAAATTTACCTATTATTTGCCTATCTATAATGTAGTGGAGGACATAACACCATAATCCTCACATGATTGTCTATCTCAAAAGGAGTGACAATACATCAATGACTTGTTACGAATAAAAAAACATAGGATTACATAACATGGCTACAAAACCCAAGGTAATGCCCTATATAGACTTACTTCATTATTTATTATTTAATGGAACTTACACTTTAGATTAATTTTATCTTATAACATGAATAAAATATAGTTTTTAATGTTTTGGGGTGAGTGTTTGAGAGGTATCTTAGGCTTCTAGGGTCCAAAGTTTCCTATAATTAGGTTTTAGCCAATGTATGGATGGAACAAAACACTGTAGAAGGGAAATTGAAATAGTGGTTATTAAAAGGGGATAAACTGAATCCAAATGGAGATATTTATTCCAATTTAATAATTAAGTTTAGACCAAGTGTTAGGGTAGAAATGACACATAATTTACCACAAAGAGAATTTTGAAAAGCCTAGACCCAAAAAAGTAAGTGGCATAAATCACCCCTCAAAGGGAAGTATTAGGATGGAAAAGGATCATTCATCTAGATTTTCAATTCCCCATCCAAATAAGTGTATATATGCCACATCTAGTGATTACTCTACCTCCAATTATTAATCTACTTTCTAGCTTTGTAGACCCTGGCCAACCTGAAGAACAAAGAGAACTCATTATGCCTTAATGGGTTAAAGAGCTATAGGGTCAAAGAAACAATAGGAAAAAAATTGTCCTCATAGAGTTACCTAAAATATCCACCCATTTTGATAAGAAAATTAGTATAATTTAGAGGGTGAGAAATAAGAAAGGGATGAACACTAGCAAAGGGGAGGAAATAGTGCTATAATAAAGGGAAAACTTATTTCCTTTTGCTAAAAAACCCAAAAGGAGTCAAAATGACCCCACATAATATTTATAGGATTATTTTTCTTCTTTGGGTTATAGAGAGGCCATGATGGAAATGTATAAGAGTCAATAACAAGTACAAAAGTAGATTCTACATAGAAAAATCATTCATGCTCCATAGGAAATTATGGATAATGTCCAAAGTACAGGGACAAGGTTGTACAAAATTTTGAATATAATTCAAGACTCTAGAAGTGAGTCCCAACATAAAATGGTAAAAGTGATAAATCTTTGTCACCAACTAAAAAAATGTGAAAAGAGACAACTCACTCATTCAATGCATATAATAACTTAAACCTAATGTTATCTTAGGATGATACATGGGCTTTGAAGTATGTGATTTCAAAGAGGTATGGTTCCTTTAATGGTCATTTACAAATGAAAGCCTTGATAGAGTAGTTCACAGGCCAAGAAAGGGAGGCTTTTAAGATCTTGAAAGATACAAGGTTCATAGATGTGATAACCTCCATTGGGCAATTGGTAAATAGGCCTAATTTTGAAGCACTTCTTAAGGTAGTTGTATATATTTTTAAGAATGAAGTTGAATGAACTATCTAAAATACTAATGAAGAAATTATGTAGTTAATCAATTTTTCAAAAGGTAAGGCAACTATGGTAGAAGTCCTCAGAGCCAAGTTCAAAGCCTCAAAAATAGAGAATATAACATTGATGAGTGAAGCTATCAAAATATTTAAGCCTTTTATGCTTAATTTGGCATTATCAATAAATAATTTGAATCCACTTATGCTTTGTTTAATAATATTAAGGCTAAAAATGAGACTCCTAAGTCAACACCAAGTACACAGTCAACAAAAACTATTTCAACATCATCATAAGGTCCATAATTCTATGTATATGTATAATGAATAATCTAATGGGACCAATTTTGATTCCTTATGGGACCACAATAAATAATATAGTTACATTAGTTTAAATATTTTTCATACAACCATTTCCTCTCCAAGTGGTGTCACAACAGAACTGCCTTAGATGTGTGTGTGTGTGTGTGTGTGTGTGTGTGTGTGTGTGTGTGTGTGTGTGTGTGTGTGTGTGTGTGTGTGTGTGTGTGTGTGTGTGTGTGTGTGTGTGTGTGTGTTTTCAAGTTTAAATTAATTTGGGACTTTTATTCCCAAATTTATTAGCATATATGTATCATATTTTTGGTTGAGGAATCTTATTTATATACACATTTTTCATACATGAATTCTATGCATGAGTTTTAACACACATTTCTATAATAAAAAATGTAAATTTAGACTTCACTTGGAGGATGAGGCATCCCCTCCCCAAGCCCACATATATTTATATCCTCCTAATCCCAAAGGGATGATAGTTTTGGATATTAATATTAATAGGATATTTTGAGGATTGTTCTACAATTAGTCTTGATGTGAAAATCTTGTTCTTCTCAAAAAAATTGAGTTTTAAAGAAATTTCATCAATCTAGTATCTTAGTCTTCTAATTTTAAATGAGTATTCTTTTGATACATTTACTCATCTTGTGTAGTAGCTAATCTAAATTCTTTTGTGTAATAATCATAATCTCCATTTATGTATGTTCAATTGAAATCTCACAAATGCAATAACCTTTGATTATGTGCATTAAAGTTCATTGTACTCTTTTTTTTTATGGACTCTTAACTATGTTTTAATGGTTATGTGATAAAAATAACTTGTAGCAACCATTGGTTCCTAACTATTTTTCCAACCCTCAGTTCAAGATCTAAGTTAGAAGGGTTTCATGTTGTTTGATTCACAACACTTATTTTCTACCCTACCCTTCTTTATTTTTGAGTTTATTTTGATCTTCCCAACCTTAGGTTATACTCATCATCAATCGACCCATATTAATTATGTTTAGATTCATGTCATATCTAAACCATCTGAGATAAGCACCTACTTCACTCATCACTATTCTACCACCAAGTTGTTTATAAAATCTAATACCCTACATCTTTTGGCTTGGAGTGAATCTTTGTTTATCAATCCTAAAACTTCAGAGGCTACCTCATAAGGTTTCCATGTGCATAAAAATCACATCAATAGTTATCACTTGATAATGCTTGGAATTGTTGGTTATTGAGAACTAAGGCTTGATAAAGATATTTCTCTTATTTCCTATAGGTGATGGTTGATTTAGCATACTTTTCCATGGAGGGATACTTTATTTTTCTCTATAAAAAATAAGGGAAGAAACAAACCATTAATAAAATATGAAATCAAAATAAAATTCAACACCCTAGAATATTTTGCATTCAAATATATTGGGTTCACCAAATACTTAACCTAAAAAATATAGATTGGGGATCTAGGGTTAAATAAAATATGTTAGCCTAAGCAAAAGGATGACTGACTAATATTTCATAAGGAAAGTTTAGAGGAAACTAAACCATTAATCCTCTAAATTTATAATATTACATTTGATAAAAATAGAAAATGTGTAGCTATTGAAAGATATGCAATAATTAGAAATAATTTATACTTAGATGATTAGTTATGCCTATGCAGTTTTGTGCTAGAGTAGTGATGGAATAATAATAGATCAATAGATTATATCAATCATCATATTCTATAAATTAGCATTTTTATGATTAGGACCCTTCCTTTGGATCTAGACAATTGCATTGATGCAAGTGTCAAGCTCTACATCAGGTGTCTAATATGAAATATTCCCTATTTTTGAATATGACTAGATTTGCCCTTATAGGTTTTCTATTTCAATTGTTCTCACATATTGATATTATGTGCACAAGATTTCACTCATTGTATATTTATCAAACCATATCTCTTAACTCTTATTAACCCTTTGAATGACTTTAGACAAAAATGGGTTAGTGGTATCATGGTGTGAAGATAACCTTATTAACCCATGTCACCAATCACTGCCTACATATCTAATACTCCAAATATGGCCTTAAACGTATGTATTTATCCCTTAGGTGTGGGAGTGTGTGACCATAATGGCTTAATATGTTATATGACTTTACATGCAGTGATCTCACTTGTAGATTATAAAATATCACTCAAGGGATGTTATTGGGAGGCTTCAAACCTTTTTTGTGATTGATCCTATGACTAATTTAGAAATAGTGAAAAATAGGGCATATTTTCTCACTTGAATTATTTATTTAATGCTTGTTGGTAATTATTATTGTGAGTTGTATGACTTATAGGTGATCTTGATTGATTAATGTAGTCTTGTATATATATTGATCCCTATCAAAAAATATCACAAAATAATAAACTTAGGTTAACCCAAGGGATAGGTTCCTTTTTTAGACTGGATGAATTTTAGTTATTAGATACTTGGTATGACCATGTATGCCTTCATCAATGCAATTGTTTGTAAGCAGCAACAACTATCCAAGGAGCTAGAAAATAGCTATAGGTCCAAAATTAGTAGTGAAGGATATATATCATATTCTAAGAATTTTTCATAGTATAATAATTCTAGGTCATTATAATAGTATGGTCCATAATAAGAGATAATAATTTAGGTATAAAGAAATAGTGTACATGAGTCATTTAGTAGTGGCAAGGTCTAAGACAAGAAAGATAGATACTCGATTGTTATTTACTAATGTATAGATAGATATGCTATGAAATTCATCTTTAATATATTTTACATCCCAAATTTTCACCCTAAATAATTCAAATATATCTTCTTAAATTTGGGATAACATATAACTATTTTTTTAATATATGCAAGTTGCTATAAGAGATAGATCTCTAGATTATGGGCTAGCTCCCTTAATATATATTTTAGGCTCACACACTACACTAGACTAATCATTATTAGGGGTGAAAAGGTAAGAAATAAACATAAAATTAACCTATGATAATGGAGGTGATACACCAGAGATATCTTCATAAACATACTTGCATTTTCACTAAGAAGGTAGACTTTTAAAAATGATCTCAACTCAAAGGTTCTTCTAGCATAAGTGTTTTTACATGGAGGTAGATTGTTGTGTATTTCCAAAGGTGGGTAATTAAGAGGTCTGATCCTAGACACTACTAATCTCCTTCACACTTCAAGATACACCTAATAAACATATACACTTCATGAGACTTGTCAAAATAAGTATTACTCACACAATGCATACAAGATCATAATGGAAGCAAGGAGAAAACATTCATCACTTGTCATCAAAATAGACTACTTGATATACTTAGGCTATAATTTTAGATACTAAATCAACTTTAGATATTTATTCAAAGGTAAAAAATGATATCAAACTAGCATGTCTTTGCCATACTAATTGTGGATAGATTACAATGCCAAAATGGATTCCATATATATAGCATATGAGAGAAGAGATAAAGAGTGATGTTGAAGAGCCACCATACTAAGTTCCAAGTACTAAAAACTAGTTAAAATGTAAGAGAAGGTGTTAGGAAATAGGTCATGAAGCTTCCTTGAACAAATCTCAATCACAAACATGACATCTCCTTGAAGTTGGTGAAGGGACACTTCATTATCCTTCTTAAACCTACCCTTCTCAATGTGGAGTCCACTTATCTACTTAAAACTACCATATAATTCATTGACACATATATCCTAACCTAAAAAGGTAGAAGCATGATTTGTGAAATTCATTATACACCCCTCATCTAATGACCTTATCTTTACTAATTAGCATTCACAACTTTGAAGTCACTCATTGACCGTCTAAGCCTCAACTGTCATACTTGTCATTATGGTGACTCTTAGGCACTCAAGGAGATTCATTATAGATATTTTAGACACTTTTTCATAACTTCATTATCTTTTATTATATTAAATAGAATTCAATAAAACCCAATCTCCCATCTCTCATCTCTAACTTGACAGTCACCTTTTTTATCATTGTTTTATCCAAGATTTCTTACAATAAGTAGTTTATCATATGGGTTTGCATGAATCATTGAGGTGATAATGGGGTCTGAGGAGTTTAAATACACCTCCATACACCTTCTATAGTGTATTTCACCTATCAATTCCATTTTTCCCTTCAATTTAACTTGAAACCTACAAGAAACATAGAATTTGACCCATCTGTACAAGTGATGATATAAAATAACTAAGTGGTAGGGAGCCTATGAGAGTTATAAGTAGGTCTAAATCATTTTATAGGTCAATTTACCTCTTTTTGATGAATCAATATTCATATTTTCTTCATCAAGATATTATGAGGGTTTTATCTCATTTTGGTTATTAACAATTATTCATAAAGGTTGAGCCCTTAATCTTCAAACTAGTGCCACTGAGCTCAATTATAGAACCCCCATGTATATTATCCATCCAATATGAGTAAATTAATATCGCTCTCAAGTAGCTAGCTTGCATTATGAATACCCCTGAGATAATTTAGGCCAAAATGACCAATTTTAAGTTGTTATATGAAAACCATTGAGTCTAATCAACCCTACACTCTCCCATTAAGTCTCAAATTTCTTGGGAAGATCATATGGTCATATTAATGACATTAGACACCTAATGGTTCATACCCAATTTTAGGCATAGTAGGTATAAACTATATTTTTGAGTATGTGACCACTTCTGAGTGGCCTTAGTGGTTGTAGGTTCTTATCAACACTCCATATTCAATTTCACCTTACACATCATCCTAAAGTCATTAAAAACTCTTCTATTCATCTTTTTACCCTAGATACACTAGGTTTACAAGTTATGTTACTCATGGAGGGTCTTTGGTCTGATACAAAACATATAACACTTCCCATATTAGTTTGACCTAAAGGAGACTATGGAGGTTTCATTCAAGTAATTTTTACATATTTTATCAAGTTTAAATCCTTTACCATACCCATATGGGTCTTGACACTTCAAACTCTCCAAAATAGATTTTAGGCATGTGATTGTGTACAAGGTTTTGATAGGGATTAAGAATCTTCAACTATAACTATCTATTTTTAATCCATTCCTCTATGAATCACATGGAAAAGTGATATTATCACTTTTAGAGTGATTTTAATGTGTTAATTCACCTTACACCTCATAATACCAACTAATTTTATACCTTTCATTATCTTAGACTAGTATGTGTTTCTTGAGTCCAAACTGTAGGTGTTCGTTAAGGAATACAAGGAATTCTTATAGGTGGTGATAACTATTTGAACATTGTGTTCCACATTTTTTGTTTCTCTTTAGGTCACTAGAATTGTCTGAAACCTAAATGGTTTCATTTCTACCTTGAGACCATGAATCATCCCACTATCATCCACTATAGGTATGGAAGTTGCTCCAAGTTCATTTTGGCTTCTTAATACTATAGTTATCTAAGTTTTTTTATTGGAAACTTGACTAAGTTTAAACCTCACTCAACCATCAACCTCTCTTGACTTATCAAATTCCTCTTTTGTTAATACATTAACTTTAGGCCTAATTTACATGAATGAAACCATTAGGCTTACCCAACACTCATAAACCTTCACCATAAGATGATACTATGAATGAGTAAAATCCCTTTTAGAGAAGTTACAGTAAAACTTCCCACTTTATAACTTTTTTCAATTATGCACTTGTATGTGGCTTGAAGTTTTCTTGATTATTTTGATGAACCTTGAATGAATTGATAACTCCATTCAAGTATTGAAAAAAAAACACAACCTTTCTCTTAGGTTTTGGATAGTCCTACAATTATTTTTGCATACCCACAAGTGACTATAGGTGATTGTCTAAAGCTAACCATTTTCATATGATCTTCTTCTTTCTTACATTGAACCTACCACATATTAGTTTAAAATCCCCCTCTAACATTATCTAATAGGAATTACATTATAATAATTTTTGACACATTTGTCCTTTTGTGGAAAACTATACAATTCCCTTAGAATGACCAAAAGGTAGCATAAAAGGCTATTAAGAAAGAAGAACAAAGATGACAAAGGATTAAAACATATTTTATGACACTCAAGATATAATTTAACCTCACTAATGACCATGTGACCACTTTCAAAACTAAAGGACCTTATGAAAAGTTTGAATATGAAAGGGGTTGACCTAATTTAACCTAGGGTAAAATTTGGTCAACATTTTGGTGATCTTTAGGGAGTAGAATACCTTCTATGCTAAAGACCAATTGACTTCTCCTATCCTTGAGAAATGGAGTCACCCATATGCTTCAATTAACACTAAAATTCCTTTTAAAACACTCCAAGATCATACCAAAGGTAAAAAGAAATAAAAACACAATACAAGACACCAAGACACATGCTTATGCTCTCTAAGCACTTAGGGAAAACACACAAATAACTCAAATGAAAACATACACCTATCTTAATATATATATATATATATAATAACTCAAAAACTTGAGGTGAAGAACAACTTATTCATTGCTTCAACTAGGGTCAAATACAATGCTTCTAGAATCATTATTGCTCCATGAAAATAAACCATAATAGAATGAATGTTTGTCATTGAAAACTTGCTTGTGCAGATATTCAAATGAATTAAATTACTGGACCTTCTTCTAACTATAAATGTGTCACTTTTAACTCTCATGAACATTCCATATAGTCTTCTTAGAGGCTTGTTTGAATTTTCAACTTATTTGAAAATTTTCATGTCTACTTGGCACTTCTCAATCTAATCATTGGGAGCCATCAAGTCCTTCCCAATTTCAAATATGTTTGAATCATGATTTGATTTCTATTTGGAGTTATCAAGGCTATCTTCTTGTCCACTAGACACTTCCTATTATATCAAAGTTATTTCTTGCTTGGTAAGGATCCCAAGCTCTTCTTTATGCTCATTAGGTACATGACTAACCTCATCATTAGGTATATATTATTTTTGAAGAGTTTTAGACCTACTTACTTCTTAAAATTCATGTACTATGTCATTGAATTATTACCACATATCATCAACTTCTTGAGGTTCATGTTCATTAAAATTATTATCTTTGGCAAGCAAAACTGAATGCTCACTATGACTGTCATGCTTTGATATAGATGGAATATGAACATCATCATCCATGTGTAAAAGGTAGTTTCCCCATGCAACTTGTTCTAGAGTGTCATCAGAATCTACCTCTAGAAATCCATCACATTCTTCATGGAGGATGTAGGTACCAAGACTATTTTCTTCAAATCCATAATACTCATCTCCCCATTCATCAAGATGCAAGTCAACTATGCCATCAAGGAATGTTAGAGGTTATTAATCATTAGTATGATTTTCCTCATCACTAATATTTCAATTCATGTTAGAGTATAAGGCACATATGGCTCTACATGAAAACTAGATAGAGGTTCATATTCGATTGACACTTTAGCACCATACCTAATCCTAAATACCATATAAGACTAATTTGAATTTAGGTATCCTCCAATCTTAGTAGTATACTCTATTGAAAAGAAAAGGGGAAAATGAGGTGGCACATCTAAAAACATAACATATTGAAAAATGTTGAAAGTAGGACAAGCATGAAGAACAAGTTTGAAACCTTTGGTTATGTCAATAGTCTTAGCAGATGACCCATCTAAATGTATCATTCACTTGGAATGAGGCTCATACTTCAAGTTCAACTTATCAGATACTTTCTTGGTCATGACAAAATTACTTGATCCACTATCAATCAAACAATTATGTACCAAAACATCTCTAATTATGATAGAAAAATAGAATGGAGGAGGTTTGTTTACTTTCTCAACTTTCTTTGATTTTCCTTCACTAGGATTAAAAGTGTTTATCAAGGTTTCCTCTTTCCCACTAGGCTATTTGGTTACCAAAATAAGCTTGGGAAACTCTTCTTGGATCATTTTTTCTTATCCAAGTATTCCAAGTGTATTCCATATTGATACATTCACATGAACCTTGTTCATCTAGTCTATAATGTTAGTGAAAGAGCCACTAACCTTAGCTTGTTCACTAGTAAGAATAGTGATGCCTATAACTTGAGACATATGAGTTGTGAAAGAATTTTGATTTCTTTGATCTAATTTTATATTTGGGATTGCATTAGACACAATTACCCTTTAGGATGGTTGAACACTCATTGATGAACTATTAGCAGCCCCTTAAACCTCTTCAATTGCCTTTCTCTTTGCCCTTGTGTTTTCAACTATAGGGCTTAATTATTTGCTTGATTTCCCTTGGTATTTCATATCACATGAGTCATATTTCTACTAATTGACTAATTTAGACCATACTTGATCACTCTTTCCATTTTTTTCTCCTCCATTAAGTACCTCATCTTGAGTTATGGATAGCATTATTCCCAAATTTGCCATGAAGGCTTGATTGAAGGACTCATTAACATCGATAAATGGATTATGAGTTTAATCCCATGAATTATGACCTTCATGATATTAGGAAAGGTTATTTTGAGTAGTCACTAATTAATTTGAGGTGGAAGGAGTTTTGGTTTTTATCCATTATAGGGTTTTGCTTGAAGTAGCTGCCCTTGACCTTGAAGATGACCTTAAAAGGGTGGAATATTACCTTGATAGTTAGGGTATTCATGTTGAGTTGTGGAGCTAAAAGCTTCACCAAATTAGTAAATTGTAGGTTGCTGGAGTTACACAGTCACTGATGGCAGTCAGGATCAATCGACGTCAGTCAGGAGTCAACTAGGAGCTGTCAATGTCGGTTATGGATCAGCTGACATCAGTCATGTGTAGACAGGTAGGGACTAACGTTAGTTACTTGTGCATCCAAAAAGTCTATTTTTGTGGATGAACAGATTGTTTGCATGATTAGATTAACTGTTGGTATTGAGTCCACATTTCTATTTTTGGTAGGATTGATTTGAACCCTTGATTAAGAGGTATATCTAACGATGGAGATTGCATGCTCGTGTTTCCTAATATTATATAATAGGATTAGATCTTCATAGCTTATATAATAGTACAAGACATTTATTGTATATGTGTATCAATCCAAGTTATTGGAATTGATTTTAATTCATCGAGAAAACTCTTGAGGGAAAGAGATCTGTACATTTGAGAGGTGTGAGAAGAAAGTTTGATTTTCTTCATTGTATTTCCTTCTAGAAGAGTTTAATACAAGTTTTCATTGTTTCTTGTATCTCTTGTTCTTTGTTGATTCTAGTTTCTAGTTACTTATTACTTTTGATTAATTTCATGTTTAGTTGCTTGCACAACAGTAATCAACTATTCTTGTTAGATCCTGACAAGTGGTATCAGAGCTCAGGTTGACTAACAGGTGTTTTAGATCTGGTTAGTGTTTGTTGATTATAGGTCACTCACAGGGGTTTCTATTTGAGTGGGAGAAGCAATGGCAGAAGAAAGTAAACTGAAAATGGAGAATTTTAATGGCAAGAATTACCAATTATGGAGAATGCAAATAGAAGATTATCTGTATCAAAAAGATCTATACTTACCATTAGGTGGGGTTTCAAATAAGCCCATAGACATAGAAGATGAAGAATGGGATGTTCTTGATAGAAAGGCTCTTGGATCTATAAGATTGAGTCTGGGATCTACTGTGATATCTAATTTATCATAGGCAAAGTCAATGGTAGAGTTAATGACTACTTTAGCAAATTTATATGAAAAACCCTCAACTTCAAATAAGGTATATCTTATGAAGTAGTTATTTAATTTGCAAATGCAGGAAGGTGGATCTGTATCTAATCATCTAAATGATTTCCATGGAATTGTAAATCAATTAAATTTAGTCAAAATAGTTTTTGATGATGAAATTAAGGCCCTTTTAATATTATGCTCTTTACCTGAAAGTTGGCATAGCTTGGTAATGGCAGTTAGTAATACTGCATCTGCTACAAATATCTTGAAAGTAGATGATGTTGTTAGTGTAATCTTGAATGAAGAAACTCATAGGAAAAGCATAGGGGAAACATCAGGTAATGCTTTAAGTATTGAAAGGAGGGGAAGGCAAAGAGAGAAGAGCAAGTAAGGGAGATCAAGGTCTAAGTCAAAGATGAGCAATAGATCCAAATCCAGAAATGGAAAAAGAAAGATAACCTGTTAGAATTGTGGAAAGAGAGGACATGCAAAGAAAGATTGTTGGTTGAAGGTTAATGAAGAGAATCAGCATGAAGGCAATGAAGAAGCAAAAATTGTAGGTATTGTTGCACAAGATGCTCTTTCACTTTCTTTGCATAATAAAATAGAATCTTGGGTTTTAGATTCTGGGGCCTCTTTCCATGCTACCTCATATAGAGAATTTTTCAATGATTATGTCCAGGGAGATTTTGGAAAAGTTTATTTAGGGGATGATGAGCCTTGTAAAATTGTTGGCAAAGGAAAAGTGTAGCTGAAATTGTAGAATGGCAACACATGGGTGTTGAAGGATGTCATGCGTGTCCTAGTCCTAAAGTGGAATTTGATTTCTATAGGAAAGTTGGGTGATGAGGGTTGCACAGTAACTCTCATAGCTGAATCTTGGAAGGTTACCAAGGGAGCAGTTGTATTAGTCAGAGGTAAGAGAGTAGGTACTCTCTATTTATGTAATTGTATTACTAATTATTCTCTTTCTATATTATCTACTTTAGATGTGGATGCAAAGTTGTGGCACTATAGGCTCAGCCACATGAGTGAGAAGGGAATGAAAATTCTTAAGTCAA
Organism: Torreya grandis; assembly: GCA_037957365.1. Taxonomy (NCBI): domain Eukaryota; kingdom Viridiplantae; phylum Streptophyta; class Pinopsida; order Cupressales; family Taxaceae; genus Torreya; species Torreya grandis. Next base: position 4,135,247 of record JARHVA010000770.1, on the reverse strand, counting down.
AAGGTAAGCTTTAAGATTTGAAAAGCATAGATCTAGATTTCTGTGAGCATTGTGTTTTTGGAAAATAGAAGAGAGTAAGATTTATAAAAATTGGGTCAACAAAGAGGAAGCACAAGTTGGATCTTGTTCACACAGATGTGTGGGGACCAGCTCAGGTAGCTTCAATTGGAGGATCACAGTATTATATTAATTTCATTGATGATGCTACAAGAAAGGTATGGGTCTATTGCATAAAGAAGAAATCTAATGTTTTTGACACATTTAGGAATTGGAAAGCTTTGGTTGAGAATGAAACAGATTTGAGATTGAAGTGCCTTAGATCTGATAATGGTGGTGAGTACTATAGCAATAAGTTCAAAAGTTATTGTTCTATGTATGGAATACGTATGGAAAGGAAGGTTCCAAGGACACCTCAACAAAATGGAGTTGTTGAAAGGATGAACAGAATAATATTGGAGCATGCACGAAGTATGAGGTTGCATGCTGGTTTGCCCTTACAGTTTTGCACAGAAGCTGTAGATACTACAGTTTACCTGATTAACAGAGGACCCTCTACTACTCTGGATGGTGGAATTCTAGAAGAGGTTTAGATAGGTCAAAAGGTAGATCTTTCATTTCTTAGAGTTTTTGGTTCAGAAGCTTTTATGCACGTTGATAAGGAAAATAGAAAGAAGCTAAATGCCAAGTCTATGAGGTGCACATTTATTGGTTATGGCTCTGGAGATTTCAGATTCTAGTTTTGGAATCTAGGAACTAACAAAATAATTAGGAGCCGTGATGTTGTTTTTAATGAAAAAGTGATGTATAGTGATCAACTCAAGAAGTTGAAGAATTTTGAGCAGGGCCATGGAGATTTGGACGAGGTGACGATCTAAAATGAGCTCGCGGGAAAGAATAATCACAGACAAGAAAACACAGAGACTGACATCGATCAAGAAGGAACTGACATTGGTAATACAAAAACTGATGTCGGTCAGACAGTGACTGATGTCAGTCAGGAAGGAACTGACATCGGTCAGTTATAGGCCTAGAGGTGACTGAGGTCGATCACTGTCAGAGAATTTTGTCAGGTAAGAAGAAACACCTACAACAATCAATATGCTCTGATACTAACTGTTAGATGACCCCTTATCCAATGGAAGCACAATTGATTACTTTCTTATAAGCAATTAAACATGAAATTATACCAGAATGATAAAGTAACTAGAAACTTGAGACAGTAAAGAATTTGAGAGACAATACACACTCTTTGTATTAAATACTACTAGAAGAAAATACAATAAGGAAGATGCCACTTCTTCCTCCACCTCAAAGGCTTGCCACACCTCAATACCTCCTTCCCTCTCTCTCTTGCTCAACACAACAACTCTAAAGCCTGAGTTATTATCCCTCCTTGAATGCTTCAACTTGTCTCCTTGACCTTGCTAGCTTCAATGCTTTTACTTGCCTTATTATTATTACAATACATGCCTTATGGGTCTTTAAATAGGATCCCATGCTTACAAAAATAGAACTCTAGTTACAATAATTAGACACGCAACTCGTGACTATAATTAGTCATTTGACATGCAAACACTCGCTTCACTTAACTGACTGTTCATCAACAGCAGTTCTAGAAATACACAGGCGACCGACACCAGTCCCTGCTTGTCTGGTGCTACCAACATCAGCCGACTGTCTGCCGTCACCGGTCTCCTTCTCCACTTCATCTGACCGACATCGGTCATACTGCCGATGCTGGTGGCTCTGGTTCTTCAGCATCCTTCCTTGTGTCTGTAAACAATTGAAGCTTTTAGCTCCACACCTTAACAATCTCCCACTTGGAGATAAATAGCTGCAAATTGTACCTGTACCTATACACCATCTATTTTGTTCTTTAGGCTCTGTATCCCTCTTCAATGTCACTCTTGAAGACCAACCACCACGCAAACTTGTGATGCAATACATGTATCTTATGCCACAAGAATTTTGCTGCTCCCAAATTCTCCATGACATACTTCTAAACTAACTCTACCCTTCGCTCAGAAAACTCCCTGTATATGAAACCCTGCAACAAGTAACACAATACAGTAACAAGAAAATGTAGCTAATATTATCCAACCTAGTAAAGATAAAGTACAATGGTCAGACCTCCATTGCCTACAGCCTAAACAAGACCATATACCATAGCCTTCTGTCTCATGTGTCCATCCACTCTCTTCTCTAAAACAGGAATCCATCCCTCTATCCAGTGCTTTCTTCCAGCTGACAACTCTACCAACAAATACTTGTTTGGTTCTACTCAAGGACTCACACTCCTCATCCATGCCAAGCTCCCACTATTTCTAGATTCTACCTACATTGCTTCTTCCATCTTCCTAGTTCATGACTATCAGTAAGCAATATAAAGAAGGTGAACAACGAATATGAGGTTCACTTATCATTTCTGACCTCCACATGGGTTTTTGAGACTTATAGATCCACTCAACATTTGTTCCAGTGACTGATCTCAGCCATCTCCCAGTCTGCTCCCGACAGATGTCGGTTCCCTGCACTGACCCTTACTATCGACGTCATTTTCCTGGCTGATGCCGGTGTCCCCACTACCAACGTCGGTCCTTATGACTGACATCAGACTTCTCCTGCCTGACCTACCGACCCTGCTAGTCTGTACATGATCGATGTCGGTATTTAGATGACTGATGTTGGTGCCAAGCGATCGACATCGGTGTCGGTGTGTTCCTGTAAGTGATGAAATTTTCATCCGTGAGCTCTTCTTGGATCAAACCTCTATCCATGCTGCCCTGCTCAGATTTATTCAACCCTTGTGACTGATCTCTATCCTTCATCTCCTCCATAAACACCAAGGCTTCTTTGTTCCTATCAAAAGCATCAAATTTCCTCTTTCTGTAATGAACTCTATCTATGCTTTCTGAATTTGAACACATACCTTTTGAATCAAGAACTTCCATTCCCTTCTTATTCATGTGACCAAGCCTAGTAGGCCACATCTTTGAATCTACACCAGAAGTAGAATCAATAATACAAGTAGGTAGATAAAGAGTACCTACTTTCTTACCTCTTGTTAGAATAAGTGCTCCCTTGGTAACCTTCCAAGAGTCCACTATGAGGGTTATTGTGCATCCCTCATCTCCCAACCTTCCTACAGAAATTAAACTCTGCTTCAGAATTGGAACATGCATGACCTCCTTCAACACCCATGTGTTGTCAATCTACAATCTCAGCTGCACTTTCCCTTTGCCAACTATCTGACAAGGCATACCATCCCCTAAATAGAGCACTCCAAAGTCTCCATATTCATACTCATAGAAAAAATCTCTGTTTGGGGATGCATGAAAAGATGAACCAAAATCTAAAATATATGATCCTACCTGACTATCCAAAGAAAGTATGAGAGCATCCTGCATCACAATATTTGCATCCTTTGCTTCTTCCATACCTGCATGTTGGTTCTCTTTGTCTCTCAACCAACACTCCTTCTTCGTATGTCCTTTCTTTCCACAAAACTAGCAGGTAATACCTTTGGACTTGCATCTCCTTCCTGACCTTGATTTCCCTTGCTCAACCTTCTCCCTTTGCCTTCCCCTGCTTTTTGCACTTAGAGCATTCCCTGATGATTCACCTATGCTTCTCCTACATATTTCTTCATTCAAGATCACACTCACAACATCATCAACTTTTAAGATTTTAGAAGCAGATGCAGAATTACTTACTGCCATAACCAAACCATCCCAACTTTCAGGCAAAGAACATAAAATCAAGAGAGCCTTTACCTCATCATCAAAAACAATATTGACTGAAGCTAATTGGTTTACCAAACCATGGAAATCACTGAGATGAGTATGTACCGATCCACCTTCCTACGTTTGTAAAGTAAAAAGCTGCTTCATAAGATATACCTTATTAGAAGTCGAGGGCTTTTTGTATAAATTCGCCAAGGACTTTATCAACTCTTTCATTGTCTTGCACTGTGATAAGCTTGAAATCACAGATGATGCAAGGCTCAACATTATGGAACCGAGAGCCTTCCGATCAAGAACACTCCATTCTTCATCCTTCATATCTATGGTCTTGCATGCAACCCCACCCAATGGTAAGTACAAATCCTTCTGATACAGATAGTCCTCAATCTGCATCCTCCAATGTTGATAATTCTTTTCGTTAAACTTCTCCATTCGTAGCCTACTTTCTTTTTCCATTGCTAAACTCCCACTCAATCAAAAAACCCTGTGAATGACCTGTAATAAAAAACAATACCTACTTCCTACAAACCGTAGCTCGAATACCACTTGTTAGGTAAGAAGAAACACCTACAACAATCAATATGCTCTGATACTAACTATTAGATGACTCCTTATCCAATGGAAGCACAATTGATTACTTTCTTATAAGTAATTAAACACGAAATTATACCAGAATGATAAAGTAACTAGAAACTTGAGACAGCAAAGAATTTAAGAGACAATACACACTCTTTGTATTAAATACTACTAGAAGAAAATACAATAAGGAAGATGCCACTTCTTCCTCCACCTCAAAGGCTTGCCACACCTCAAGACCTTCTTCCCTCTCTCTCTTGCTCAACACAACAACTCTAAAGCCTGAGTTATTATCCCTCCTTGAATGCTTCAGCTTGTCTCCTTGACCTTGCTAGCTTCAATGCTTTTACTTGCCTTCTTATTATTATTACAATACATGCCTTATGGGTCTTTAAATAGGATCCCATGCTTAAAAAAATAGAACTCTAGTTACAATAATTAGACACGTAGCTCGTGACTATAATTAGTCATTTGACATGCAAACACTCGCTTCACTTAACTGACTATTTGTCAACAGCAGTTCTAAAAATACACAGGCAATCGACGTCAGTCCCTGCTTGTCTGGCGCTGTCAACGTCAACTAACTATCTATCATTGCTGGTCTCCTTCTCCGCTTCATCTGACCGACGTCGGTCATACTACCGATGCTAGTGGCTCTGGTTCTTCAGCATCCTTCCTTGTGTCTACAAATAATTGAAGCTTTTAGCTCCACACCTTAACAAATTTGGGTGGCCAACGTATTGTGAATGAGCCTCAGATGCCCATCAAGAGGTCAGAAAGGGTACGTAAACCTCTAATTCGATATTCCCCTTCATTATTCTATTTATTGCTCACTGATGGTGGAGAACCAGAGAGTTTTGATGAAGCAATAGAGGTGGAATCTAGGAATCAGTGGGAGCTTGGCATGAATGAGGAAATTGATTCCTTGAAAGAGAACCAAACATGGGATTTGGTTGAGTTGCCAGCGAGAAAGAGAACACTAAAAAATAGATGGATCTATAGATTGAAGGAAGGAGAGAATGGATAGATGAGATATAAGACCAGGTTGGTAGTGAAGGGATTTGCACAGAAACCAGGTATTGATTTTGGTGAATTTTTTTCTCTTATAGTTAAGATGACTTCTATTCAGACTGTATTGTCTTTAGTTTCTATTGAGGATTTGCATCTTGAGCAGCTTGATGTTAAGATAGCATTTCTTCATGGAGATTTGGATGAAGAAATATATATGTAACAGTCGTAGGGTTTTGAGGTCAAGGGTAAGGAGAAGCTTGTGTGCAGGTTGAAGAAAAGCTTATATGGTCTTAAGCAAGCTCCTAGACAATGGTATTTGAAATTTGATAGGTTTATGACTGAGCATGGCTTCAGTAGATGTCAATCTGACCATTGTGTTTATTTTAAGAGATTGGATAATGGTAGATATATTATCCTATTGTTGTATGTAGATGATATGTTTGTTGCAGGTTCACACATGCAGGATATCTTTGAGCTTAAGGTGAAATTAGCTCACACATTTTCCATGAAGGATTTGGGAGTAGCAAATAAAATCCTTGGCATGAGTATTAAGAGAGACAGGAAAAATCACAGGTTGATTTTTTCTCAAGAGGATTATGTGAACAAGGTGTTGAAATAGTTCAATATGCAAGATGTAAAATTGGTAAGCACACTTATGGCTAGACACTTCAAGTTGAGTAAAGAACAGTGTCCTAATTCAAATGATGAGGTAGAGTACATGAGTAGAGTTCCATATGCTTTTGTAGTTGGGAGCTTAATGTATGCAATGGTATGTACTAGACCGGATATTGCCCAAGTAGTGGGAGTTGTCATTAAGTATATGGCCAATCCAGGGAAGGAGCACTAGAAAGTAGTCCAGTGGATTCTTAGATATCTGAGAGGGACCAACAGTAGGCATTTGTGCTATGGAGGGTCAAACACTTCTGTACATGGTTATGTAGATTCGGATATGGCAGGTGATTTGGATGGCAGGAGAAGCACCACAAGATATGTGTTCATTGTTGATGGAATGGTGGTTAGATGGATTTCAAAGTTATAAAAGGTTGTTGCCTTGTCTACTATAGAGGTAGAATACATTGCAGTCAAAGAGGCTAGCAAAGAGATGATATGGATGACACGGTTCATGGAAGAGCTAGGAAAGGAGCAAGAGAGTTGCCAATTATACAGTGATAGTCAAAGTGCAATTCATTTGGCTAAGAATTCAGCCTTTCATTCAAGAACCAAACATATACAGCTTAGGTACCACTTCATAAGATAGGTATTGGAGGATGGTGAGTTGAAGCTGGAGAAGATCCATATAGATAAGAACCCTGCTGATATGTTAACAAAGCTAGTAACAAAAGAGAAGTTGAATCTTCATTCAACTTTTGTTGGTCTTCAAGATTGAGCTTGAAGATGGAGAAGCTAGAAGATGTTGATGTACAGGTACTAGTGTAGCTGTTTATCTCCAAGTGGGAGATTGTTGAGTTTTGGAGCTAAAAGCTTCACCAAATGAGTAAATTGCAAGTTGATAGAGTTACACAGTCACTGGCATTAGTCAGGATTGACCGACATCAGTCAGGGGTCAACTGGGAGCTGCCAACATCAATTATGGATCGGCCGACATCGGTCATGTGTAGATAGGCAAGGACCGATGTTAGTTACCTGTGCATCCAGAAAGTCTATTTTCATGGATGAATAGATTGTTTGCATGATTAGATTAACTATTGGTATTGATTCTGCATTTTTATTTTTGATAGGACTGATTTGAACCCTTGATTAAGAGGTATATCTAACGGTGGAGAATGCATGCTCATGTTTCCTAATATTATATAATAGGATTAGATCTTCATAGCTTATAGAATAGTACAAGACATTTATTGTATATGTGTATCAATCCAGGTTGTTGGAATTGATTGTAATTGATAGAGAAAACTCTTGAGGGAAAGAGATCTGTATATCTGAGAGGTGTGAGAAGAAAGTGTGATTTTCTTCATTGTATTTCCTTCTGGAAGAGTTTAATACAAGTTTTCATTGTTTCTTGTATCTCTTGTTCTTTGCTGATTCTAGTTTCTACTTACTTATTACTTCTGATTAATTCCGTGTTTAGTTGCTTGCACAACAATAATCAATTGTTCTTGTTAGATCCTAACAATTCATGATTATGTTGATAATGAATTTGGAAGGGCCTCACTTTCTATTGTTTTATGATCTTATTTCTACCTAAAATCTCTTTTTCAATATCCCTCATTCTTTATACCTCATTAGATTTACTTGACTGACTAGGGGTAGCTAGCTTATGTTTTGGTGTAGGAATGGGAGAAACAATAGGTGTGTGGGTTTGAAAATTATGGAATATAGGAATAGGGAATCTTGGATAAATATTCCCAACTTGAATCAAAAAATTCTTATCCATAATGTCCACTTCATAGGCATTACCCAATGTGTTACCTCACATATATTATACCATCATAGAAATGTCACTATCAAAAGCCTTAAGATAATAGAGGAAAGCATGATGAGAAGTGGTTCTTACCAAGATTGGGATCCTATCCCTTGTCTTCTAAGACATTCTATAGAAGTCTTAAAAATCTTCTAAAGGTGTTATCCTTATGTTGGTTAGCTACTCAATCAATGGTAATTTGTCACTCTATCCTCGAAGCATCTCCCAACTCATCCCATGTGGTTATAGATTCAAGGTCCAAAGTTCTATACCAATCAGGATATTTACCTTTGAAATGTAGATAAAATAACCTAAATGTTATGTTATCCTCAATGATGTGATGAGTATTTTAGAAGTTATCAATCTTTCTAATAAGCTCAATAGGGGTAATGGCAGCCTCACTAGTATATGAAGGGACACTTTTGAGGGTAGATATAGGAATGTCATCATAATAGGAAATTCTTACATGACTATATCCATTGAAGAAAAAAAAAGGTAGGTTCCTTGCCATGATAGATTTAGGAATTTTAAATGGGCTAATCAAAAACATTCTTATAGTTTTATGATCAAGGTATGATTTCCTTGGGTAAGGATGGGTGTTAGAAAATTTGTTTGCTTTGTATGAATAATGAGGAAGCTCCTAGAAGTCAAAAAGAATGCCTTTATTAAGAGAGCTTATGTTTAACTTAGGCATGAAATAGTACACTAGTCTACCATAAAGAGTCAATTATTGGAGTCACCAAATACTATAGGAAGTGGGTTGTTACAACCTCCTTATTATCAAGACCAACATCCACCTTGCAAAACCTTCTTGGATTGCATGTCCCACTAGGTGTGCCAAAACTATTATAGCCTAAATTTACACCCTAGAGAATTAAAATATATATTCTCAAATTTTAGATAGCATAGAACTATCTTTGTATATATCCAAGTTATTATCATAGATAGATCTCTAGATTATGGTCTAGCTCCCTTGATCTACCTTTTAGGCTCACACACTACACTAGATTAATCACAATTGGGGGTGAAAAGGGAATAAGGAAACATAAAATTAAACTAAACTAATGGAGGTGATATACCAAAGATATCTCCATAAACATACTTGCATTTTCACTAATAAGGCATACTACTAAAACTGATCTACACTTAACGGTTCTTATAATATAAGTGTTTCTACATGAAGCTAGATTTCTATGCATTTACAAGGGTGGGTAACTAGGAAGTTTTATCTTAGAAACTACTAATCTCCTTCACACTTCAATATATGCCTAATAAACATTTATACTTCATGAGACCCATTAGAAGAAGTATTACTCACATAATGCATACAAGAGAAGAATGGAAGCAAGGAGAAAGCATTCATCACTTATCATCCAAATAGACTAATTGACATACTTAGACAAGAATTTTAGACTAAATGAGTTTCATAACTTTATTTAAAGGTAAAATAAGATGTCAAACTATCAAGGCTTTGCCATACCAATTGTGGATAAATTACAATGCCAAAATGGCTTCAATACATAAAGCATAGGAGAGGAGAGAGAAAGAGTGACATTGAGGATTCACCATGCCAAGTGTCAATACCTGAAATCTAGTTACAATTTAAGATAATGAGTCAGGAAATAGGTCATGAATATTCCTTGAACAAGTTTCAATCACAAACATGACATCTCCTTGAATTTGGTGAAGGGACACATCATTATCCTTCTTGAAACTACCCTTCTCAATAAGGAGTCTACTTATCTACTTAAAAATACCATAGAATTCATTGACACATATATCCTAACCTAAGAATGAGGAATAATTATTTGTGAAAGTAATTATACAACCCTTAAATAATGACCTTCTCTTTCTCAGTTTTCATTCACATCCTTGTTATCACTCATTAACCTTATAGGCCTCAATCCTCACACTTTTGATAGTGGTGACTTAAACACACTCAAGGAGATTCATTACAGATATGTTAGACACCTTTTTATAACTTCATTTTCCTTTGGTCTATCAAATATATTAAAAACTCAATATCCCATCTCTCATCTCCAAATTGGCAGTCACCTTCTTTATCATTATTCTGTCCATGACTACCTATAAAAATCAATTTAGTGAAGGGTTTTTAGGCATTAATAAGGTGAGAATGTGGACTAAGGAGTTTAAATATAGCTCCATACACCTTCCACAATGGATTTCACATATCAATTCCCTTTTGCACCTTTAATTTAACTCAAAACCTATAGAAAACATAGATTTGACCTATTTATACAAGTGATGGTGAAAAAAAACTAAGTGGTAGGGATCCTAGGAGAGTGAAAAGTAGGCCCAGATAACTTTATAGGTCAATTGATATCTTTTTTATGTATTACTCTTCATATTTTCTTCATCAAGCTATTTTGAGGGTTTTAGGTCATTTAGGTTCTTAACAATGATTCATAAAGGTTAATCCCTTAACCTTCTAACCAATGCCACTTAGCTCAAGTATCAGACCCCTGTAAACTATTACTATGTGATTGAGACCCCATGTACATTATTTATATAGATATGAGTAAAATAAAATGGCTCTCGAGTAGCTACCTTGCATTTTGGATACCCCTGAGACAAATTTGAGGCCAAAATGACCAATTCTAAGTTTTTATATGTAAACCAATGAATAAAATCAACCCTAAAATATACCATCAAGGATCTCAAATTTACTATTAATATCATATGGTCATATGAATGACATTAGACACCTGATGGTTCATACCCATTTCTAGGCCTAGTAGGCATAGACTATGTTTTTGAGTATGTGACCACTTTTGAGTGGTTATAGTTATTGTAGGTTCTTATCAACACTAATTAATATTTAATTAAACCCTAAAAATCATCTTATAGTTACTCAAAACTCTACCATTCATCTTTTCACCCTAGATACACTAGGTCTAAAAGTTGTGTTACTCATGGAGTGCCTCTAGTATGAGACAAAATAGAGATAACTCCCCCCATTAATTTGAACTAAAGGATACCTTTTATGTTTTGGTAAAGTCATCATAACCTTATGTACCAAGTTTTAATCCCTTAACATACCCATAGGGGCCTTAACACTTCAAACTCTCCAAATTAGCTTCTAGGCCTGTGATTAGGTACAGGGTTTTGATAGGGCTTAATAATATTTAGCTATGACTATATTATATTCATCTTTTCCTCTAGGGATTACATTAAAATGTTATATTATTACTTAAAGAGTTATTTCAATGTGGTCATTCACCTTACACCTTTGCCTACTGACCAAATTTGTACCTTTCATTAGCTTGGACTAGTCTATGTTTCTTGATTCCAAACTATAGGTGTTTATTAAGGAATAAAATGGATTCATATAGGTGGTGATAAATATTTGAATATTTTTTTCCATGATTTTGGTTTCTCTTCAGGTCACTAGGACTGTCTCAAACCTGAATGGGTTCATTTTTTCCTTGATGCCATGCATCATCCCACTATCATCGATACACTATAGGTCTAGAAATTGATCCAAGTTAATTTTGGCTTCTTACCATTGTATTTCTCTAAGTGTTTTCATTGGAAATTTAATTGAGTTGAAACCTCACTCAACCATCAGTCTCTCTTGACCAATAAACTTACTCTTGTGTTACTACATTAACTATATGGGTAGGTTACAAGAATGAAATCATTAGTCCTACCCAGTCCTTATAAACCTTCACCATAAGATGCTAATGTGTATGAGTAGAATCCCTTTCAAAGAAGTTAAGGTAAAACTTCCCACTTTGTAAATTTTTTTAATTCTTCACCTATAGGTGTTGCTTGAAGTGGTCTTGACTATGTTGATGAACCCTAAGTGACTTGAGAACTCCATTCATGTCTTGAAAACATACAAAACCTTTCTCTTAGGTTTTGGATAGTATTAAAATTATTCATACATGACCACAAGTGACTGTAGTGACTATCTAAAACTAGCCTTTTAAATATGATCTTCTTTCTTATGTTGAACCTAATACATTTAATTTTCAAAGCCTCCTCTGACATTCTTTTATAGGAATTATGTTTGATTGTTTCTTGACACATTTGTCCTTTTGGTGAAAACTATATAATTACCTTAGAATGACCAAAAGGTGGCATAAAAGGTTATTAATAAAGAATAAGAAATATGACAAAGGTTTAAAACATATTTTATGGCCCTCAAGATATAAGTTGACCTCACTAATGACCATGTGACCACTTTCAAACCTAAAGGACCATATGAAAAGTTTGAATATGCAGGGGTTTGACCCAATTTAACCTAGGGTAAAATTTGGTCAATAGTATCTACAACAACAAATGAAATAATTCAAACCCTTTTCAAACCAATTTTTATCACTTGCCTCCAAAAACATCACTAAAAACATTTCCTATTCATAAATTGCTAAGATCAAACAAGGAAGCAAATCCAATGGTTGATAAGGAAATTCAAGACATATTTAAGAAAACTATACTACATCTTTTCATGAGTCCATTATTTTCAAAATATTAAAATATTTTCATGGTTTGTGTAATTTTATTTGTGATCATGAAATGACACTTGTTTTTTTAAACAAGCTAAAGTATGTATAAAATACACCATCTACATCCAATACCAAGTTTCATATTAAATCAAGATATAAGGTTAATCCTATTGAACCTAAAAAGGAAACAAATACAACTATTAATGTAGTGGATCAACAACCTAATAGGTTTATCTCATCCAGTGCACCTATGAGATAATTTACATGATTACTTGAGTCTTCAACTTCACTACATAATAATCTTGTAGAGTGTCATCGTATATCACTCCATCCTCCTATAGAGGTTGATATGAGTAGACCTATACCTAGATTAAAAAACCTATTGTGATTATCACAAGTCCCTAGGAATTCCATGATCAAATTTATTAAATTTAAACATAATATTCAGGACCCCATCGACACCCAATAGATTACCTTTGAATATCTTCCAAAGGAATCAGGGCTACAATCCTAGTGACCATCATAACCAAAATAATTTATGTGACCCATTACAAAATCATTCTAAGAAAACTCTAGAATTAGAAATGGAATATCATTAACATCCTCTGTCACCACATTATGAGTAACCATTAGATGATATTATTGGTATACTTATATGAAATACACCTCTTATGGTTTAGAGACCAGCTATTTCAGTTGATGGTAGTGAACTTATGGATGATGACTCAGTTTTTAATTCATTATTTATTAAAGCATACATTGATTAGAAACCAATCCATAATATCAAGGTTTTAAATGGTTATAGTGAAAATGTATACACCATGATGTTAGTCACACATTTTGGATATACACACTATGATTTATACCCTTCAACAAAATTGGTCAAAACATTTGATGGAACATCCTAGTATGTTATTGGTGACATTTATTAACCTTTATAGACTAGTCCATCACATCTGGCCACTACATTTATATCTATACCTTACATATGAGTCTTTTATATGTTTCTAGGATACCCTTAGATGCATAATCTACATGCATTACATTCCATAGTAGATTAGTGTATTAAATAAATTCATAATAATAGGGTAATTAAAATTTATAGAATTTCATATGAATATCCATGTGAACAAGAGAAATTTCTTCCCAAAAATATAATTATATAACCTTCTAAGGTTCATCATTTATGAAAGGGTAAGAAATATGAAATATAATATCCTAAGTAGGCCATCCTTCATAGGCCTTTGCACTAGATATATAAAGTGGATTCCATAGAATCATCATCCACTCCTACACAACATACATAATTATATAGAAAACTTAAACATGTTCCAATTAAATATATTCCAAATAAACCATAGATAACTCAATTATGTGGTATACAAAACACTATTTATGTTACTAATGATTCAATACCAAAGTCTTAAAGGGCATACATAAATTATTACTAATTATCTAGACCTAGTTATGACACTTATACATGGTCCTTCAAAGTATCATCGATAAGATTCACCAAATTCTAAGTATAGAACACCTTATAAGAATTGATTAAATGGGATAATCATCTTACTCTTACTTTATTAAAAATTAAAAAATACTAAAATATATATATTCAATATAATACAAAAACATCCAAATTACCCAAAAAATATAAAAATATTAGTAAGTGCATAGTTTTACTAGTTATTATACATATTTTATTTGATTCTTATCAGTATATATAATATCATTTCATTTTTATACACATATATGTTTCCAGTAGCTTTAAGTGTGATACATGCATACTAAAAACACCTAATAATTTCAAAAATATATGTTTGACCTTTACCTACATCATCTAGTATTTTGGGGGAGTCTAATTTCCTTGATCACTATTGATACAAGTTACATATCATTTTTTATCATTTCTACATTATCATGTTTGAGATTATATACTAATTCTTACACATGCATATATCCATGATTATATATTTCACAATGTACTTGATGTGTGATGTTACATAATGGTATTGCTAACATATATTTATAGGGATTGGTATGTTATATTCATGTTGGTTAGTTATGTTTCATGTTTACCTTTTATCACCTCCTTGAGTGTGCTTCTTGTTTTATATTTTATTGATGTATATTGTCTTACTTGTGGAACATTTGAATATGTTATTTTCTTTTGGCCCCTATTCCATTAGATGTTATTTAAACATTTTAATATTTTTTTTCATTTTGATTATGTAGAATTTTAACATGACCCTTATATTAGGTTTCATTTAACCATTATTTTTCATTACATTGAGTTCTCGTGTATGTGTACTAAATTGTTTGTCAATATTGCATTGTTACTTTTTAAATGTTTTCATAACCTACATCATGCATCTTATGACTTGTGTGTTTCATTACTTTACTGCTTAGACATGTTACTCCTATATGTTTCATGCTATATACATAATTTATACTCTTTTTGAGGTATGGTGACTAAAATACACATTACCTCACCTTAAAAGGGGGCATGTCATAGAGACATCAAATCCAAACTTCCACTATAGTAAGTATAAGTTTTGGTATCTCTTGTGATGTTTAATTGAAAGATACCTATGACCATGGGATTCAGATGTTGCACACGATGAGTTTGACCATATAAATTTAGTTAAAAGGAGTAATGGAAGAACACCATTTTATATTGTGCATCTTTCAAGTATAAAATGAGTCACAAATTTTTATGACATCAAATATGAGTGAAGTAAAAGTGTTTATGTAAAATATTTTGATAAATATATGTGAGTCTTATATTAAAAAGTAAATAAATATTTGGAAAGGAACACTGCGCATTAAAAGTAGTGTGAAATGTAAAAAGAAGAGAAGTGGAATATCGACTGCAAGAATCAGTATTAACACACTAAAAAAATAAATATTTATAAAATTGACCTATGAAAATATGAAGTGGAAAATATGACATAGATACTTACATGAAGGACTAGAAATATCACCTATTTTTAATGTGTTAGATTTGTACCCATGGAAAGATTAGTGAAAGTTAAAATGCATATTATAAAAATATTGATTAGAGAGTGCAGGTGCCTAATAAAGTGTGAAAGTAAACAAAAAGTGTGAGTAATTATTCAGTCAATAAGCAGATTTGTGGAGGAAAATATAAATTATATATATATATATATATATATATATATATATATATATATATATATATATATATATATATATATATAAATATAAATATATATATATAATAAAAAGGTTGATGAATTAAATATGTGACATGGATAAGCACATTAGAGGCTGAAAAATAAGGATACATAGATAGTAGAGCCAATACAAGGTGTATTTTTTTGTGCACAAGTCTAGTTTGGCATAAGTTTCTTTATGTTACTCATGTCTACATGTATATTTGTGTTATTTTATGTAAGTTTATTGTTGTGTGCCATTTCAATTCTAGTTTTAGCCACTTATGAAGATTTATGTATGTATGTTTTAAAGGTAATTTTTTAGTTCAATGTAAATTTAAAATATCCACACTAATAAATAAGAGTTGAATACTTGTGAGTTCTAGAGCACATGTTTGTGATGTCGTATATAGGAGGTTAATATACAAAAGTGTGAATATGAGGATCATTGAAAAATTTGTACATATTTTATGAATCATTATGAAAAAATTGTGTGGTTGTGATCTCTATATTTTTTTTTTCTAAATGCACATGTTCTTATGATGTGCATCACCATGATGTTTTATGTTGTGATGGCAACATTTAATGTTGTGAAATTTTATGAAAAAATCTCATGATAGATATTAATATGTTAATAAATAGACATATTTCCGATTCTCAATGTTGAAAAATTGTATCCTTATCATGTAAATAGTAGTGAAAGTACTAGTGTGTACTCTATATTAGTTGATTAGAGAGTGCATGTGCCTGAGAAAGTGTGTGAGGAAGAAAAAAGGGTGAGTAATTATTGAGTATACAAGTATATGTGTGGAAGAGAGTATAAATAATATCTTGTAAAATAAAAGGTCAATAAATTAGGTATGTGACATGGATAAGTGCATTAAAATCTGAAAAATAAGGAAAACCTATAATAGAACCCTTACAAGGTGAATTTTTAGGATTTGATGTTTATTTTTTACACAAGGCATATGATGCAAGAGAATTTAGGCTTATTTTTAATCCTACATCTACCATAAAAATTATATTGGAAAATAAACTAAGATATTTTATGCACTAGTTTAGTTTGGTGCAAGTGTCCTTGTGTTACTCTTATGCACACATATATTTGTGTTTTTGTATGCAAGTTTGTTATTGTGTGTAATTTTGGTTATAGTTGTATTTTATTGTGAAGATTTTATGTAAGTATGTTTTGAAGGTCATTTTTTAGTTCAACATAAATTTATAATATCCACACAAATAATTGAGAATTGAAATCTTGTGAGTTCTAGTGCACAAACTTGTGATGTCTTATGTAAGATGTAAATGAGAAAAAGTGCCAATATGAGGTTCATTATCAAGGAGTATTCCAAACATATTTTGAAAATCATTATGAAAAAATTATAAGGTTGCAATCTATACATGTAATTTTTTTGGGTGAACATGTTCTTTTGATCTGTTATGGTACACTGGAATGTATTAAACATTTAGTGTTTATGGTGCATGATGATTTTTTATAAATATTTAATTTTTTTAGTGGGTTTATGTGAGAATTAATGTTAGTAGGTTTATGTAACAATTATTTTCAATAGTTGGTTATTGTGCTTATACATAAACATGGCCCTAAACTTGAGTTAGCTAATCAACAAAAGTAAGGATATAGATCATAGTGAACATTTTTAGGAATAGCTAAACTTGAAAAAAATGATCATTAGAAAATATATATTGGAGGATATGACATTGTAATACATCTCATTTGAGATTGGTTTGTTGTTATTATGTTTTCATGTTATATTTCAAGCCATTTAAATGTAATTAATAACATTATTATTTTACTTTTTCATTTTATTGCATTAATATGCTATGTAATTATGTATGCTTTGTCATCTAAGGTATCTCTTAATTGATACACCTAATTGCAACTGCATCAGATGGTCAATGTAAGTTGTTGATATACAAAATATTATAGTCAAGTTTTAATATTGTTTAGGTATTTCATAGATTTAAATAAAGTACATGTATTTAAATGATTTTTCATTGATGTTTTTAAATCTAAATAAGAGCTAATAATAGACTTTAATCCATGGTAGATGGTAATGACATGTATAGATATTTATTCAAGAGCACACCATTTAAAATATAGATCAATTTAGAGATACATAATAGAAATAACACTATTGATTAAACTTATGGAAGATATGGGACATTCAATATTTGATTTATAATTAAATAAAATTGATTCTTTGGGATTTCATCGATTTAATATGCATGCATGGTATGATTTAGTGGTGCAACAATGGTCATGTATTCTTATGAGACAAATATTCACCATTGTATCCACATAAATTTAATAAATATGGAAAGGGTACTCTTATTTGGTTCATTTATTTAAGGATTGATAATCTTGATGATCAATGAATGACCTACAAATTTTAATTTTAGGAACAATCAGGTCATATAAACACAATTCTCTACCTTATTGATAAATATTGTTCCTTCCTTTAGTGATTAAAGGTTTAAAAAAAATTAGAGAAAGAATGATGCCAATTTATTTCAAAGATCAAGGTTTGAGATTTAAAATGTCAAATTGGTTAAGCAATTGAATGAATTGTTGTAAGATAAATAACAATGTTATGGCATAATGATGCATATTGTTGTTTCATGTGTATAATTAAAATATGAGATAAAATAAATAAATTTAGAATATTAATTATTGAGCATGGGTTTAATCGTATGAAAATAATATAGGAAATTATCATTCTCACCAATATTTGTTTATGAGTTTGGAAAAAACATTTGGGGACTATTTATGTCTTTGAAGAATTTATCTCGGTACACATTTTATGTATTATTTGTTACAAACATTTTATTTGATGGTTATAGATATTATTTATCTTAAAATAATTTTTCATATTTTATATTATGTGATTCAATTAATTGAACATAAATTTAATTATATTTTAGGTAGTTTATGGTTGGATTGGATTGAAAAAATGAAATCACATATGATTTAGATATGATTTACATTAGTTTTATACATGGGACATTTTATTTTCTATATAAATTTATTATCTATTTAATGTGAAACCACTATTGATAATCGTTCAACTGTAATACTAATTTTATCATTGGTGGCATGATGGAAGTCAAATTAAAAATATATACCATGGTAAACTTCTCAAGTATGATAATTATTCATATATATATATATATATATATATATATATATATATATATATATATATATATATATATATATATATATATATATATATATATAGAGAGAGAGAGAGAGAGAGAGAGAGACATGCATTTTCATTTATCCTCTATGTATAATATATTTCATGTAAAAATAGTATATACAAAATATTACAACTGGTGAGGTAAAAATTATGTTGGTCTAGAGGGAAATATCCTAACCTAGACTTCAAGGTTCATCTAGAGTTTAATTATAAAACAAATGGCATTGCTATAGATATTAGAAAATAATTGGATTTACATGTAAAAACATGTATCAACATGGTCATACCTATTCATTCTTGGAGATACATAAAATTACCCTACTAAAAGATACCTGGTCTAATTATGGCTACCTGTATATACGTAATCCCATTTATCTTAGACATAATGAAAGAGTTATTCATTTTGCATAGGTATTTAATTGATATGTCAAACTAAACCCCAACACACAATATTTTATGGAAAAGAGGAGGATATGGGGTTATTTAATATGATAATATTACAATATTAGGTCCACATAACATAGTCCTCAAATTCACTCTATTTATATGGAAGAGAGGTGAGTCCCATCATCTATATCCTATAATTAATTGGGAAAAAATTCCATCACTATGCTCAAAATCTTGTGGATAAAATAAACATTATTTATCCTTAACCTTGTAATTAAATTAGAACATACTAATGGATAATAAAAAACTTCTTCAAGAATAATCTCAAATAAAAGGTCGTCCTTATAGCTTAATCACTTGTAAATTTGAGGAAGTTAGATATTTTGAACTCTTACAAAAGAATTAGAAAATGGATTGAAAAATAAGGTTATAGGTGATATTTAAAAAAATACATTTATAATTCCAAATTATATAAAATTATTAGGAGTTATATGGTAAATGACATGAGTATAAATGGATTAATTATACCATCATACTTTTCAGATCATACAAATAAAAATATTTAGAACTTAAGAAGGGGAGAAGATGGTTTCATGAGAGGATGAAATAGAAAAATAAAATTTAAATGAATTTTAAATATGATATTATGTTTTTTTTTAATATTTTAATGATGAAAATAAATTTAAATTGATTAGGTTCTTTATAATCAAAATCTGTGATGGAAACTCTAGTATAGATGATATAGTTGAACGTTTAGATGGAATAATGTAGAAGATTTACTCAAAAAAAATTTAAGATATCCAAAGTAAATTTTTACAAAGGAATATTGTTGAAGTATTCTTATAATGAAACATGAATCATAAGGTTTTTTAAACTATGAATAAAATTGATAGACATAATGTAGTGAAGGGGTTACTTCTTACAAAAATATGACAAATTGAAATTATGATGTGAAGAAGCATATAAGTATGTGTTGGGAGAGAATGGATGGATATAATTTTGTATTAAGGGAGAGAATAATAATGACATATTATGCATTTATATTTGAATGACATGAGAAAAGGAATGGAAAAAATCTTGATGAAGTTGCATTTAAGTTTGGTATCAATTCTTGCAATTATTATGATCGTGTTGGATAATTGTGTGAGATATTGTTCAAGTTATTAATTTAAGGGATGAATACATTATAATATAATCCTTCGAAAGTAGTATGGATAGGAGTATTATAGATAAGTTTTAATGCATGTATTAGATCCTACATTTGAAGACAACATAAAACTCAAATGAGAAAACAAAGGATAATCAATGTTAAATTGTACAAATATCATGATTTTACAATGATATGTACTTTAGTTTATATAAATGTTGTATCATCAATGGGAAAAAAAATTTACCCGTGGTACACTATATAAAATAAAGATATATAAATTGTGAATAAGTTCTATTATATATGAGGTAAAATATGCAATGTTTCAAAGGTACATTCAATGATGAAAAAGTTACAACCTATAGAGAATTTACAATCACTTAATACTTTACTCCAAAATTATGTAGTTTTTCATGTGCATTTTACTAATAGCTTGAAATATTTTGTCAAATTAAAAACTAAACATGCATGTTATTATTTATTTTTTACATATGAATCATTAGTTCAAATTAAGTATTTATTATTACTTTTTCATGTGTTTTGAGGAATTCCATGTGAATTATAGAACTATAATAGATCTACTATATAAGCTAGGTGGCACACACTTATCCTATCCTATCTATGTTACCATATACTTCTATATAAAAAAAAATCTCTCTTTTCTATATTTTTATATGTTTTGGGATCCAATTTTTGTGTATTCTTCCATAATTTATAGTTTTTACCATTTTTAAATTGTTTTGAAAGTGTTATGATCCTTTTTAGAGCCATCTAAAAGTGGCCATTTTTATTTTTGTGGGCCCTTTGGCCCTTGTTCATTTTTAGTTATTGTGTGGGACATGTTGTTTCAGTATATACCTCTTTTATTATGTAAACCTATGTGGCAATAGATCCTTATATTGAATTCAATAACATCCTAAAGTGTTTCAATAATAAGTATCAACATGGTGCTAATATAAGGAATACAATCAATACCAAAATGTTTCTTATCAAATCTTTGAAGAAATATTGAGGTTTGAATTTGTATGTACTTGTATCAAAAATTCTTAATTGAAATATCATATAGATACATAAATTGTCATTGGGAGATAAGGTGGAGGTTTCTCTCACTTAGTGGGAAGTGTCACTCATTCACTTCCTTGGATATATTTACAATATCCCTAATTCACAACACTAATATGTAGTGAAATATTGCCAATAAGTGGTTCAAGAATTTAAATTTTCATGTTTATTTAATATTTAATGTATATATAGATATAGTGGTAGATTATTATTACATCAAAGGAGATAATATTATTACAACTATGCACATGATTCAAATAAAATAGAGAAGATTTCATACATCTGAAGGTGACAAAGATTCTAGGAATTTTCATATCTATCAGACTTACAAAGTCACACTCAAAGAAGGTTGACCATTTTCAGATAAACTATCATTTTTATATTTGAGTCTAAAATTTTGATGACCCTCTTATGAACAACATGAAAATGATCATCACAACAAAACATGGTCTATTTTATGGGATTTACTCTGCACTATTCCATAACCCTCTTCTATGAATTTTGAGCCACTTTAGGAATCCAATTAATATAGAAACATGTATTTATCTATAGTTTCCCATATATTTCATTTAATATTTTAATTAATTTTATTCAATCCCCTTATACATTAGTCATATATGATTTAATGTAGATTTTTTTATTTAGTTATGTTTTCCATGTGTAATTTTTCTAATTGGTTGGCCTAGTGGTTTCAATGCTTGTACACCCTCCTGATAAAATAAATACAACATTTCCAAGTGATACTCAACCATTTCTCTTTTCTTATATTTATAGAAATTTTAAAGATGGTGAGAATGAAATCACCTTTGAAAATTATGAAATAAATCCAAGACATTTTATTGAAAAACATTTACACCTTCATATTCAAGTCATGGATGATTCCTCTTCTATTTTACATATAAGTTAAAAATTCACACATGTAGGAATAATTTATACATGTATTGATGATGATGTGAATTAAATAATTTTTTAAAATTATTTAACATCAAGATAGCACAATTCTTCATTTTTTATACAAATCAATTAACTATCATAAAAATTCAAAAATTGGTTCCAATGAAATAATAAAAAACCTTTGAGTTTGCATAATGTAACAATGATAAGGAATATAACAATCCCATAGTTGATATCATATTGGAGATAAGTTGTCCGAATTATGTTTTACACTAAAAACCCTTATTATCATAGTTTTTTTAATTCCATTTTATGGTCTTTCCTACACATATTTATCTCACTTCTAAGGTGTAATATTGAGGTCACATAGGTGTAATAATGAGGTCATTAAGTTTCACATGAACATGTATATATTTTACTCAAATTGGTTGATGTGGATGCAATTTACATTTACTAACCAATGTTGACATCTTTCACATAGTGTTAACTATTGATTTGAAAATTGTCTTATGTTCACATTGCCAAATGTGGGTGGATTTATGCCTCTCCTTTGCCTATTTATGTAACTTTACTCATTTTATTTTCATTTATTCTAAATATAATATATTATTATACTCATTTTTGGTTTCACTTTTACAACATAAGTCTCTTTTTTCATTTCTACTTTGAATGTCAAGAGTTTAGTGTGCTCAAATCCATCAATCCTTTAATTTTTAGTATTTCTTCTCATGCATCTTTGAATGATTAGGAGAATATAAAAATAATGAGGGAAATGATTTTTATAATATAATTTTAAAGTCTTCTAACCTATTCCATTGAATTTTTAAAGCCTCAAAACCTTAGGATCACCAATAAATTCATTGAAAATAGAGACTTTTGTAAAAACTCATTTTTCATAGGTTTATGGGCCCACCCAGTTCTAATCTATATAATTTTATAGGAGTGGCATTTTTTTTACAAAAGGACATAATTTTTTTAGTTTTATATAAAACTACTTGATTTTTATCATTTTTTATTAGAAGCACTAGTTTTAGAAATATCTACCAACATGTGTGACCTCAACTTATGTGCATCAGCGTATGATATGTTTTTATGTTAGCCAAACTATTGTTATGTGTATTACATGATGATGGAATTTTTGTTGTGATATTTATTTAAAACCTTTGATGGTAATAGTAATACTATGTGTATTTCATGATGGTGTATACTCTACTGAACTATGCACTTGAATAACCTTGTCTATATTTACATGTAGGAAATGATGTACCTACATATATGCATGGTTTACTATGCCAATCTATAATTTAAGTGTATTGTATTAGAGTGTAGATATATTGATTTGTACTTATTTTACACTATATGTATCATATATACCTATTTCATGTTTGTAATAGTTGGAACTATGAACTGATCCTATACTCATGCTTTTGGTTGTCTCTACACCTATATGACTTATAAATTATGGATGGTGTGTACCTATGGACAACATACAAAATAAATGTATGGATATATATGTAAGGAAACATTGTTATGTTTACATATTCATATAGTGTGCATTGTGTACTATGTTCTAAAATCAATCCAATCGTGGTTAGCACTACATAATCCCTTGAAATTATTTACCCACTTGTGGCATCATCTTTGGCATGTTTGGAAGGAAATGTAAAAGGTGATACCACCCAGTTTATAAAGCCTAAATCTTGGTCACATTATTATTTTATCTTATGGTCATACACAAACCAATTGGGCTGAAAATTTTATGGGATTTATAAGGAAATTTGTTTGTAAACAATTTTTTTTGTGCAAAAATTGCCAAAGTTGAATTTATTTTTTGTGAACCAAGAACACACTGACTGGAAGAACTTAAAAAGCACATAAATTTATATAGATAGATCCTTTTAAGGAAATTTTTTTTTGAAGTGTATATTTTTTAATCTTTTTTCATTTATGTTATTTTTATATTCTTTTTTGGCTAGTATAAGATACTTTCAACCTTGTTAAATTATATATGCACTAAATATAAACTGTCGATTATATATGCACTAAAATATGGAGTGTCAAAGCTCTGTAATATAGGGGGTTATTATTTATAGTTTTAGGAGTGTTGTTTTGTGACTTTATTTATCTCTTTTATTTCCATTTTTTAAAATATATTTCTTTATCTATATTATTTATTATGATTTGGTTCCGATTTTCAACTCCATATAATTATCATGAGTAGAAAAGTAAAGTATAAATATTTTTGAGTAAAGGTTTAGAAAAATAACTATGGGTAGGAAAAGTGAACCAACATGGAATGAAAAAAATAATAATTTGTTCAATTGATGTTATGAGTCATATGGTCTACTATGATTCTCTTTATCTCCCAATTTACTCTTTCACATTTCACCAAATGACATCTAGACCATTCTAGAATAACTCTTTGATAAGTAGGATGTAATAGGGGGTCATGAGTTGGATAATGAGCTCATTATTTTAAGTAAATGAAATTTGGATAAAATAAAATACTTATTCACCAAATTTAAGTCACTTAAGTTATAGTTGAAATTGTGTGGCATGGAGAAAAAGGATGAATTATTGTTCCTCTCAATTCTTTCCAAGTTAGGTCTTGACTATTCTATTTTTGTCTCTACCTTCCATGCTACTAAGAGCACCCTATGAGTCACATAGACCATGTCATCCTTAGATTATTTTTACAATGACTTGATTAGGTATAAATATAAACTTATTAAGATGGGTGATTTTAAGTCCTATATGTCTCATGCACTAATTGTTAGTCATGAAAAAAGGAGGCTTCAAGTAGTGAAGAGAAGAAATAGGAAAATGACTATGAGAAAAATAAGGGTAAAAAAACTTATGATATATCTAAATAAAAAACTAATACCTCATCTTTAGATGCCAAAGATAAGATAGATAAGGTTAATTTCTCCTATTTCAAAATAATTGGGTATGATGAACATAAATATATGAAGAAATAGATAGCTCATTAGACAAAAATTATTTAAAATAATAATATAAATGTCCCTAATTCTATCATAGAAAGTTACTTTATATTCCCCTAAGGAAATATATAGTGATCAAGGGAAAGGTAAGGTAAAGGCCCTTCTTGTATTTGTATCTCAACCTTCCACATGGGTGACCGAATATGGTGCTTCACATAACATGGCTTCATCATGCAAAATTTTCTCATCCTTAGAGCCATGTTCTATGCCTTTTATTTGATAGGTGATGATACTTATATATAATTTTGTGGGAGAGGGTCCATTAGAGTGAGTGAAAGACCATTAAATGATGTTATATGTGTTCCCTCATTGTTAACTAATCTTTTATTTTTTTATCAGATCACGCACATTGGATCAAGTAAGAGAGTTGAGGTTACCCCATATTTTGTGGTCATTAGGGATTTGCATAGTAATTTTATAGTAAAAGTTTGGAAATTAAATCATCAATCATGGTTGTACCACCAATCATGGTTTTACACTATATCAAAAAAAATTCTAATCACCCTTTTGCTTCAATAATCACTCACTTAGATGGGGTGAGAAATACATGGAATTAATAATTTAGAAATATTAGTTGTTGCTACATGGAACAACTTATTTAGAATGATATGGTTATAGGGTTGCCTCATGTCTAATTCTTTGATGGTTTTTTTCTAGGGTTTTATGCTTCTTAAACATCATAAAGAGAAGTATGACAAAGGAAAATCATGGAGAACTACTTAAATTTTAGATCTGATTCATGATGACTTTTTGGTCCATTTTCAAAACCTTCATTTAGTAGGACCAGATATATTCTTACCTTCATTTATGAATTTTAAAGGTATACTTGGATGTAATCTCTTTAACAAAAGTTTAAAGTCTTTGACCATTTTAAGGACTTCAAGTCTCTTGTAGATAAATGGTTAAGGAAAAACATCAAGGTTATGCACATAAATAAGGGTGGCGAGTATGTTAACATTATTTTGAGTTATTTTACACTTTAGAAGTGATTTATTTACAACATATAATTTCATATAATCCATAATATAATGGTGTTGTAGAAAACAATAACATGCCCTTGAAGGAAATGGAAAACTATATGATACACCCCAAATCTATTTTACCTTATTACTAAACATAGGCCATTAAATGTGTATGTTATAACCAGAACTATGTTCCTCAAAAAGTATTTAAAGGAATCACTCCTTTTAAATATTGGAGCGACCAGAACCCCATATCTAATAACTTCAATCTTTGGATCTCTATTTATAGATCACATTCCTAAGAATAAATTTAAGGTGATGGATCCATAGATTATGCCTTATATCTTTATTGGGTATTTAGATGGTGTTAAGGGATACATGATTCATCTTACCATACATGAGTTGATCATTGAGAGAGGTATTGGTTTTTAATATGGTCCTTCATAATCCACACTTGAAACTTATCCCTCCTCTTTAGAGTCACTGGGATTTGATGATAGTTCTAATGATTTAGACCATCCTGAGTAGATTCCTAATGATGAGGATTCTTCTTGTAGTTTAGATGATGAAACAAGTGATGGGGATACAATTCATTTCTTTCACAATCACTTTTTAAGAAGAGGAATATTCCCTTGACTTTCTGACTTCATCTAATCTTTGCGGTAGATAGACACTACAACATTCAAGTGATTAGTTTGGGTATCTATTAGTAATTAGGTTGACACACTTAAAATTCTAGGGTGTTCCAATGAATTTATTTTGTGTGCTTCAAATCCATAATCTTTTCATGAGGCATCTAGCACTCTTGAGTGGGATATAAATATGCATGAGGAGTATGGTTACTTTATTAGTAACCAAATATAGGATTTGGTACCCCTTCCTAAGGAAATTAAACTTGTTTGATGTAGATGGATCTATTAAAAAAAATTACTAGGTTAGTAGACAAATTTATAACATGATTGGTGGAAAAACAATTCATAAGTTCTATGCATTTATTATACCAAGACCTTTGCACCAGTTTTAAAGATGAAACATATCCATATGATTCTTTCAATTACCATAGCTCATTATGGGAGGTTCATCATATGTATGTGAAGAGTGAATTTATTTATGGTGACATTGTGGAGGAAATATATATGGAGCAACCATAGGGTTTTCTCTAGGATTATTCCTTAATTTAAAGACTTTAGAAATATATCTATGTCCTCAAATAAGTCCTTCAAGCTTGATATTGTAAGATGGATTCCTTTCTTTTCATATTTCAGTTCGCTAGATGTCATTTTGATATGAATGTCTACATTTTTTAGCAAGATGACTGACTCTTAATTTTGGTTGTATATGTTGATGACCTATTAATCACTGGGAGTTATTCATCTTCCATTATAATAGAAAAAACTACATTGTATGATAGATTATCCATGACTAACTTGGCTCTATTGAACTACTTCCTTAGGATTGAGATTTCATAGTATGAATCAGGGATTTTCATTTCATAATATAAGTATGCTCTAATTTTCTCACATGGTTTCACATGGCCAATTGTAAGCTATCTATGACTCCCTTTTTTTTGAGTCAAACATGAGGCTGAGTGTTCTTCTACATTGGTTGATTCTACCTTGTATCAAAAACTTATTGGTAGTCTCATATAGATAACTCACATTAGAACTAATATTTCATATATAGTGGGCATGGTATCTAGGTTTATGCAGACACCACATGAGTTGCATTAGAATGTAGTTGATCATATTATTCACTACATTCAGGGTGCTCATAATTTTGGGATTCACTATGGAGTAGGAATTTATATTGAATTCATTGGGTACATAGATTCATATTGGGTTTGTGATATTCATCATTGCAAGTCTACTTCATGATATATTTTATCACTTGGTTTAGGTCTAATTAGATGGTATATAAAGAAGAAAAATGCTATTGCTTTATCATCTACTAAGGTTTAATATAAAAGAGGTTTTAATGTTATAAATGAGGCTATTTGGCCTCAATGGATTTTTTATAAATTTTGTATACAGTTTAGGTGACCTTTAATCATCTCCTACAACAACTAAAGCACCATCCAAATCTACGGAAATATGTTTAAACATTAGTAGACCAAGAACATCAATATTCATATGAACTTCACTTAGGAGCTCATTCATGGATAGGTCATTGATCTTAGATTTTTATAAACTATGTAACATATTACTGATATCTTCACCAAAAAAGTCACCAATATTAAGTATCTTCATTTGTGAACTTTTCTTGGGATGCAAGTTACTTCAGCATCATCTTCTAGGGGGAATTATATTCATCTAATCTTCTCTCTATTCTTTCATGGGGGATTTTATATGTACTTGGGTACCTAATCAAGTATTATTATCTATACCCAATTATTCTACCCACTTAAGCTACCATTAAGAGGGGTGTTAGTGTAGGTATTTTCATTCCATTTTATAATTTTTCCTACACATGTATTTAGCTTGCTTAGGTGTAACATTAAGGTCCCTTAAGTGTAATAATGAGGTCATTAAGTTGAACATGCACATGTATATATTATATGCAAATTGGTTTCTGTGATGTACTAACATTTACTTACCAATGTTGATATCTTGCACATGGTGCTCATTATTCATTTTGCAATTGTCATGTGTTCACATTGCCAAATACATGTGGATTTATGCCTCTCTTCTACCTATTTATGTACCTATCCTCTAAGACATTTTCATCTATTTTAAATAAAATATGTTTTTATGCTTATTTTTGGTTCCACTTTTACAACATAAATATCTTTTTACATTTCTACTTTGAAAATTAAGAGTTTAGTGTGCTTGAATCCACTAATTCTCAATCATGGCTCATTCTAATAAAACACCACTCATTATAAAAACCCTTTGATAACATAGAGATTATATGAATGTATTTAATATTTGTGCTCTTTATATAACTATTTATAATTATATAAGGCCAAACCAAATATTAATTATTAATAAAGTACAATAAATTTATGTTAAGATAAAAAATATTAGTTGTGTTCAAAATATACTATAAAAATATAGATGTATACTTAAATGTGTGTGAAATATGGATTGTAATGGTTAAGGACTAAGTCAAAATGAAAAATACATAACATAAATTATTTTTAGTTTAATATTTAATGTGAACCTATCATGAAGTTAACTTAGGTTCATTGATATACTAGGCATGATTTGATACACTTTCTTGGGCTTAAATATGATAAGGACACAAATTAAATGTTATGTATTAATATACCATATATAAGTGGTCCAATCAAATGTTCCTATTATGTGGCCAATATTGAAATCGGTGAAAGCATATTTATTTACTATATATATACCCCTCATTTCTTTATATATATTTTGAATGCCTAGTGTTTTGCAATGCCTTTAAATACAATATTTATCCATTTTTAACTCTTGTACAAAGATAATTTATATTAAGGAGTATACTGATTTTAAGAAAGTATCTTAAGTTATCAAAGCTTTTATCTTTGCTACATGGAATTAGATCTTTTCTAAATGGTAAAGAATCCTTTATCTCAATATTTTGAACTTATGGATTTATAATATTATATTATCATTCCCACACATTTTTGTAGCCTCCTATCTTTTTTTTAAACTCCCCATTATTATGGGTTTCTGAATAACACAATGCAAGTATTTTTTATATGGGCTAAGATAGTTTTCAAGGTATTTTTTGGTGATTTTTTTTTTTTTTTGGAAAGTGGTGTGGTTCTTACGATAAACTTAAGAAAAGATAAAAAAATTTAAAAAAACTTTGGATATTTTTTTGGATAGTTTTTTGTGGAAATTTTCTAAAGTTGACACTCTAAGGAAGAATAAGGGCATGAGGGATCTTCCACAAATATTATACTTTTTTTAGGTTTAAGACCTTGCCATAATTATTTTATATTTATATCTTCATCAAATTTATAAAAACTCTAAATTTATGAAAAAATAATTAGTTTTTATGTAGACCTTGTTCAAAATTTGTGGGACATCATATAATGATGTGTTATGTTATGATTTATTACATTGTGATGTTTAAAGTCACAATGTGTTATATCATGATGTTTTATGTCATGTTGTGTTTTATTTTGATGTATTATGGGTCATTGGGATGACAATAGGAATAGTTGTCTAATTTTTTATGCCTAAAGGGCTATTCATTGCTTGTTAGAAAATTTTTAAAGGTGTTTCCATTCTAGAGGCCATTTTTAAAGGTGTTTCCATTCTAGAGGCCACAACATTTGATCCAAGAAGGCTAGAAGGGTGCCATTTTTTTTATTCATGGTTGTGACACTCATATTTTTGATGAATAATTTTATTCACTTTTTTCAACAATTTTATATAAATTGTAGGTTTATCTAAAATTTTCAAAATGTTATCTAATTCTTAGAGCTTTTGGGAGCCATATTTGTCAATCTGTGTAATAGATTGACTAATTTTTTTTAAAGTACATAATTTTATGCTCATTCAAATTATGGCTTAGTATTCATTCTATTCTATATCATGATTGTATTTTTTATCATTTTTTTCATAATTTATACTAAAAAGTATCTATAAACACACTACTTGTGGTTGTTGATATTTTTTATCCCAAAAATATCAATACATCTAATATCCTAAGGAATACCCCATTATCTTTTAGGAAAAACCCTAAAGCCACTAAAAACCCCATCTTCCCTTTTTGCCTTATAGAATTGAAAACTCTAGATGTAATTTACACCTATGTAAATTAATTCATGGGTTTTCGATCCCATAAAACACCTAATGCCTAAGACTACAAAACCTAGAACTTACCATGTACTTTGCACATTTTAAAATGTGCAAAATGTATGGAGGGATTTGGATCTTTCCATGCACCCAATTGATGAAATCCATAACTTAGCATGTACTTTGCACATTTTCAAAAAATGCAAAGTGCACGATAGGCTTCAAATCCTACTAAAACCTATAACCCCCTTTTATACAAAACTTGGAAACCTTGATACATATTACACATTATGAAATGTGAAAAGTGCACGATGGTCTCTGCCTTCTACCAAACCATCTAACAACAAGATGAAAAACCTTGAGGGCACTTTGTACATTGTAAACATGTAAAGTGCCCCATGGGTTCCACCTTCCACTGAGCTAGTCATCCATTCCCATTGATAGTGGACCTACTCCATGTAGGTTTAATGTCTAACCAACTTTGACTCACATTAATTGTAAGGTTTTTTTCTATTTAACTAAGTGATTTTAGGGATTATATTATCATTGTTTATTTTCTAAAATTATGATCTCAAAGCTCCAACTACTCATGTCATTAGACCTTAAAGCCATGTACAAGAAATTACCAATCCATGACTATAAATTTTACATCCACATCACCTGCTTCATTTACATGGTATTCCCCTTCATCTCAACCCACTATCTTTACATCCCCAACCCTAAGTGGCATTACACACTTAATTGACTCATACATGCTTTGGCTTCCACCCTTCCATCAGTTCCTAAGATCATAGTCCCTATGTTTGCTTCATCCTTCACTTCTTTAATAGACATAACTACTTCCATTATCTCCACTCCTTCCACTTTAATGGAAAATTTTAGGTGCTTCTAGCACCTCCTAGTTCTATCAAAGATTTCAACTGATGTAAACACTTGTAGATCCCTTCAGCTTTCATAGTTGGTTTCTCACAAGTAATACATTCAATAAATGAAGTTTAAATTCAATGGAAATAAGGTTATTACAATAATGATGTAACATTATGGAATCATCAGAGATAAAATGAAAATATTGAAGGAACATATCAATAAAAATGGAGAGAAATATTTGATGTTCAAGTAGTTTATACAGCCTCCAGTATCTACTCTTATGAGCTAGATCTAGAATAAATACAAGAGATTGTCAAATCCTTCTATGCATATACTGAGAAACTACAAACCAAAAATGATAATAAAGCTAAAGAAGTTTTAGACATTGATTAATCTTTCCTCTTTATTGAATGTTTTCAAATATTACATTGTTAATTTGTAATTTCATTTAAAAGGTATAACTATATATTTTATAACACTTTTTAAGAAAGAGAAAAACATATTTTATACTTCATATTTTTAATAATGTCAAATTTTCAAAAATCACAAGTGTAAATTGCACTTTCCATTTTGATAAATATGAATTATTAAAAAGTGCAAAATCATGAAGTGCAAATTACATGGTTCATTTTGGCAAAAGTGATAAAAGCTTAAAAAAAGTTGTAAAATTCTCACTTGAGTTTTGTAAGTTAGGGTTTTTTATGTGCAATAAAAACTTGGAATTATTTTCAAAAATATCAATTCTATTTTTGGAACCTCTTTTTGCATGAGGAAGTTATTTTTAGCCACTACCAAATGAAGAATCATTACATGGAGATCTAGAAGTTCCAACCATGCCATATCATGCCATGCTATGCCAAAGATCATGCCCAACTCATGAATGTCATTTTATATCCATTCCACAAGTCCAAAATTCCAAAAATAGAGAAACTCACCTCTTTTTGCATGAGGGGTTTTAGATTTGCATGATTTTCTTTACTAGGCATTCAAGTTTTGTTAACTACATCTCATCTATGAGAGATTTTGTATAAAATGGGTAGACCCCATGGCCCAATATATCTTTTTGCTACCAATTATATTTTTTGCATTTTGAATATATTTACTACAAGATGTAACCTTTGGAGAGAAATAAATTTGAAAAATTGTCTTTCTTGTCTTGAGAGATCTATGTGTGTGTGCAAATTGTTTGATTATTTGTGGAATATTTGTCACTTTGTTTTAGTCTCAATAAATTCATCTGTGGTATTTTACCCTCTTGAAAATATTGGTTTGAGTAAAAATCTTTTTCAATTGTGTGAAAAATGTCTAAAATACTACATCTGATTTCTAATCGGTATAAGTTTGTGTTGAAACAAATTCAACATAATTTTTGCTCTATTATGTTCATAAATAAAGCATTAAAATCCACTATAAAATATTTGATGCAATCACCATATTTTCAGTTTTCTAAAATTTCAATTATTCAACCCTTTTCCCCATCAAAACCCTACTTTAAGATCAAAAAGTACTAAAGATCAAGATTTTCACAAAACTGGTATTTTATTAGTTTGCATCAGATTTAGTGAAAGGAAGCCATCCTTCTCTAGAGATTAAACTCAATTATCCAAATTCCCATGACATTGGATGTTTCTCCATCATATAATTAGGCACTTTCACAACAATATACAGAATCAAGACAGGTGCAATCATATGTGTTAATAGTGGTGTCACCTATTTGTACTAGGGATCACTTTTTATATAATTTATTGTGTAAAATTAATTATGTTAGGTTGTAAGGCATGATTTAAGTTCCCACTCCTATTTATTTTCTTCATTTCCATTAATTTTTAGTTTTTAGATGTTTAATATTATTTTCACATCTTTTTTTGCCTTGTTTCATTATGATTCTTTGTGTGAAGACCTTTCTTTACTTACACACGCCAATAATATTATGAATGTTGAGAAGGACATGTTATTTTCTAAACTATGTGAAATTTAAAATAATAAGGTCAAATTTATTGAGGAGAATAGGAAAATAAAAAATATTACCCTAATTTTCTCACACCTCATAGACAAAGATGCCTCATCATTTTTAGGACTTGTTCGATTGTTGCAATAATAAATTGCTCATTTTGACTCTATTGAATATATTCCACCTCCGGTCTTTATTTTTTATTCTAGTATGCATCTTATTTATGATAGTATATATTTTTTTATGTCATACCATGAGTCATATTTTGTTCTTTCACCACTTTTGGTTTCCCATGTAGAAACTTACACTTCATATCATCAAGTAGATATGCTTGCTTCATTTGAGGAGCATACTACTAGTATTGGTTCCCATTTAATATTTTCCATGGTTTATTCTAGATAAGTTATTTATAATAACTTATATTTTATTTTCAACCTTATATGTTATTCAATAAACTACTTTCCATGGCATTAACTATCGAGTTATTCCTTCATCTTCATTGGGATCACTTTGTGCAATCTATAAGCCTATATTTTTTCTTCACTCTTCATGAGGAAATATAGTGACACGTGAGATATTCAGCACATTCACTCTAAGATGAGATACATAATATTTATTATGCTATGCATTTAGTCCTAAAAAAAATTTAGATTCACAAAGGCATGAAAGTATTGAATCTAATTTAGATATTTCCACACATACACCATTTTTGCACGTGTGATCAAATCACACACATCCATATTTTTATACCATCCATATTCATTTAAAATATATTTTATATAGGTTATGGTGGTGTCATAAATTATTATTACATGGACAACTGTTGTGGTTCCTCCACTATTTAGATTCATTGTATATACACTATTCACACTGCCTAGAAATGCTTGTTTTTGGATAAAATAACTCATTTATGGAATTTTTTGTTAGATTGAGAGTCTCCTTGTGTGGATCAAGTTATGATGTCCCTAATATATCTTTTTATAATTTTAGTGTTCTTTTATGAGATCTTTCCTCTATATTTTTTACACTTTAATAAAATACTCACATGTTTTTGGAAAGCATTTTATATAATTTCCAACATCTATTAGTTATTTGATATTCAAGTGGTGGATTTAGATTACTTGTATATATAGATGGGTTTGCATGTGGTGTTATATTTATTTCTTTAGGTGGTATGTGTATCTCTCTTGGTTATTATTACGGTAACATCTCTTAACATATTTGTTGGTTATTCCTTTATGATGTAATTTATAGATATTCACTCCCATATTTTTCACAAGCATTTGAATCAACCCACCTTTAAGACTTGTGAGTCCCACATTTTTAAAAGTGATTTGTTACAATATTCTAGTGACACTAGATAGGTTTCCCCACTAAAAAATGTTTTGAGCTTTTAAGTGGAGTTTGGCTGATTTACATGTGACTTTAGACCTATTTGTGTCCTCTCCTCATCCTTTCCACATTTTTTCACTTATCACCTCAAGGGAAACATCTAGTGCATCTTGCTTAGTAGTGATTCAATCCACCCAATGCTTCTTCAATGATGCTTTCAACCCAACTAGTGCACTTTATTTAGTGATGGATCAATGTATCCTCTTTATACATATATTTGTATGAATTATGTTTTAATTTCTTATTTAGTGATGGATAAAACCATCCTTGTAGCATATATTATCACCTCTAGATACTTATGTTTTTTTACTAGTATTTTTATAGATCCTTGTGATGTGTCTCATTTATTCTAGTTATGATTTTTATTGGACATGGGTACCTCACTAGGTCAAGTTTTTAGGACCCATTTTAAGGATTCTAAGCCTTCGTATTGTGTATATGTCACCATAAGTTTCAATTAAAGATGGAGGTTTTGGTGAAATATTTAATTTTCACATATCATAATTCTAACTTATGTTATCTATTATATGTTAAGTGTGCTTTGATACACATTCCCACACTTTTTATAATAGGATAAATATGAATATAAAATGTTATTTATTGATATGCTACCTCTAAGTGGGCCAATCATGTGCCTATTGTGTGACTACTAAAGGGGTTAAAGAACTTATCTATACTACATATACCCTTCATATCTTTGTAAATATGTGGAATGACTTTAAATACATTCTTCATTTATTTTTCACTTTTGTGCAAAGTTAGCTTATGTTAAGGAGTAAATTGATACTAGAAGAGTTTTTTAGGAAATAAAATATTTTATCTTTACTACATGGATTTAAATATTTTTTGAGTTGTTATTCCAATTACATATCCATCTATTAAGTAAGGAATTGTTTATAATAATGATGAGTCAAAAAATCTAGAAGTTATTTTTTTTAAATGTCATCTGGTGTATCTATCTATTAAGTAAGAAATTTGTTACAATAATGATGAGTCAAAAATTTTGTAAGTTAATTTTTTTAAATGTCATTTGGTGTTGATATCACATATTTAGGATCTCATAATCATCATGTTTCAATATTACCAAAGAATCCATAAATCATATTCAATATCAATCTAAGAAATCTGCATTGAATCACTCTCAAAAATTAGAAAATATAAAGCATTGAATTAAATCATTTACATGATGATGGGTATTATGGATAGACTCAAAATTTAAGAAAAAAATATTTATATGAAGTAGATTCCAAAATACTCTCATAATATAATGTATTTACTAATCATGTGTACAAAATAACTCATATAAATAGAAATAGAAATAGAAATGAACTTAAAGTTCCATCTCTTAGGTTAATTGAATTTTCCACACATTTTGAGATACCATATTTTGACAATGACTTATTATTTTTATTTTGGTGAAGGATGATATTCACATAATGATAATGAGGCTGATTTTGGATGATTTTGACACTTTACTTACTACACCACATGTGGAGGATAAATTGAATATATTGAATGAAGACACAATTAACATTAATATTAAAAATAATTTCACACCAAATGATCTAAAGTGGGGTGCCTCTTTAATTACTCATCACACACACACACACACACACACACACACACACACACACACACACACACACACACACACACACACACACATATATGTATGTATACATGCATGTATATGTATGTATACATGCATGTATATATATGTATATATATATATGTATATATATATATATATATATATATATATATATATATATATACATGTATATGTATATGTATGTATGTATGTATGCATATATATATATAGACACATTCATACATACATACATACATATACATGCATATATATATATATATATACACACACACACACACACACACACACACACACACACACACACACACACTGTATATATATGTATACACACACACACACATGCATGTATATATATGTATATATATATGTATATATATATATATATACATGTATATGTATATGTATGTATGTATGTATGCATATATATATATAGACACATTCATACATACATACATACATATACATGCATATATATATATATATATATATATATACACACACACACACACACACACACACACACACACACACACACACACACACACACACTGTGTGTGTGTGTGTGTGTGTGTGTGTGTGTGTGTGTGTGTGTGTGTGTGTGTGTGTGTGTGTGTGTGTACATACATGCATGCATACATACATACATACATATACACATACATGTATTTACATGGGAGTGTTCATTTCCATTAGGGTACACATCCTTATTGTAAACCCTAATATCAAACCTTTATATAAAAAGATTAGAAAGATGAATATTGAGGTGTTCTTTTTAATTAAGGAATAAATCTATAATATTCTTAATATTGGTTTCATTATTCTTAATATGAGTGCCAATGACTATGTTTTATGTCATTTAATACTATCATTGAATTGTTATCACTGTACTAGTTGGAAAAATAATTTGGGTCATTATGGTATGTGTTTTAATCAACACCCCCCACTCTCAAAAAAAAAATCTAGGGCCCATTATACTATGAAAATACCTAATTGTATTTTGAAAATCCTTGTCATTTTGACTCATATGTATACTTAGAAGGATTTGAGGATTCAAATTTATTATTTCTCATATTGGTTATTATTATTAATTATGTTATTTAATGTTAATACAATTGACATTTCCCTAATTATCTTGGTTATTGCTATGTATTTTATTTGGACTAGCCTATTCATGAATTTTGGAAGTTTTGCATGTATATAATTTTTTTGAATTTACGCAAAAATTACAAATGAAATTTCCTAAGTTTTAGAATTCATGTATTTTGAACTTCATATTTTTTGTAAGTCACAATTTTTTTCTTCAAAATTTCTGTCTTTAGCAATTTGGTATTCAAAAATTTTGGTCTTCACATATTTTGTATCTGCAACTTTTGCCTTCACATATTTTACACTTCAAAATTTTCAGACCTTCATGAGATTTACTCTTTATGACTTTTGTTTATCATCACATTTATTCTTCATAAAATTTATCATTGGGAGTTTTGTTATCATAACTATTGTCTATCATGATATTTGTTCATCACAACATTTTTTCACATTGTTTAAATTGGTCTCCAAAAAATTTCATGTTTTGTTCTTCGCTACTCTATCTTCATGAAAAATGAAAATGATGATTTCAAAAAAATGTATAAAAACTAAATTTTGAGAGAACACCATATGGTAGAGCTGGATTACTTATAAAATTAATGATAGAGAGACACTTGCCCAAGGATAATAGCCTAAAATTATTCTAAACATACAAAGTTTATGTGGAATACCTACCAAAGTAAAGTGGTAAGTTTAAATTAAATAAGTAAATCAATCCTAGATCTATTGGAAATTAATGGCATATAACTAAAATTAAAGTCTAAATCCTTGAGCTATATGATCAAACTACAAAGGGACATGATGCTTTATTTATTACCAAAAAACTCAAACTATCTTACACACTAAGAGAACTCAAATCCCTAGCTACCTACGTCTACTTCTAGAGAATGACCAACCATCTGAATTATCATTGTAATTACTCAAGTAAAACATACATTTATATGGCTTCATATTCTAAGGTGTTCAAGTGAATTTCTCCACTATCCAAGTTCTCCATTAAATACTCCATAGAGTACATGGATACAGTATTTGATGTAGCAGTTTTCAATGGTGAGTATGCCAATTACACATCACTGTGAAATGTGATTGAGAATTTGGATGGTAATTAAATTGATGAGGACCTAATATCCAATAATAAGTAATTGGTAGTTGACTTGATACTATTAAAATTATAATACCTCCATTTTGTAGCCACTAAGCTAGAATTAATATTGTTTATCAATCTGCTCTAGGACCTATTCTTTATGGGTAAGGTCTATGATGGTTTTATTCATCATCTTAAGCATAAAATAGTTATCATTTTCATTTTTGGGGATGCCTTTTAGAGACACCTATGGATCCCTATTGAAGACACCACATATGATGTCCCCAAGTTGACATTATGGAAATAAACCAATATAGTGGAGAATGCACTACAAAAATGGATAATACTAGGGGAGAAGGTGACCCTAAAAGGCACCACTCCAATATCAATCATAAAATTTAGAATGGGAATTTGGATTGGGATGGCCATGCTCAATAGGTTATTTTGGTGTGCAAGCATCCAATACCTCCAACTAGAATGGGTACCACCCCTTGATTTATTAATTACCTCAAAATTGGCGTATGCCCTTGGGGAATTTCTTAGTGTCAAGATAGGGTAATAGATGTTTAAAAAGGATAAGAGACCAATGATTAGTAACTTCTTCATGATATCCTAATTATTATATGTTTTTATGGCCATTATCTACATCCATGATGGATCACCCTGGGATTCAGTCCTAGACTATATTATGAATAGATTATGTGATTATTTTTCTTTTTTGTATATATATTCATACATGAGGAAACCAGTGCTACTCCTTAAATGAATAAACTAGTGCTACATTATAAGAGGAAACCTAGAGCTCCTAAGGGTCATACTCAATTATTTGAGACTCCTACAAGTTTAAATGCAAATACATCATCACAAACAAGGATTCAAGACTAAGTTGACACCCCAAGAGAGACTGAGGAAAAAGTGCAAAGTGAACAAGATCCTTTAGTTGGTTACCTTGAGGATGGATATCAGGAGTAAGAGCTAGAAAAGGATAAGGTCTTGAGCCTTTAGGGACTAATAATAAAGGCACCAATGGAACCTAAACCATTATTTAATCATATTTATACTATCATTCTTTTGACTCCTATTGTTTCTTTAATTCCTATTTTATCTATAATCCATTTAATGTATTTAGTTCCAATTATTTCTTCTCTTCTAGTCACTTCCATAGTTTCTAATATTTCCATTATTTATCTAGTTATTATTGACCCTTTTTTTATTAATACCAGGGAGGTCAACTTTAAGAAACTTGTAGTAAAACTTACAACTACACAAGAGTCAATCCAAACCATTCAGTTGGGTCTTCCCATGCCAACATACACTACCACTTAGGATACTATAATTGTAACATCTAAAAGAGATGGTAAGAAGGTGGATTACACAATGCATCCCCTCCCACTAATTGCTAGTGTCAACTAGCATAAAATTATTTTTCCCTCCTTGCTAAGCCCACTTCATGTGGAAGAATTAATGTTATATTCATGAGATATTTTTTATAGTATTCTTCCCAAGACACTCTACCAATTTATCCTACATAATTTTTGATTTCATAGTGGGCTATGGATCTTAAGGACATAAGTTGCATAAAATCCTAAGTTAGTGATTACAAATCTACCCACAGTAACCTCCATTTTTGACCAATCCATGGGGAATGTGAAAAGAGTCAAGAAGAGGAAAATCCAAGAAGACTATGGGAGAGGCATAATTTTAGAGGAGAGGTAGGATGTCTTCTCCTTATCTAAGAGGAAGAATCATAAACTAGGAAAGTTTACATATAATGAGGACTACTTGGCATACCTAAGGTCTTAGACTAAGGCTCTAGGTGCATTATATAGAGTCACAAAGTTAGCTAGAGAGGAACAATAACAAGATTTAGACCTAATAAAAGGATAATAATAAATTTTTCACATTTCTATAGAAATTAAAGATGACATCCAAAATGCAACCTTTAAGTAGTCTAATTTTCTAAACACTTTGGGACAATAAAACCTAAAATTTCTCCTCACCTAGTTAAAACATATAAATTATTCAATTCTTTGAAAGAAGATGAAAATAATCTCAACTTCCTAGTCCCATACATAACCAATAAGGTCTACCACCATTTAGACCTAATGATACCATTTAAGGAAACTAACGCACTCAATATGGTGGTTTTAAGAAAATAATAAGTGGCAGATTAGGTGTTAGGTGTGTAATATTTGATCCCCAAACTAGTACAACATGAAAATAAAATTTTAAATTTTTGGATGAGTTGAAATTGTCTCAAGTGAGAGACTCAGTTAAAAAATTAATTACCAAGGCCAATTTTGAAAACTTACCACAACAATCATCTACTAATTTAAAAGAAAAGCTATCAATGATGTACATTAGAATAAATTAGGTAGGAACTCAATTTTTTAATAAATAAGGTATCAGAGGTATAAATATTTTGAGTAGAATTTAGAACTAATGTTGAGTATGGATGCCTATTGTAAGAAGTCAATAGGTTCCACATGCCATCTCTAGTGAACATGGACATCATCAAGTTTTAGTATAGTGTAGCATACAAGCACTACCAGGATTTGAAAGCAAATAAATAAGCATCTTTAAGTGCAAAGCCTCATGTTGTCATTTTAGTTGTACCTATATATTAAATAGTCAATCCCAATATCACTACAACTTTGGTAATAAAGGAAATAGTACTAAAATGCAAGCATCCTCTTCTACAACTACATCCTCATAAGCAATTTTTTTTTTCATTACCTTCTAAGGTTGTAACTCAAATTTTATTGTAATGGTTTCTATATTTTATGAATCATTAGCTACATCTTACCCATGTATGTCATGTGTGGATTTTAACACATGGGATATTTAAAAATGGTGTAACTTTAGGCATTTGTTGAGAGATGAGGCATCCCCATCCCAAGCCTATAAATACATGTGTCATCCTCATTAAAAACTGAGGAGAATATTTTGTTAACTCAATATAGATAAGAAATACTTTAGGGTATTCTTCAAGTTTGTAGTGTATGGATGTCTCTTTCATTTATGTATTATATTGATCATATGGTTTGATCTAAATAGTAGTTGGATATTTGATATGTGTTATAGTAATTTTAGATGGCATGTGGATAATTAATAGCATTATGTCAATTAAAAAATGTAATAGTAGTTTTAGGTTGATAAATTTTTGCTTTCATGCAATAGGTTTTTTAGGATAATCTTTAGATTTGTGTATAAGTACCATTTTGATGCAAATTCCTAGACTAAACAATATCTAGTTGAAGGTACCTTTTGTGTAAGGAAATTACTTAGATGTTTGCAAAAAATTATTATATATCACATAGAATAGACAAAGATAAGAGATCACACAACAATAATTGACAATAGTGCAAAATACTAGATAATATAGCAGAGCCACTTCAAGGAGGCAACCTCCATAATAATGCAATAAGAGTAGAATACTTAATATGATGATCAAAGACTAACCACTACCTCATACATATAGTATACCTGGCCATGGTTAATCTATAGGATGACCTAACTAAGAACATAGAGAAATGTAACAAGAATATAAAAGAGGTATGTAAGCCATAAGTCAGCTACACATATCCCTAGGCATGTTAAATGTTAAGGGCACAGGATGCCCCTCCTATTAAAAACAACATTATCGACAACATTGAATCAAATTTGGATGTTGTTGCACAAAAGATTCATCCTCCCAGGTGGAATCTTCACATGGTAGATTCTTCCATTTGATTAGGTACTCCTTAATTGATCAAGACTATAGCTACTAAGTATGTATTTCAAGGATCACCTCAAGATCAATAATAACTTTCCCTTTATCTTCCAATTTTAGTAACTCAATTTAAGTAAAAAATATATGTCTAATGACTTTATTTAGGCATGATACATGAAATACTAGATGTATGCGAGTGGATGAAGGAAACTCTAACTTGTAGGCCACACTACCAATTGTTTTCAAA
This sequence comes from Torreya grandis, assembly GCA_037957365.1. NCBI lineage: Eukaryota > Viridiplantae > Streptophyta > Pinopsida > Cupressales > Taxaceae > Torreya > Torreya grandis. The sequence continues at coordinate 4,092,500 of JARHVA010000770.1, read as the reverse complement.
ATCTGATAAGGCCCATAATACTTAGGGGACAACTTGTTATCATTTTTATATTACTTTAAGGACATATGATTATATGGATATAATAAAATAAAGACCCAATCACCAATGTCCAAATGACTCTCACTCTTATGTTGATATGCCTGTTGCTTCACGTGATTTTGGGCCATGGTTAAATTTTCCTGCAAACTTGTAAGGACCTCTTATTGATGATGAATATGTTCCTTAACTACATGAAACTTAGGATGGACCTTCAAGGTGGAAGTGATGGATGGAGGGTGGTATCAATATAAGGCTATAAAGGGAGACATTTTTTAATAACTATGAATAGAAGTATTAAACCACCATTCAACAAGTGGTAACCAATGAACCCATTTATCTAATTTATCAAAAATAAAACAATGGAGATATCCTCTTAGAGATTTGTTGACTACCTCAATTTTTCCATCTGATTAAGGATGATAGGATGAGATAGAGCCAACTCATTTTCTAAACATGCAAATAATTTAGTCTAAACATACTAGTGAAAATGGGATCTCTATCACTGACAATGATCTTAAGTGTACCATGTAGTTTTTGAACTGTATTGAGAAAATTAGAAACTACTATACTAGTGAAAAATGGCTATGATAAAGAAAAAAATGAGAATACTTATTGAGATGATCCACAACAACCATGATAACATTCTAACCATTAGATCTTGATAACCCTATAATAAAATACATAGACACCTCTTCCCAATGCTGGCTAGGGATGGATTAAGGCTGTAAAAGACTTAGGGTTTTGATGGTTTCACCTTTATTTTGTTGAGAAATCATACATTCATCCACATATTTTTGGACATCCCCCTTGAGTCCTTCATAAAAACAATCTTGCTTGATCCTATGATAGGTTTTCAAAATTCATGAATGACCCCCATGTGGAGTTGTATAAAGTTCCTAAAGAATTTTTTATTTGAGAAGAGAATTCTTACATAGGTATAATTTATCTTTATACCATAATGTATTACCCTTCCATGTGAATTTTTCAAATTCACCCAAACCTTGCTAAAAATTCTAAATCAAATCATGGCTAGCACTATCATTTACCCATTCTGATCTTGCTTCCTCTAGCCAATCTACCTACCAATGGTCATGGCACATAGCAATGCCTCAACTAATTCATCCCTCCTAAATAGTGCATCTTCCACCATATTTTTCTTACCTTTCTTATAGACTATTTCAAAATCATGGCCTAACATCTTAGTTACCAATTTATATTGTTCTTCTGATGACAACCCTTATTCCAAAAAATATTTGAGACTATCATGATCAGTCTTTACCTAAAAGTGACAACCCATCAAATAAGGTCTCCATTATTTGACTACATGCAGAATTTCCATCATTTCTTTCTCATAGATGGGCTTGAGCCAATTTTTACCCTTCAATTGGTGACTATCAAAGTTAAGTATTCTACCTTCTTTCATGAGCACAACACCCATACCATATCTAGATGCATCACATTTAACCAAAAAAGTCTTAGAAAAATTAGGAGTGGCCAACACTAGAGTGGTGTACATAGCCAGTTTCTTTTGTTTAAATGTCTTGGTAGTTATATCAGTCCATTGGAAGGAGTTTTTCTTTAAGCAAGAGGTGAGTGGGGCCACAATGATACCATAATTTTTGACTAATCTATGATAGTAACCAATTAACCCCAAAAATCCCCTTAGTTTCTTGAGTATTTTAGGAATTAACTAGTTCACCATTTCTTGAATTTTTTGAGGATCCACTTTCACTCCATGTGAAACCATATGACCCAAATGCTCAATCTCATGAGATCCAAAAGTAAATTTGGAAGGTTTGGCATACAAATAATTTTGTTCTAGAATTGAGAGTACCTGTTTCACATGTTACAAATGGTCTTCCCAATTTTTACTATAAATGAGGATATCATCAAAAAACACCAAAACAAATTTCCTCAAAAATGGCCTTAAAATAATATTCATCAAACTCTAAAAGATGGATGGTGCATTTGTTAGACCAAAAGACATAATCATAAACTCATAATATACCTCATGATTTTTGAAAGTTATTCTAGGTATGTCTTCATCATGGATCTAGATTTGATGATACCCAAAACATAGATCTAACTTGGTACAATAAAGAGAACCATGCAATTCATCTAGAAAATCATCAATGATAGGAATAGGAAAATTATCTTTTATAGTGTACTTATTGATATCTCTATAGTTGGGTTGCATCCTCCAAGTGTCATCTTTCTTTCTCACCATGACAATTAGCAAAGAATATTTGTTTTGGCTATGGTGAATGATTCTTGCATATAACATCTCTTGTACCATCTTTTCAATTTCACTTTTTTGAGAGTAGGGATAGATGTATGGCCTGATGTTGGGTGGTATACTAAAAGGAATAAGTTTGATGGAATGATCATGCATGTGACTAGGTGGAAGTCATTTTGTCATGTCACCAAAAATAACAAAATGGGCATCAATCACTTGTTCCAAATCAAGGGTAGATGGATGAGTTGGTTGGACTTCAATGGAGAACAAGTGAGCTAAAAATCCCTCAGTACTTTTTTAGATAATCTTGGTCATTTGATGGGAGATAAAAAGTTGTGGATATTTATCCTTTAATCCCCTTATCTCTAATTTCCCTCCCTCAGAATGAAAATGCATGAATAATTCCTAGAAATTCATCTCAATAGTGCCTAAAGTGATGAGCCATTGTACTCCTAGAACAATGTTAGCTCCACCCATGGGAATAGAAAATATATGAGAATCTAATAAGTAGTCACCCATGGATATATTAATACTATTGCATTTTCTTGAACAATTGATAGTACCACCATCTATAATCATGACTTGAAATTCTAGAGTGGGTTAAATGAAATAGTTTAAATGAGCAACAACCTTACTATTGATGAAGTTGTGTGTGCTCCCAGAATCAATCAATATAATGACCTTTTTTTTCTTAAGAAAACTCACCACCTTAAGAGTTAGGTTAGTACTAACACTTGAAATGGAATGACAGGAAATAGTATGTTGAGAGTCTTCAAATTCCTCCTCGGGTCCTTCTACATCCTCACTAATTTCTTCCTCGTCATCTTCATCCTCATTGGCACGTTCAATGTAAAATAGATTCTTTTCATCACAATGATGTCCTTTGATCCATTTGTTTTTACAACCATCACACAACCCTTTGGCTCACTTTTTCTCAATTTACTGAGGTGTTAATTTGGTGGGTTGAGGAAACGATGTTGCTAGAAAGGTGTGATCTCAACTAGTAGTGAAAGTTTTCCATTTGACCATCTCTTTTTCTTAAACCATGCATGCCCTTGGGATATATTTTAATAAAAATTATGGATTAAACATCCAAACCTCCAAATGGATGATATCTTTGAGTTTAACCACAAATTAGTCAAATTTTCCTTACTAATGTCTTCAACTCATAACAATAAATTCTAAAATTGATGAATATAAAGGGTTGTGTGATGGTTGTAAAAACAAATGGATCAAAGGACATCATTGTGATGAAAAGAAGCTATTTTACATTGAACGTGCCAATGAGGATGAAGATGACGAGGAAGAAATTAGTGAGGATGTAGAAGGACCCGAGGAGGAATTTGAAGACTCTCAACATACTATTTCCTGTCATTCCATTTCAAGTGTTAGTACTAACCTAACTCTTAAGGTGGTGAGTTTTCTTAAGAAACAAAAGGTCATTATATTGATTGATTCTGGGAGCACACACAACTTCATCAATAGTAAGGTTGTTGCTCATTTTAAACTATTTCATTTAACCCACTCTAGAATTTCAAGTCATGATTATAGATGGTGGTACTATCAATTGTTCAAGAAAATTCAATAGTATTAATATATCCATGGGTGACTACCTATTAGATTCTCATATATTTTCTATTCTCATGGGTGGAGCTAACATTGTTCTAGGAGTACAATGGCTCATCACTTTAGGCACTATTGAGATGAATTTCTAGGAATTATTCATGCATTTTCATTCTGAGGGAGGGAAATTAGAGATAAGGGGATTAAAGGATAAATATCCAATCCATGAATGCAACCTATAGGTATCCCCCTTTCCAAAGAAAAAAACACAGTCAGCTATAACTGTGATAGATAGTGAGAAAATTTGGGGATTTTAATGTTATAAGTGATAAATAATAAATTAATGGGTCAAAACCAATATAAAATTATCATAAGGGATTCAATAAAACTCATTAATTTCTTCTACATCCTCACTAATTTCTTCCTCATCATCTTCATCCTCATTGGCACGTTCAATGTAAAATAGCTTCTTTTCATCACAATGATGTCCTTTGATCCATTTGTTTTTACAACCATCACAAAACCCTTTGGCTCACTTTTTCTCAATTTACTGAGGTGTTAATTTGGTGGGTTGAGGAAATGATGTTGCTAGAAAGGTGTGATCTCAACTAGTAGTGAAAGTTTTCCATTTGACCATCTCTTTTTCTTAAACCATGCATGCCCTTGGGATATATTTTAATAAAAATTATGGATTAAACATCCAAACCTCCAAATGGATGATATCTTTGAGTTTAACCAAAAATTAGTCAAATTTTCCTTACTAATGTCTACAAGTCATAACAATAAATTCTAAAATTGATGAATAATTAATTTAAAGAATAATTCATATACAAGTATTCTTTAAATCAGACTTGCTCTACAATTAGTCTAATCTCTAAACCTAACCTTAGTCTCCTATTTCTCTATAGAAGAGCATATAGGGCTAGTGGATAAGGTAAATTCCATGGACAAGATTTATCATTATAATACTAATATTTTTTTAGATAAATTTAATATAAAGATATCTTTGAGTTTAACCAGTAGTTATTGTTTGATGTAGTTTGGATAACTGGCTTAATTATTTCTCAGAGACATTATTTTGATAATGATCCAACAACTCATCAATGAAAATATACCATGTAATAGGAGTACCATTCCTTTTCTTTTGATCACACAACCAATGATACTAAATGAGCTACTTAGGTTTTAGATATAGAGACACCACTATCACCTTTTGAAAACTAGGAGTTTGGTGAAGATCAAATAAATTCTCAATTTGGGTAATCCAAGTGAGAGGATCCTTACCATAAAACTTATGCATGTCCACTTTTGGCAACATCAATTTCACACTAGGATTGGAGCTGTTAGTATTGAGAGGAGGACCTAAATGATGAAGTAGAGGGTTGTTTGGTTGTAAATAAGATGAAATGGCAGCCAATTATGTAGTGATTTGATGCAATTCAGTATGCACCCTGTTAATCTCTCCATGCATCCTTGAAACATCAATTTGAACTACAACAAAGTCATCCTACTACACCAAGCCCTTTATGTCAGCTTGAAGTTGAGAAAGTAATGGATCTAAAGTTCTAGATTCCATGTCATCCCTAAGAGTCTTAGGAGTTTATTTCCCCCCTTTTTCCCTTAAGTAGTAGGACCTACCATGGATAAACCCTAGGAGGGTTTTTACCCCAAAAAAGTGTACCAAGAGAAGGTATTATTGCAATCGTCTCACCAAGATAAATCCAATGACTATTTATGCATACTAGATTGAAACTTTTTGATGCCAAAAAATTTTACCGATAGAATATATTATTGTGATCATCTCACCGAGATGAATCTAACGATTACAAATGTACAAAGGGAATTTTTTTTATAGACTTTTTTTTTAAATATTTTTTTAAAAGCATTTTTAACAATATTGCACTAACAAATAAATAATTCTTCCCATATTACAAGTTATATTTTTTTGCTCCCTCCACTCATAGAAGTCTCACCTCACTAGATCCAAAAAAAAACAAAGGAAACTTGCCCAAATCGAATCAGTATCAAAATTACTTAGATTTTTACATAGAATTACTATATATCACATAAAATAGACAAAGATAAGAGATCACATAGCAATAATTGATAGCAAAGTATAATAATAGATAATATAGTAGATCCACTTCAAAGGGGTAACCTCTAAAAAAATGCAATAAAATTAGAATATTTAATATGATGATCAAAGACTAACTAACACCTCCTATATATAGTCTACTTAGACATGGTTCTTCCATAAGTTGACCTAACTATGAACATAGATAAATGTTTTAAGAATATAAAAGAGGTATGTAAGCCATAAGTTGGCCACACATATCCCTAGACATGTTAAAGGTTAAGGGTGTAACATTATATTTATTATCTATAATCTCTTATTAAGAGGTGAAACAATAATCTTAATAATATTTATACTTTTGATTGGGGATACATTAGATAATTAGGAACATGTCTAATATTGGGATCTATTAAACCCAATTAGGGGATCTCTTACCACAATAAACAATGTTAGGGAGGGTTCTAAAGCTTCCAGTCAAGTATAATCATGTAATAACCCTATCTAGGTCCTATATTTTCATATCCACTAAACTAATAACAAGTAAATTAAAGTCTAATCTAGTGCTCCCCAGAGCTCGGGTCACAAAATGGAGGTAATAAATAATAAAATTAAACATTTATATGAGACATATACTCATGTCAATGTATATGTAATCCTAAAGCATGGAAGAGAATTAAAAATGCATATCTATCTACTCTTACAAAGGAGAAACAAAGTTATGAATACTTAATTTTGAAGATGAACCTATCGAGCCTCAATCTCTCCTTTGGCCAAGGTGATTTGTAAGAGGTTATTTTGGTATGTAATAATGACAAGGATAAATCATTTCTAGGCTACACAACCTATCAATGCATCCAAAAGAATTCTCCATAAGATAAGATCTATATCTCCAAATAAAGTATGAAACACTAAGCTTGATCCTCAAGTAGAATGGTGGATAAGTAAATGCAAAATATATCTTACTTCTTCTCTTCTCTAAAAAATGGTAAAATGAAATTATATATATAGGAAGGTTTAACCCTAAGCCCTTCTGAAATTTTTGACTGACAGGTCAACTTAGTCAACCTAGTACGTATAGTTATGAACAAAAATTCACTAGGTCACGAGTTAGGTCAGCCAAGAGTCAACCTAGACCATAAATAAATTTTACCAAAAATTGTATAGGGTCAACTCAGTTGACCTAGTATAATGAAAAATAAAAAAGGGCTTAAGGTTAGGAAAAGGGGAACAAAAGGTAGGAAATGAATGAGGAGTGTGAAATAGATAAGAACAAGTTTATGGGAATGGTTTTCAAAATATAAGTGTGTAGATAACAAGTGGAAAAAAGGATAGCAATCATATGAAGCACTAATGGTCTACCCACCCCTTTCTCAATGCACCCCTTAGGGTCTGCACTCAGAGAGATTGAGACTCAATGGGTTCTTACAAGAAAGAGAGCATCAGTAATTAATAAAAGTTTAAAAATATTATGTGTATACATATGCCCCATTTGGATCTCATCACGTGTCATGTGAGTGTAATATAGGATGTTGCTTTGGGAATAGAACATTATAACACATAATGTTGATACTAAGTAAAATGTAGTAAGGATCAAATAAGATAATTGAAGGGACATAATTGAAAAACACATACCTTTACTTACCTTAGTGTTGTAGATAGATAAGTAGACTTCAAGAGAAGTGAAGGCATCCAAATGTCAATAATATTAGGTGAACCTATAGATGTTAGTGTAAAAAATAGTGAAAAATAATATATATATATATATATATATATATATTATAGGCATATAGTAGTGGAAAATATTCTCTACGATGTCATGATTTTAGAACATTTTATGGTTCAAAAAAAGGGTTAGTAGAGACAAAGGTCTGAGGGACTTAGGAAAATTGGTAAAGGATTACTAAGGCAAGGTTAGAACCAAAAGTTTGAGGGAAAATGAATGACAAAATGATGGAAAATAAATGACAAATTATTGTAGAACATAGAAAATCACATTGAAAATCATGGAAAGCATAAATGCTAAAATGAAAAATAGTGAGAAAAATAGATTATAGGCATATAGTAGTGGAAAATATTCTCTATGATGTCATGATTTTAGAACATTTTATGGTTCAAAAAAAGGGTTAGTAGAGACAAAGGTATGAGGGACTTAGTAAAAATGGTAAAAGAATATTAAGGCAAGGTTAGAACCAAAAGTTTGAGGGAAAATGAATGACAAAATGATGGAAAATAAATGACAAATGATTGTAGAACACATAAAATCACATTCAAAATCATGGAAAACATAAATGGCAAAAAGGAATGTAAAACATACTAAATCATGTTTGGGAAGAATGTAAAACATAAATGACAAATGAAATATCAATGCAAGAAAAACTCTAACAAAGATATGTAAGTAAATGACAAGTAACCCTGTGTAAGATAAGCATGTTGAATCAAACGTAAAAAAAAATATGAATGACTAAAAATGAAATGTAATTCAAGATGTGATACAAACATGAAGAAGTCATACATAAAGAGAAACATGTAAGAATGCCAAATGTCATATGTAAGATAAGTCCATAAAAATCAAACAAGAACATGATGGAGAAATGAAAATCAAAATCTCTAAAGGATGAAAACTCAAACTTAGTGCTTGTTCTAAGATACAATGTAAGAAAACACATCCACCTAATGACATGACTAGTATGACAATGAGATGGAGTGATAATAAAATGGTGTAAGGGTGTTTGTGAGGAAGGCCTGGTCCTATCCAAGCTCTTACAATGAAACTCACAAACTATAAATCAAGAGGCATAATAAGGTAGATGTGATCAGTTAAAAACAATATCCAAAAATGGGAATATAAGTAAAATGTGATGTAATTAAGGAATGTGAGGTGCCACATGGGTTATGTGAACATCCTTAGTAATAATGAGACACTCTAGGCAAGTGAGAAAGGTTAATAACAATCAACACCAAGGACTTAAGACACTTTGAATAATGAACACAAAGCTTGGGCTAACAATTTAAGTACATAGATCAACCCATGAAGGCTATATGCATGAAAAATAAAATAGATCTACATTCCCATAATATTTTTCTCATTCCTCAAGACCCCTTACAGAGCCGTCTGCTACTATGAAGATTGGGTACTTGTGTGATAAAGTAGGTAGCACTAAAAGATTATTTTATCCTCCTTTTCTAATATATTATCCTACCACACCCCAATGGATGTCAGCTCTACCATGAGGCCAACTATGGAGTTTTATCTTTGATTAAAAAAAGGAGATGTGCTCAAAATCATGTCTTTTAGTGTGATTTGACTTTTGAGATTGTCTTTGCCTTTAAATCATTGCCTTTTTTGTATTTTATTTTTTTGGATTTTAACTTGTTTTGGATTTATATATTCCTCCTCCATAAAAATTTGGAAGACCAAACATGAGTGAAATAGGTGACAAACACAAGATAGCTTACACTTGGTCACTAGAGAAAAGGACCTAAAGACCAAGGTGTCTAAAGACTCCTAAACTTGCCCACAAGCAAGTGTTCAATCTCAAAATTAACCAGTGTGAACCTCAAATAAAATGAAATAAGGGAAATATGGGGATCATGAGAGATCCATCTATATAATAAGCCAAGTCCTATCCATGGTCTTATATTGTAAATCACAAGGTAAACACCAATGAGGAATGGTAAATAAGGGGAAAAAATAAACATAAAGTTATTAAGGCAAATAATTACATAAAAAGACAAAAATAAAAGAGATATATAAGGATAAAAAATTAAAACAAATGTTAAATGTGATGTGTAAGAAAACCAAAAAATGTAAAGGAAAATAATGATGTTGCTAAAATGAAATTAAAAGATGTAAAGTGCATAAAATAAATAAATAGGAGACAAAAAATAACAAGTAATATCTATGCTAACATTTGTATCAAAGATGAGCATGTGAAATACAAGTCTATAAGTCTCGAAAGGTTTCTTGAAGCCGAATGTGTTTGTTATTATGCATTGTAGAATAAGAGTGGACATAATAAGATACCCCAATCATTATTTGGATGTAGGGATGGGAATCGCAAGATGCCCCAACATGTGAAGTGGAGTGAGGTAACATTGAAACATTAAAATGATTTGCATTGGGTTGGTAGGTGCATTTGGAGATAGGTAAATTTGTTGGTTTGTTAGATTTTAAATATGTTGAATATGACATATGATGTGTAGGAGAGGTAGGAAGAGGTAAATGAGGTAAGGGAGGACTATGTATGATATTATTTGGAGTAAAAAATTTAATTAGGTATTCCTTTGGTTCATATGACCTAAGAGGTTGAGGATCAATAGATGCAACAATATGTTTAAAGATGTTCATGTTAGCTACATTTTCCTTATTGATGTAGGAAGAAGTATCAATTATGGTTTGAACAAAATTAGTGGATGATGTGTATGGGGTAATTGTTGTTGATCATTAGGTAGTTTATGTTTATGTGATTGTGTTTCTTGACATTAAATTTAAAAATCATGAAGATAGTCTTGATAATGTTGTTTGGTGAGAGTATCAAGTTTGAAATGTGTACCAAGCAAGGAAGAAAGAAGAAATCAGTGAAGATCATGATAGGACTCATGAGAATGACCTATAGTAGCATGACACAAATAAAATCTATCAAGGATTGTACCATTTTGAAGGGGTTTGGAAGGATCAAAGCTAATGGGTTTAGAGGGTGGAAATTTTTTTCTAAAGTTATTTTAGACTTAAGGGAGGGTGGGTTGGGTTAAAATTGGGTGAATTGGATGCTCCACTTTGAGGTTGGGGAAGCTTGGATGAATCAATATGATTGGAAAGGTTTTTTAGTCATTATTTGAGGTGTTCCAAATTGAGTCATAATAAAATCTTGCCTTGTTGATTGGTTTAAGGCATCTAAAGTTTTAAGGGAAAATATTTTAACTTTGTATTGAAGGGGAGCTGTAAGAGTAGTAATAAATAGTTTTAAAAGAGTACCATCATTCATGTTATGGTTCACTTTGTGAGCTAGAGACTTCCATCATTTGATGAAAGTATGAGCAGATTCATTAATAACTTGTTTGACATTGATGAAATAGCTAAGGTAAGTTTCAAGAAGGTCATCATGTTGGAATTCCTTGACTAGATCATTCACTAAATCCTCTAGTTGTGAGATGGAATGTCTAAGAATTTGGTTGTACCTTTCAAGCACATCACTAACAAAGGTTTTGGCTAAGATATCTGTGGTAGCAAAGGTGTTAGTTTGGACCCATTTCTTATAGATATTACCAAAATATTTAAGAAAGATAGTAGGGTCCTTAGTCCCATTATATGTAATAGTTGTAAAAATGTTTCCAATATCTATGGATGCAATGAATGGAGATAAATTTTCATTTTGAAGATGTTGAAGAATTTTTTGATTCATTAGAGGTTAAGGGATGATATTTCCATTGGCATCTCTAAGAGTAGGAGGGGAAAAAACTTGATTTGGTTGAGAAATTATGACTTGAGGTAGTTGACTACTCATGTGTAATAAATATTGTTGTATGTTCATCATTTGATAATGATTAGTTGTTTGCATGATATTCATTTGTTGAAATATTTGAGAAAGAGTTTGATTTGTGTCAATTTGTGCATTAGTATTTTAAGGTGGGGTATTAGTGTTGATAGAAGGGAGATTATTTGGTAGAGGATTCCTAACATTGGTATTGGGAGGAGGACTAGGATAAATGACCTCAACTACATTACAATGTGTAGTTATTAGTTTTAGATTAGGAGAAGATGAAGGAATAAAGTGAATAGTTTCATCTAGATTAATAAAATAAGTGATCTTACATTCTAAATCCTTGATTATGTAATGTTATTGACTAAGGGAAGGCTAAAAATATGTCATCATTATGAGATAAGACTAGATAACCACACATAGAATAGTTACAAAAATAAAGAGATGGGAAAAAATAGATAAGAGTACAAAGTCAATTAAGTCGACCTAGTATTGGAAACAAGGTCTTAAAACTAAGTGAATAAGGGTATAGGGTTGACAGGGTCAACCTAATTCTATAACCTAGAAAAAAAATAAGAAGAAAAGGATACAGAGTCAATAAAGTCAAACTGGTATTGTTTGAGGGTCAAAAAAGAATATTGTGTCAACAAGGTTAACTCAATATTGCAATCAAGGTAAATAGACAATATGTAAGAGATTATGTCAAATAGAGTGACACTGTACTAAAATAAGAAAAAATTTGTAAGTAATTTTGAAAGTAGGAAATGAAAGGAAACACATAATCAATTGGGTCAATGAGGATGATCCAATTGAGGCACATTACACAAAACCTTACACCAATGCTAGCTAATGTAAGTTTTTACAATACAACATACAATTGAGCATAGAACAATCAATAAACATGGAAAGGAAATGTTAACTAAGTGGTCATCCTAAATGTTGTTAGATTATAAAGTGTTAATTTAAAGTGTGATAGGAAGTTGGTTGTAAGTAAGGAACTAGAAATCAATCTATGGATGGTTTCAAGATGTTTAGGTTGAAAGAGATCTGTGTTGATAATGGTACTACCTTAGTATTGGGGCCTACACCCTCACTTCACACACCACAATGATAAATGTGTTGGGTGCTTTGTCAATATATACCATTAACCACATGTTTATACTTGACTAGAATATCAAGTTGGCTTTCCCTTTGGTGATGAAATCCAAGTAAGTAGGCCTTGGGTAGACAATTTTTTAAATTCATGTTAAGATTATGTGATTTGGTAGTGTGTGAAATAAAATATAAAATATTTCAACTAAATTATATATTAAAAAAAACCTAATTAGGCTATGTGATCTATTCTAAGCATGAAAGTAACTAAAAATGAAAGTGTGAGCTAATTAATAGCATAAAAGTGTTAATTCCAACTTTGAAACATAATATAGTGTCAGTTTAGATGACAATGTATGCAGATAATATATAATAGAGTTGACATGGTCTCTATTATACTACTAAAGCAAGGGTCTATTTAAAACTACATCTATAGTGTCGACCTAGTTTTTCAAAGAGAAGATCGAATACAAAACTAGGTTGACAAAGTGGACCTAATTTGTAATATAAGAGCAGTTTTAAAGACTACAAACTGTGAAAAATAGAACTATAATAAATAATAAAAATGACATATAAAGAGAGAAAGGAACATTGGTGGGTTGTAATATGCTTATAATTTTAGATATTTTGTTTAAGTTGTTTGAAATTTCTGCCAACTAAGTCGACTGGGTCAACCTAGTTCTGTAAAACCCTATTGCTAAAGCCTGTAAAAATAACTATGTCGATAAGGTTGACCTAGTTTTTTTAGAAGTCAAATAATAATATTGTGTCAACCTATTATATCTAGTAACCTATATTTGATTATGACATGTATAGATAGAACAGAGTCGTACTGGTGTGATTATGAGTTAAACCTTTATATAGAAGTTAGAATTATACCGTTACTATCGACCTAGTATCATAAATATGGAAAAATAATAAATAAAATGATATAATAATTAAAAATGTGAGACAAAATTTGCAATTTTTAGATTCACATTGGATTTACCAAAATTTATGCAATCATAAATGCATCATGTTTATAAATCAATCTTCACTTAGAGAAGATAGATCATACTTATACTTTTGATTGGAGATACATTAAATAATTAGGAACATGACCAATATGGAGATCCACTATACCTAATTATGGGATCTCTTTCCACAATAAACAATGCTACAGATGGTTCTAAAGCCTCCATTCAAGCACAATCATGTAATAACCTGAACTAGGTCTTATGTTTTCATATTCACTAAATTAATAACAAGTAAAGTCTAATCTAGTGCTCACCAAAGCTTGTGGCATAAAATGGGGGTAATAAACAAAAAAATTAAACATGCATAAGAGACATATACTCATGTCAATGTATACAAAATCTTAATTCATATAAGAGAATTAAAAATACATATAGATCTACTCTTATAAAGGAGGAACAAAGTTAGGAATACTTACCTTTGAAGACAAACCCATCAAGCCTCAATCTCTCCCTTGGCCAAGGTACTTCACAATAAGTTGTTGTGGTATATAAGGATGACAAGGATAAATCAAATTTAGGCTACGTAACCTATCAATCCATCCAAAAGACTTCTAGACAAGACAAGATCCATATCTCCAAAGAAAGTATGAAACCCTAAGCTTGATCCTCAAGTATAATGGTGGAAAATAAAAAATAGCTCTTACATATTATTATCTTCTCTAAATAATGGAAAAATGAACTTGTATATATAGTTGGATTTAACCCTAAGCCCTTCCAAAATTTTCATCTGACAGGGTCGACCTAGTATAGTTATGGACAAAAATTCACTTGGTCATGGCCTAGGTCAACCAAGAGCTGACCTATACCCTAAATGAATTTTACCCAAAATAGTAAAAGGTTGACTCAGTCAACCTAGTATATTGAATAGTCAAAAAGGGCTTAACATTAGGAAAAAGGAGACAAAAGATAGGAAGTGATTGAGGAGTGTGTAATAGATAATAACAAGCTTAGGGGAATGGTTTTAAGAAGATAAGTTTGTAGATAACAAGCAGAAAAAAGGACAATAATTCTGCAAAGCACCAATGGTCTACCCACCCATTTCCTAGTGTACCCCTTAGAGTGTGTACTTAGAGAGTTTGAGATTGATAGGTTCCTACAATATAAAGAGCATCAATAATTGATAAAATTTTGAAAATATTATGTGTATATAGTAGCAATCTTTTAGCTAATGAATTTGAGTTAATTACATTTATCCCTCAAACCTATTTACTATGTTTGTAATTTATGTGTTCTAAAGCAACAAGCTCTAAGCATTGGTTCTTGGTACTTGTCCTTATTCTAGAACCAATTTAAAATAATCCTTTCTCTTTATTTACATATTCTCTTTTCTACCCTACCCTTACCTCTATTTTTAGTTTCTTTGAGTCATTCCCACCTTAGTATAAATACATCGCCATTCCATACACCTCAAAAATATTTAATATTTTCATCCATATCTAAACCATCTGTGGTTAAAAACTACTTTGTTCACCATTATTCCACCAATGGTTAGTATAAAAAATAATACCCTATAGCATATGCCCTAGATTTGAGTTCACCTTCATTGAAATCCTAAAACATTAGAAGATACCTTGTAAGTTTCCTTGGTGTATATAAAACCCACATCAAAAAGAGCTTAAATTGGTGCTAAAAGGAAGGCCTCTTTGGTTTCTCAAACATAAAGATCATTGGAGTTGCACTAGATATATCCAAAATATTGACAAGATTTACCTCTGAAAATAACCTGCTACATCCACCCTTACAGACCCATAGAAAGGATAGGTCAGAAAATGGTGTCATAAGAAGATGTGTCATAAGAAGATCCTACTATCAATCATATTATCCAAACAGGTGGACCCTCCCATGTCTAATGGCTCAACATTTGTTAACTATTTTTGCCTTTAACATTCCAAGAGATGTTCATGATCTACCAAGAAATCCTGATAAGTACCTCCCTACCTTTTATCCCTCAAGATCAAGACCATTAAATATCATGTGAAAGCCTTCAAGATCACTTTAGGAATATTAAATATGGTCTATGAGGATGTAGCTTGTAGGCTATTCCCTTTTACGCTGCAAGATCCAACCTATTATTAGTTTCTTAATGTTACCAAAGTCTTAATTAGATCTTGGAATGAGTGTTAGACTACCTTTCTAGGATAATTTATCTATGGCACCAACCCTAGCATTGTGTACCAACTCTTTGCTAGCATAAAAAAAGAGCCTAATGAACCCATCAGGGAATTTAATATGAGGTTTCAAAAAATGTATAGTCAAATAGACACCTTTTATAAACTAGATGTTGTATTATCTATTGAGATGTAAAAAAATGCATTAGATCCTACAACTATAGTGTTTGTATATAGAGAAACCAGTGTTATTTTTTGACTCAAGCATATGCCAAGGCTATAGAGGTTGATAGATAAATATAAACCCTTAGTCATAAGGCTTAGTAGGGCCAATTTTTTATAAAGCCTACCTATTGTTAAATCCAATCCTAAATGCTAACCAAAATACCATGGATCATAATCAAACCCTGACCCATATAAAATTACCCTTGTCTCACATTACACCTAACCAAAGTTTAGGTTTATTGAATAATTCTATCGAAACAACTAATCCCCATAGAGGTCAAGCTTTAGTTCTAATCAATACTTCCACCACCTAATTTGTCAATTTTGCTAAGTTAGAAACCATTTAAAGGATGTTACATAAATTGAGGAATGAATACTTAAGTATGCAAAATCACAAGGGAAATGTTGGCATCTAGAACACCAATGAAAGTTTTGGTTATCATAGGTATAGTCATTCCTTCAACAAACTAGGGAATAATATTGAGCATCCATCTAACATTATTCATGCAATAAGCATCTTGGAGGTAGCATTTCCCAATTGATGTATGGTTCATAACACCGCCAAACATGGAGAGTTGGATTATATATAATTTTTTATATCCTTTAAAATATTTCAAATAAAAATGGATAGACAAGAGATACTAAAAAATCTACCTGAACCATCTTATTCTAATAATTTAGGTCACTCCAACATGATAATGGTATTTGATGCCTATGAATTTCTATTCCCTTTCAAAAATGAGAATGAGCTAGAGGATAACATAGATTTGATCCATGTATTCCAAAACATTCAAAGGATTAACTATAACCTAAGGAACAAGCATCCTCTCACTACTTCCATGCCTCTTAACAATAATGCCACCATTCCTCCATATCCAAGGGACAATAATAATCCATATCCTTCAAAGGAAAAGGATGAGTTATAGCCCATATAATCATAAGGAAATGAGGATACAACATCATAAAAGAAATGAATAATATCAAAACTAATATCACTCTGCATGAGTTAGCCCAAATCACTGAGTAAAGAGAATTGTTTCTCAAATCTTGGAATCAAAGGTCTTGTATATCTAACAAGTCAAAGTCTGTACATGTACGAATGTAATGGTTTACAAACACAAACCTAAGGTCTCACCTTTCTTATTAATGGTGAAAATTTTTGGTGTGAGTGTTCATAATTATTTGTTAGACTCAAGAGCTTTAGCTAATGTGATGCCTACAACTATTTGTAAGAAATTGGGGCTAACCCTAAATAAGTTAAAAAGAGTGGTAATACAACTAGACAAGTCCTTAGTACCTTGTATCATGTAAAGGTTAAAATTATAGATACAACTAGACTCAAAGCCACATGTGTAATATCATATAGACATCATATTAGTTAACATTTTATAGGATTATTGTTTGATACTTAGACAAAATTAGTTGAAGACATTAAATGTCTATATGGCCACTAATTTCTCACATATATGGTTTTTGTGGAAGGGAATACCTAATCAAATGAAAGTTGATAGAGAACTAAAGATTAAATACTTGATCATAGAGTGGAATGCCAAAAATGAGAGGGTTAACTTTGTATCCTCACATGCTAGTATTTATACATTCACACCAAAGCACAAGCCTCATAAGTAGGACTTTGAAGTCCCCACATAGATATGGACTCTCTATTTTGATGGTGTCCAGTCTAAACAAGGTTCTAGTGTTGGTGTGGCTCTAACATACCTAGAGGGGATACAATAATTTACTTCATATAGATTCTCATTCCATTTCACAAATAATTGAGATGAATATGAGGCCTTAATCCTAGGCTTACAATTTACATATAATCATGATGTCAAATAGCTAAAATATTTGGTGATTCAGAGTTGGTGGTCAACCAAATCATAATAAAATATTGATGTAAGATGGCATATCTTAATAAATATAAGCACAAAGCCTACGACCTAATTGAGTCTTTTAAATCATTCAAAATCAAATTTGTTCCAAGCAAATAAAATTAGATAGTAGATTCACTTGAAGATTTAGCTGCCAATTTAGCACCACTTCAAGCATCCAAGATACAAAGATTTTTTGTGGAGCTAGAGCCCTATCCCTCAATTCTTGACAATGTGGAGAATTTATAGGTCTTTGAAGATGATCAATAAATCATCCAATTCATAAATAATTCTTGATATTTTTAAGACTAGATTATAGATGAGGACTTTGGACATCTAATTGTAGAAGATCTTGGGGAAGATAGTATTATACCATTCAAGGAAAATAGAATCTCCATGGGTATGGTGTCTTTGAAGAGAACCTTTGACATAAATCCACAAGATAAAAAGCAAAAATAACCAAAAATAAATCAGTTTGATTTTGTTGAAGTGAAATTTGGAACTAAAAAACATGCTCAACATGTCAACATCGACCTAGATTACATCTAAGGTGAGAAACTAAAATTGAAGGCTCTATTGATATAATTCAAGGATCTAATTTCTTAATCTTATGAATACCTAAAGACTTTTTATTCCAGGGTAATTACCCATAGTATTCCTTTTAATCAAACGAATAGGCCCTTTAGGAAATGCTAAAGACCAATGAATCCCATTCTATATCCTCTCATCCAAATTGAAGTCCTAAAACTACTAAAGGACAAGATCATATTCTCCATTATATATTTTATGTGGGTGGCTAACTTGGTACCAGTGAGGAAGTAGAATGGAAAATTCATACTATGTGTCTATTTGAAGAATCTAAATAGATCCTCAAAGAAATACAATTATCCTCTACCTCCCCTAGATAAGGTGATCCAAATTTTTAATTGATTTGAGATGATTTCCTTCTTGGATGGCTTCTTAGGATACAACCAAGTGTTAGTATAAGTAGAAAATCAAATGAAGATAACTTTTACCACAAATTGGGGGAACCTATGCTTACGAAAAGGTGCCTTTCATCCTCATTAACATTAGATCAACCTAAAAACAAGCCATAGATTGTGCATTCGAAGGACTTATTAGTAAGTTTATCATCATCTATATGGATGACCTCATTGTATTCTAAAAAAATAAGGTGGATAATTTAGATCACTTATAAAGAGTGTTCAATAGATGTAGAAGATATGGAGTATCCTTAAATCTAAAGAAGAGTATCTTTAGAGTTATAGAAGACAAGTTGTTAGGCCACATCATCACCAAGGATGGGATTTCCATCAACCCAAAATGAATTCAATCCAATTCAAAACTAACATCTCCCAATAATAGAAAATAATTAAATTCATTCTTTGGTAAGATTGATTTTGGATAAAAATTCGTCTCTAGGTTTGCAAAAATTATCAAGCCATCAAATGGCACGCTAAATAAGGATGCCAAGATAGAGTGGATGATTAAAATTCAGAATTGATTCCAAGGAATTAAGATGGATATTGCTCAATCCTAAGTATTGATTAGTCCTAATTTCACAAAGGATTTCTTTCTATATTATTTGTTTCAAAGCATACTATAGTTAAAACACTCATCCAAAAAGTGGAAGACAATAAGCACCCAATTTATTTCATGAGTACTAACCTAAAAGATGTAAAATTGAAGTATTCAATTATAGGTAATCAAATATATTAATTGATCAAGGCCATGAAAACTTTTACACACTACATCTTGAGAAATAAGACATATGTTATTGTCTAGGAGCCAATAGTTAATCTCACTCTTAGTCAAAATGAGTTAGGTAAGAGAAGAATAAAGTGGATGGCAAAGCTAAAAGAGTTTGATATGGAGATTAGACCAACCAAGATGGTGAGATTCTAAGGGATTTCCCAACTCATGACTAAAATAGATCAACACATTCAGGTTGAATAAATCAATGAAGTTCAAGTGGTTGGAGGTGAATGATATGTTCAAATCATTCATTGTTTACTCATAAGAAAATGCCCCCTGAGCTAAATAAGGAACAAATATGAGATCTGAGGATCAAATCTATTGATTATATGATAAAATGGGGACTCTTTTATCATAATAACTATAAATGCATTTACCTAAAATGTGTCGCAAGAGAACAAGCTATAGTATTTTGGACAACCTACACCAAAAACTAAGTAGTGGACACCCTTCTAGGATTACAACATCTCACAAAATCCTAAGAAAGGGGTATTATTGGCCCATTATATTTAGATATGCCCATAACCATGCCAGGACCTACCATGAATGCCAAATCTTTAGGAAAAGATAAGTTAATGCTACCATGCCATTACAGCTAATCATTAACAATCATTTTTTTACACAATGGGGTCTTGACTTAATTGTCATGATCAATCTTAAATCCTCAGTATATAATAAGTTTATCCTTGAAACCATTTATTATTACACTTGGTGGATAGAGGTTATGGCCACAAAGAACTCGAGAGCTCAAGATGTCATCAAATTTCTAGAGGAGTATATACTAATAAGGTTTGGTACTCCTATATATTTAATTTGATAAAGGTACAACTTTTCAATCAGATGAAT
The DNA here is from genome assembly GCA_037957365.1 of Torreya grandis. Lineage (NCBI taxonomy): Eukaryota > Viridiplantae > Streptophyta > Pinopsida > Cupressales > Taxaceae > Torreya > Torreya grandis. The sequence goes on along the minus strand of JARHVA010000770.1, from coordinate 4,072,195 downwards.
TCACTTAGTTGGATTTCAATAATCAGACCACAATCAAATCCTCTTTAAACTATTACCCCTAAGGAAACAAAGTAGCTAAATCTATAAACAAGAACTTGATGGATTCCATAAAAAAATCATCTCAAGACAAACCAAGATAATGGCACTTGTTTTTGAAATATGTATTATGTGCATATAGGACAAGATAGAAATAGGATCTGAGAACCTCACCTTTCATATTAGTAGATAGAAAACAAATTTTTTTCCCTGTCTCTACCAAACTCCCAACCTATCAATTCATGTAGGACTATATGGGAAATGATGAAAGGATTTAGTCTAGATTGTTGGATATAGTCTAACTAGAGGATGCAAGGAAAGAAGCATTACAAATATTTATCAAGCACCAAGACATTGGTAAAATATGGTTTAATGAAAGTTCCAAAATCAAGTCTTTTTGGATTTTATACCTAGTACTCTTGTGGGATAAATCTCATGAAAAGAAAAGCCAACACGAAACGTTTACTCCCTTGTGGATTGGACCATATCATATTTTTGAGATCTTGGGTAATAATGTTTTTTGTTTGAAGGACCTTGAAGATAATGACCTAGATTTCCTAGTCAATGGGCATTTTTTGAAAGCACTACATCATGGCTTTTCTCATTAAGTATGTCTTATAGTAATACCAGATGCTATGGTAGTGGTAGGAGTAGAGTAAGTTTTACTACTTTTATAGGTATTTTTACTATTTTCCTCATTTCCTTTCATTAGAGCAGTTTTCATGCTTTACAAGTTAACTTCGCCTATTTTATCCATTTTTTTCCTTATATTAGTTCTTTATTTTATAGAATAGGTGTATTTTGTTTGGTGGAAATCTAATGACTTCTTCCAATATGACCAAACTGATGTCTAATTTATTATGCTTATCATGCCTGCTTGATTTTTCATACCAAATCCATGAGGGCATGCCTAAAAGGGAGAAAAGGTATAAGAGTAGTTTAAATGGAGTGCAAAAGATAGTTTGTTTATAGGTTTTACACCCCTATGTTTGGGACTTTCATAATTTTGGTAAAAAAATTAAGAAATGGAGAATGGTTATATCACAACTAAATACTTTTATCAAGTATGTAAAATTTTCTCTCATTTACTTCATATAAATTTACAAAAAAAAAATCATTCCTTAGATTAGACATGATTTCCATGTTAATACTTATTTTAAGATAATAACAATTAATATGGATACAATTGGTAGGGACATTTTGGTAACTTTATTTTTTTTACTTTTCTCAAAAATAACCAGCTCACAGTTGTTCATGACCATTTCTTCCATTTGTATTTTTAAAAAAGACCAATGCATCGTAAAGAATGATCAATAAACCTAAAATAAAATATAAAGGTGATCAAGAATCACATGATGAAACAAGATCAATGTATCACACATCATGAAAGTTTATGAAAGGATAAAAGGGGGGATTCAAAGTTTTCTCTATCGACGATATGGTCACTTGATACTAGTAGATCAATACCTAAGTTTTCCAAGTTTTTTTAATGCTTCAAGGAAACTAGAATGAAACCTACAGTTTATTCCAAGTCTTTGCTAAAAATTTTAAAATAAGGGTAAAACAAAATCACTCCATAACACCCATATCCAAGGTATGAACAAGGCTATTATGTTGCATGAATTTTTTTGGGAGTCTTTTTCATGTTTCTAGTTTAATTATCCGTTTGTGGTATGATTCATGTTCAATTTATAATTTTTATCCAAAGATTATGGGTTTTTGAATACTCTGGAGTATTCCCCCTATGAGTTACCATTTTTTTTACTCAACACACCCCACTCTCAAAAATTTTAAGTAGGGATCCATTAAAGTATGAAAATACCTAATTCTATTGTGAAAATCCTTGTCATTACCATTCATATGTATACTAAGTAGGATTTGAGGATTTAAATTTATAGTTTCTTATATTGATGATTCTTATTAGGTATGTTATTCTACATTAATACAATTGACATTTCTTTGACTATCTAAGTTATCATTATGTTTTATTCAGACTAACCTATTGATGGCTTCCATAAGTTTTTCATGTATACAATTTTTTTTGAATTTACACAAAAACTACAAATGAAATTTCTTAAGTTTTGGACTTCATGTATTTTTCACCTAACAAGTTTTTCAAGTTATTAGTTCTGTCTATGGAAGTTTTGTCTTCATCAATTTGGTATTTATAACTTTTAGTCTTTGTGACTTTTGTTCGACACTTCCTTTGGGTCTTTGGGTCTTTTGTCTCCATCCCTTTTTCCTTTACATATTTTTTAGTTTAAAATTTTTGATCCTTCATGATATCTTATCTTCATAACTTTTATTTATTGTCACATTTATTCTTCACATATTTTTTCATCAAGAATATTTTTGTCACAATTTTTTTCTATTAAAGATTTTGTTCATCACAATTTTTTTTTTGTGTTGCTCAAATTGGTATTCGTGACTTTGTAGGTTTTGGTCTTTGCTATTATGTCTTTATACAAAATGGAAAATGATGATTTTAAAAAATGTTTTGACACATAAATTTCTAGAGAAAGTCACATGGCATAGCTAGCTTCTTTACAAAATTAGCGACAAAGTGACACTTACCCAAGGATAATAACATGGTATTCTTTAAAACATATGCAATGTCTACATGGAATACCTACCAAAGTAAAGAAACAAATATTAAATTAAACAATTAAAGTAAGTGTAGAGCCATTAGAGATTAATGGCACATGAACTAGAATTAAATTCTTCATATTCAATCTATATGATCAAACTATCAAGGCACATGGTGCTTTATCAATTACCAAAGAGTTCAAGATAACTTGCATTTTGAGAGAACTCAAATCCATAGTTACCTATGTCTAACTATGAGTTACTTCCAAAGAGTGACTAGTCATCTAAATTATCACCAAAATTACCCAGGTAAAACATATAGTGAGATGGATTCATACTCCAAGATGTTTAGGGGAGTTTCTCCACCATCTAATTTCTCCATTAAATATTCCACAGAGTACATAAATACAATATTTGACGTGATGACATTTAATGGAAAGTAATCCAATTACATAACACTTTGGTATGTGATTGATAATGTATACATGCATTCAAATGAGGAGGACCTAATAGCCAAGAAAAATTAAATGGTAGTTAACTTAATTCTATTAAAACAATAACAGTTCCATTTTACAGTTGACAAGCTAGAAGCAATGTTATGCATCAATCTACTCTAGGACTTATTATTTGTGGGTGAGTTCTTTGATGATTTTTCATCATCTTAAGCATAAAATAGTTATGTTTTATGTTTTGGAGACTCCTTTCAAAGATACCTATGGTTCCTTATTTCAGATGGCACATATGATGGCCCAAGTTGACATTATGGAAGAAAACTAATGTAGTGGAGAATGCACTATGAAAATGGATAATTAAAGGGGAGAAGGTGACCCTCAAAGGATCTAATCCCATACCAATCATAAAAATTAGAATGGGAATGCAGATTGGGATGGTCCTACTCAATACGCTATTTGGGTGCATAAGCATCTGATACCTTGAACTAAAATGGGTACCATTCCTTGGTTTTTTAATGATCTCAAACTTGATGCATGCACTTGAGTAAATTATTAGTGCCAAGTTGATGGAAAAAATATTTCAAAAGGATAAAATACCTATGGTTGGTAACTTTTTCATGATGTCCTAATTATTGGATGTTATGGCCATTATCTACATACATGATGGATCACTCTAGGATATAGTCCTAAACTACATTAAAAATAGAGTATGTGACTAATTTTCATTTTTTAATATCTATATTTACATGAGTAACATTGTTAGGATTGTTGAGAATGTCTAGCTACAAGTCTAGAGATAAATCCATGAGAAACCCCTTCCATGAGTATCTAGAGAGAATCATTAAAACATTAAGGCCAAGGGGATATTATTGGATAGACCATAACTATATAGTAATCATGGTTTTGGAGACCAAGGTTTCACATTTGTGTCTACCCAAGTATGTTCTTGATAAGTTGGTTGAAAAGGAAATGGCATGCCGACTCTAGTGGACTATTGATGTAGATCTGAAGAAGAAACACAAGGTCTTATTCCATGGCTCTTTTTTGATGATATAAATAATTAGTTACAAAAAGAGAAAATATTTTGGAGACATTGGGAATATATGACATTTATATCCATTGACTTCATTATAGCATAAGGATTAAAATCCCCATGGCCTTATTCAAAAACATATCTAAAGCCTAGGCATTCCTTACCAATATGAGCCATATGAACATGCTTTTATATTTTTGAATGCTAAAAATGATGTTCAGGTCTGAAAGAGGGAAATGCTGATTGGTTTAATATAAGATCATTTGAAATCCATATAGATTGATCCTTCCCTCATCATTGAGGAAGCACATAGCACTACCTCTATGTGGATGGGAATAAATAGACTACTAGTATTTAAGGCCTTCCCAATGGATAGAGGTCTAAGGGGATCCATCTCAAAAACCACTAATGTTTATGATGGATCTTAAGCAAAGCCAAGTGTGGAAGATACCCCTAATACCACTAGCTCTTTCGGAGGATAACAGTAACCAATCAACATTAAATCATTTGACTTTGAGGATGCAATTCATCCTGCTACAAATGAGTCCTATGTCACTACAATCATAAATGTTCCTCTTCCTCATTAGTAAGATGTTCCTTTAATGAAGAATCCATTATTACATTACAAGAGGAATCCTAAAGCTCATAAGGGTCCTACTCAATTAGTTGATACCCCTACAAGTTTGAACATAGATACACCATCACAAATAGGGATTGAAGACCAATATGAGACTCTAGGAGAGATTAGGGTAATAGTGCAAGGTGAACAAGCTCTTATATTTTATTTACCTTGAGGATGAATATGAGGAGGAGATAGAAAAGGCTAAGGTCTTGAGCCTTCAGGGATTAAAAGGAAAAATACTAATGGAATTTAAACCATCAGGTGATCCTATTTATATTGTTGTCCTTTAAATTCATATTATTTCTTAAATTATTATTATCTCTATAGTACTTATTATTTTCTTGGTATCCATTGCTTTTATAACCCCTATAGTGTCTTCAATTCATATTGCTTATTCTCTTCCAGTTACTATAGATAATTTTGCCCCCATAGGGAAAATTGTCACCCCTATTATTTAGAACTTTGTTATGGTGCCAAGTTTGTCTCGTGAATCAGTTTTGGGGTTCTTAAATGTGCATTTTTAGCCACCCAAGTGGCCATCTATAGTAGTTTGAAAGGGTTTTCCTCCTCTTCTAAGCATCATGTATAGCCAAAAGCCAAGACATACAAGCTATAAATTTATTTATTTTGTCTTCCCAAGGATTTTTTTGGGCTATAAGAGGTGGACTATTTATTTGGACATTTTGTTTGAGAGAAAGAGCTCTTAAAGGACTATGTAAAAGTCTGAAAAAGTGACTAAGTGGAAGTCATTCAAAGTTTATTTTCTTCAAACGTTTTTGTCCAAAAGAAAAAAGGGAAAATCATAGTTGAAAAGACCTAAAGGGAACCTACCCTTCAAGAAGGTCCAATTCAAAAGTCATAAAGGATATGTACCCTTTGGTTTGGTTCACTTTATGGTTTTCAAGTCAAGACAATTCATCCAAAGGATAATTTCAAAAAACTTGGGTGCCCTTCAAAAAGCTCAAGTGCCCTACAAAAAGCCTGAAGGGTAACTACCCTTACAAAGGGAACTTAGGCCATAAGTGGACCTATCATTTTTCCTAAAGGGTCATTTTTAGAAACCCTGAAGGGTATGTGCCCTTACAGGGGACACTTCAAGCATGAAGAAGACCTTGGCAAAAATTTTGAAGGAAAAAATCAATTTTTTCAAAGGACAGCTACCCTTGTAGAGGGCACTTAGTCAGTGGTAGGACCCTTCAAAAGTTTTGAAATGCACTTTTGAGGACCAATTACAATTCTTTCAAAGGGCACTTCTAGAAGAACATACCATTTTGGGGGGCACCAAAGCCAAAGGCAAGACCAAATCAAAAAGTTAAAAGGGCATTTTTTAGAAGTAGAAGCCCTTACAGAGTGCACCTTCATAAAGTGAAGGATAAAAACAAAGTTCTTGAAGGTAACTTGCCCTTCAGGGAATGATAGCCAAAGGAGATGAATTCCTTTAGACTTTTTGTCTAAAGGAATTCCTTCAGACAAAAATTCTAAAGGAATGTAGGAGGAAAAAAGCCTGATAGAAATAAAAGCAAAGGCACATAATGAAATGAATTCCTTTAGACTTTTTATTCAAAGGAATTCCTTCAAACAAAAAGTCTAAATTAATTTGAATGGATCAAAAATCTTGAAGACTAAAGTGTAAGAAAATGCTAAAAAAGAAAAATGAAAATGCCAAGCACAAGAAAATATAAACATAGAGGCCCAAAAAAAAATAAAGCATTAATCCTGAATTAAAGCAGAACATGAGAAAAGATAGAGAAAACATGAAGTGAACTGAGCATGATCAATACCATGAATAGAGACATAAGCACAAATAGGATTGAACCAAAATTGAACAAGAAGTAAGACAAACATAGAAATAGAGGCATAAGCAAAGACTAAAGTAGAACTAAACATGAACATAACCATGAACAGTGAATAAAATAAATGTAGAATAAAGACAAAGGTAAGATGAACAAATATCATGCACAGACTAGCATGAATGACTCCAATGAAGTGAACACATTTAAAAAAATAAGCATGCTTTAGTTTTGAAAATAGAGTTATCTTGCATGATGAATGGGCAAAGTCTTGAATGTTTCAAATAGCCAGAAATTCCATGCACACAATCTCATTCATCTCAAAGCTTGAAACATTTCAATGGTTCAAACATAATTCTTAATTTGGCATTTGCATTGATTTCATGTAAAGGGGTGACTTTCAAATGTTCCAGTAGTTTGAGAGGATTTGACTGCTCTTTTTTTGGAGTTGACTAGTCTTCAAGTCAGATAGCTATTCATGGATTTCATGCATCTAAAGCAAGTCTTCTTCTTATTATTTTCCAATGCAAGGAATTTTCATGAAGGACAAAATAGACTTTTGTAAAGGTTGAGTTGGTTTGAGTTTACTCCCTCTCTATTTCCCAATGCTAATCTCTTGGCTTTTTGTAATTTTCTATATTAATGGCTTTTTAGCCTTATAAAATCCATCCCTCTCTTGGTAAGACCAGACTCTACCATTGGTTAGTTGTGTAACATCTTTAATAAATATAAAGACTATACTTTGAGATTTCAAGCACTAGCATTGTGTACATTCATTCAGCAATTTGTATACATGGTATATTTCTCTCCCTTCCCAAATTCTAATTTGTACCTAGTTTTTAGCTTATCATGTGATGCAAGTCATGTTCAATATTTTATATGTCTTTTGCTAAAGCTATAAGTGGATGTTAGGTGGCTACAAAGTGTCTTGTATCAAACCTCTCTCCATCATTCTCCCTCACATTTTTATCACTAGATCGAACCTTCTCATGAAATACTTATGCATAGTGATCAATTGAAAATCAAAGGTCTTCATTTTCCCTTTTTTGTTTAGTGTTTAAGGTTCCAAGTAGGGTCGATCAACATTCTAGTGTATCACCATCATTAGGTAGGATTTCCCCTTCAATTTTCTTTCTCATTTTTCCATGTTAGTCCATAGCAAAGAGTAGAGATATTCATTGATACATCTTACAGGAAACAGCCTTCTCTAGAGGTTCTTCTCACCATTGAGGCACCCACCCTCATGAAAAGATCCCATTGTTTCAATCGAAGAGAGGATTAGCCATTTCATCACGTCTTCGATTTAGGGTGTAAATCCAAGTTGATAATAGTTTTTGGCATGCTCAGTGGGACAATGAAAAATTTCTTTACATATCTAAAGAGTTTTTGTAGTAGTAAAGGATATTCATCTACATCTAATTGTAAAGTTCATAGCATCATTTAGGAAATCTGTTCATGCCAAATGTTAATAGAAGATCAACAAGTAAAGGTATTCCTTTTGAATTTGTAACTTATAAAAGAGCAAGGTATAGGAGGACAAATCCATATCCTCAAAGAGAATATTTACCTCCCCCTCATCCTATCATTCTAAACACTATAATCCCCACCATCCAGATGGCCATTAGAAATCAAGTGTTTACTCCATTTAATAGGGGAAGTCCACTGAATCTAGCATAGTTAGATGACATTCTTGTATCTACCCTCAAAAGTATTCCATTCTTCTCAAAAGAAAATCAAACAACCCCTATTGAGCATATCTAGGATGTGGCTAATCTTTGTTTAGTTCATAATGTTATTGAGGATAATGTTTCTATTAGATTGCTTGTTGCTTCTTTCAAAGGAAAATCATTACAGTGGTATAAAACTCTCCCACTAAGATCTATTTTCACTTGGGATGAATTAGGTGTAGCCTTAGTCAAACAATTTGAAGACAAATCTGATCACTTATCTTTAGTTGAGCAATTAACTACCATACAGAGAGTTCCTCATGAGTTCATATCTAGTTTTAATCTGAGATTCTAGAAGACATGGACCAAAATACCAGTTCTAATTAGGCCATCCCCTGAATATACATTTCTATATTTTTTGAAAGCTCTTAATTCTGACATTAGTGTGATGATATAGTCAACGGGTGGTATTACTTTGCCAGATGCTTATAAAGTTGAAATAAGGGTAGAAAATAGTTTGATACAAGTAGGTAAGCTTTCTCTAAGACCTCCAATGCCCATATTTATAGAAATAAGTTCTATACCATCCCTCAATTTCCTCAAAATCCATCCTTGGCCTCAATTCTAACACCTCAAGTTCCTATTGCAGCCCCTACTAGTCAAGCTAGTGAGATAGGAGAGTTGAAAAGTTTGCTACAATATTTCAGAAATGAAATAGTATAGCTCAAAAGGTAGAAATCTTAGTCAAATAGACCCTATCAATAGAAAAATTAGAACAACTATTAATCTTTCAAAGATCAAAGGTCTCCTTATCAAGGTTTCAAATAAAATAAACCACCCTATCAAGCACAATGAGCCATAACTCTAGCTAATCCATATGTTGCTCTTGATTTGAATGCTCCTTCCACTTCAAAATCCATTATTCCAACCCCACCTCAAAATAATTTGGTGCAGGGTTCAGGTTGGCAGCCCTCAAATCTCAATGATGCTCAAAACCAAGCCTTGGTATCACAAAACATCACCATGCCACAGATGACACAAGAAAAGCTCACTTTTCAAGGAGAACAATATCAAGATATAGGTTTGAAATCACAAGGAGTGACTCATTAAGTTCAATGGTAACTTGATGCTATTAATGTAAATTGGTAGGTTGATGATCATGTTGCTTTTATTTAGATGTTAAAACTAATGATTTAAGTGGTCAAGTTACAGCCATAACCTACCAAAGAACTAAAAAAATTGTTGATGAAGCCTAAGAAGTATAAAATACTTTAATTAATCCTAGTATTGTTGTTAAAATTACAAAAGAGTAGCTTCCTGCCCCCATAGCCTAGAAAAATTAGAATATAGAGGTTAGTAAAGTATATAAAATACCTCTAATTTGTCAGCATCAAGTACTGCAAAAAGTGAAATCAAAGGTTAGTGCATCTCAATTCAATATTGTAGATCCAATAAAGAGGTCTACCATCAGCATTGAATTTGGGATTCCCTTTCAATTCTAGGAAAAAACAATAAACTCATTCAAGAACTTTTAGCTCCTGAATTGTCTCCAAAATTGGTTGAGAAAGAAGGTGTTGTCTTAACAAATTCAAATCAGCCAACTAAGCAACAGGTACAGCAAGGAGATAAGATGTTAAAGGTGGAAAAAACTAAGGTAAAATCAAAGAAAACTCCTCCTTTTTATCTTTTTTTGATGGTGGGTGATACTTTAGTTCATAATTGTATGGTGGATAGTAGAGCGAGCAATACAATAATTCACAAATAGATTGTAGACAAGTTCAACCTTATTTATAAGCCAAATACTAAAGGGGTATTATAGTTGGAAGGTTCACCAGAAAAGATGTTATACATTATCAAATATTTGAAATTGAAATTACATGCTTGTCATAATGTTACTATTCAGTAGGATGTTGTAGTGGTGGACTTGCCTCATTATTTTGCTATGTGCCTTTCAAGAGACTTCACCTCAGAGATTGGGGGATATTTATCAACTAATTAGATCTAATTACTATTCAAAACTAGGCATGGTACAAAGTTAACAATTCATTCAGGCCTATTGCACATTTTCATATGAAGCCTTATACACCAAATGTGGTCAATGCAAATTATATCATCTCAAATGAAATATTACAAACTACTGATGAAGAAAAGGACTCACCTTTAGATGGAGTTATAAATTTGTTTCTTGATGAGTGGGATTCTACCTTGCATGATCATGATCCCTACAAGTTGATTGAAGAGGAAGGTCTTGGTGTGTATTATCTTCATGAGAACGATGCACCAATTCCAGCCATGGTCAAAGAAGATGAATCTAATGAAGGCTTATGGTAATTTTACTTTGATGGATCAAGAAATAAGTATAGAACCAGAGATGGAATGATTTTAATTTCTCCTATTAAAAAAAGTATTTCTCCTCTATTAAATTTTAGTTTGGTTTTTCAAATAATGTTGTTGAATATCAAGCACTAGTTCACGATTTGCAATGGGATGGGAAGATGAAAGTCAATTTCTTGTAAGTGTTTAGAGATAGTGACCTTGTAGTCCACCAAGTAACAGGTTTGAATGTATGAAATAATTTATTACTTAAATCTTATAAACATAGAGTTGGGGACTTATTTGAATATTTTTAGGCTTTTAATATTTAGGCAATACCAAGAGATAGGAATAAACATGTTGATAGGTTGGCTACTATTGAGGTACAATTTAACATTCCAGCTAATGTAAAAAGGGACAATTTTTAGTCACATATAAAGGTAGTGGTAAGGCCTTCTATTCCAGATACCCAAGAGAATTGGCAGGTGTTTAAAAATGACAATCAAATTTTAAGATTTTTGTAGGAAGAGGCTAAGTTTTCTTCAATAAATTAGTTGAAACACTTACAATAGTATGGTGATCAGATTGTACAACTAAAAATGAATACGCTACCCAAGGGATTGGTCACTCTTGAAAATACTTTTAGTGAATATCATGAGCTAAGGAAAGAGAAATTATCCTTGTCAACAAAGGAAGAGCACTATGCCAATGTAGAGATTGTAGCTAGTAAAATTTTGAAATTAGCCAAGATATGCACTCCTCCATAAAATAAAGCTTTCATTGATTTATGCACAAGTTTTGATGATATATTTGCATGGTAGTATAGTGATCTCAAAGGTTTTGATCCAAGTTTGGCTCAACACACCATTGAGTTAGAAGAGGAAACTAAACCAGTGAGACAAAGACAAAGGCCAATCAATCCAAGCTTCAGCCTTTAATGAGAGCTAAGCTTCATAATCTCATAAAATCAGCCATTATATTTCCAATCAAGCACTCAACTTGGGTGGTGAACCTTGTTACAGTATGAAAAAAAATGGTGAGATTTATTTGTGTGTTAATTTTTGTGATTTAAACAAGGCTTCACTTAAAGACCACTATCCATTGCCATCAATGGAACAAATTTTATAGCTTGTTGTAGATTCAGAGAGGTTTTCCTTATTGGATGGATATAGTGGTTACAATCAGATTTTGGTCAAAGAAGAGGACCAATGCAAGATAGCCTTCATGACTAAGTGGGGGACATTTGCATATAGAAAGATGCCATTCAATTTGTCTAATGCTAGAGTAACCTTTTAGAGAGCCATGTATATGGCCTTCCAAGGCATTCTTAATAGGTTTGTGCTTGTTTATTTGGATGATATAATAGTTTTTTCAAAAGATGCAGAATATCACATGGTTCATCTCAAGAAAGTTTTCAAAAGGTGTAGGCAATTTGGGATATCTCTAAATCCCAAAAAGTGTGTATTTTTAGTTCATGAAGGTAAGCTTCTTGGACATGTTCTTTCAAAGCATGGTTTAAACATAGATTCTAAAAGGATTCAATCCATTATTGCACTCTCCTTGCCTAAGAGTAAAAAGGATTTGCAAATTTGCTTTGAAAAAATCAACTTTATAAGGAGATACATTTCATATTTTGCTACTATAGCTAAACAACTTACAACCATGCTAAAGAAAAATCAAAACTTTAGCTAGTCCAAGGAGGAAGTAAAAGGGTTTGAAGATGTTAAGAAAGCCATAGCAAGTGCTCCTACACTTTTAAATTTGTATTTTATGAAATATTTCATTCTATATATGTATGCTAATATGGACACCATTTTAGGCATTCTTATGCAGTAGAATCATGAAGATGTGGAGCATCCAATAGCTTTCTACAGCTAAAGCTTGGAGGAGTATGAATCAAGGTATTATTTTGTTAAAAATCATGTCCTTTTAGTTATAAGATTTTTAAATAAATTTAGGCACTTGTTGTCTAATAATAAAATACATCTAATGGTCGTTCATCCAAGCATCAAAGAATTTCTTTTGAAAAAAGATATAAATGAGAAGAGAGCTAGTTGGATAACCAAGGTAATGGAATATGATATGGAAATTAAAGTTACAAAGCTAGTTAGAGGAAAAGGACTTTGTGAGCATCTATCTCAGGACTTGCAAGAAACTAATGAAGTTATTTTAGTGTCAAATTATGAAGATATTTTTGTTGTTCACACCTCATCTTCCAGCTAGTTTCATGATTTGGTAAGCTATCTGCAAGATGGTTTTTACCCTTCACACCTAAGTGCTTCAAAAATAAGGTATTTTGATTACAATCAATTCCATTCTTTCTCATTGATAGTGTTCTATTCAAAAAGGATATTAATAGAATGTTACTAAGGTGTGTAGAACCAATCCAAACTCAAAGATTACTTGAATGATTCCATGATGGACATGGTGGACACTTTTTCGTAAGAACTACAACACTTAAAATTATGAGAGGTGGGTACTATTGGCCTAGTATATTTGGCAATTGCCATACATGGGTTAGAATGTGCAAATAATGTGCTATGTTTATAAGAAAAGTTAAACTTGTATCCCTACCCCTTCAACCCATTATAGTGGATCAGCCTTTTGTCCAATGGGCATTGGATTTTATTGGTCTCATTAATCCTCCTTCGAGTTCACCACTTATTAGATTACTTCATACATTGGATGGAAGCAATTGCACTGAAAGAAGCAAATGAAACTAACATTCTTGATTTATATGAAGGTCTACTTAGTTTTGAGTTCCTTTAACCATTATTTTTGATAATGCAATGGCTTTTGTGGGATCTAGGATCAGATAAAGGGCTGTCCAATATGGAGTTTATCTCAAAACTTCATCAAACTATTATCCACAAGGAAATGGCCTTGCTGAATCTACAAATAAGAACCTCTTAAGGATCATATGAGGGACTATTGAAGACAATTAGAGGTCATGGCATCTCAAGTTGAAGTTAGCTCTATGGCCTGATAGGATCACCTACAAGAGGTCAATAGCCAACTCTCCATACAATCTAGTATATGGTAAGGAAGCAAGGTTACCTATTTCTCTTAAGTTTCCAGCTTTAGAACTAATGCATCAACTTGAGTTGTTAGAGAATGAGCCTATAGAAATCAAGTATGCAAATCTTATGGAGTTGGAAGAGACAAGAAATAAATCCATGCTAGCCATGGAAAGTCATCAAGCACAGGTGAAAAGAACATTTGACAAAAGAGCTTCCTCATGAATCTTCAATGAAGGAGATTTAGTTCTCAAGTGGGATGAGGATCCAGCCAAACTAGGAAGGCACATGAATTTTGATTCACTTTAGAGTGGCCCATACATGATCTCTAGCTTCAAATCCCATAATTCCTTTCAACTTGCCAAGGTGGATGGCTAAAAGCTTCTAATCCTAGTCAATGGGTTACATCTGAAACATTGTTATTGAAGAGCAAAGATCTATGTACATAGTTAGTTGTTTTTTCCTTCCTCTAATTGTTGTTCAAGCACAATATTTTACGTCAATTTTTTCCAATAAGTGCCTTTTTCACATTTGCTTCTTGGTTAGTTTTCCTCCTTTTATGTTTTTCCCTTCCTATTTTGAGGGAGAAGGTTACTTCGGCCAAGGTTAGGAGGAGATTTTTAGTCAAAAATCAGGTTCATCATTTAGGATTTTGAATAACATCTATATGGTCTGAGTTCTCTAGCAAAGTAGGCATGCTTCCCAGTTGAGTCACCATAAATGTTCACAATTTTTCCCCCATAGGGCAAATTATCACCCCTACTATTTAGAACTTTGCTATGGTGCCAATTTTGTCTTGTGAATCAATTTTGGGGTTCTTAAATATGCATTTGCAGCCACCTAAGTGGCCATCTATAGTAGTTTCAAAGGGTATTCCTCCTCTTCTAAGCATCACGCACATCCAAAAGCCAAGACATACAAGCTGTAAATTTATTTATTTTGTCTTCCCAAGGATTTTTTTTGGGATATAAGACGTGGACTATTTCTTAGAACATTTTATTTGAGAGAAAGAGCTCTCAACAGACTTTGTAAAAGTCTGAAAAGGTGACTAAGTGGCAATCATTCAAAGTTTATTTTTTTTGGAATTTTTGTCCAAAAGAAAAAAGGGAAAAGCATAGTTGAAAAGACCTAAAGGGAACCTACCTTTCAGGAAGGTCCAATGTCAGGGGATCTATAGCTCTACCAATTAGAGCACAATTGATTACTTTCTTATATGCAATTAAACACAGAATTATACCAGAATGATAAAGTAGCTAGAAACTTGAGATAACAAAGAATTTGAGAGACAATACACACTCTTTGTATTAGATATTACTAGAAGAAAATACAATAAGGAAGATGCCACTTCTTCCTCCACCTCAAAGGCTTGCCACACCTCAAGACCTTCTTCCCTCTCTCTCTTGCTCAACACAACAACTCTAAACCCTGAGTTGCTATCCCTCCTTGAATGCTTCAGTTGATCTCCTTGACCTTACACCTGTAGATCTCCTTGACCTTGCTAGCTTCAATGTTTTTACTTGCCTTAGAATAATTACAATACATGCCTTATGGGTCTATAAATAAGATCCCATGCTTACAAAAATAGAACTCTAGTTACAATAATTAGACATGCAGCTCGTGACTATAATTAGTCGCTTGACATGCAAACACTCGCTTCACTTAACTGACTGTTCATCAACAGCAGTTTTGAAAATACATAGGCGACTGACATTGGTCCCTGCTAGTCTAGTGCTACCGACGTCGGACGACTCCCTACCGTCGTCGGTCTCCTTCTCCACTGCACTTGACCGACGTCGGTCATACTGTCAACGCTGGTGGCTCTAGTTCTTCAGCATCCTTCTTTGTGTGTTTGCAAGCAGTTGAAGCGTTTAGCTCCACACCACAACAATCTCCCACTTGGAGATAAATAGTTGCAACTTGTACCTGTACCTGTACACCATCTATTTTGTTCCTTAGGCTCTGTATCCCTCTTCAATGTCACTCTTGAAGACCAACCACCACGAGAACTTGTGATGCAATACCTGTCTCTTATGCCACAAGAATTTTCCTGCTCCCAAATTCTCCATGACACACTTCTGAACCAACTCTACCCTTAGCTCAGAAAACTCCCTATATATGAAACCCTACAACAAGTAACACAATACAGTAATAGGATAATGTAGCTAATATTATCCAACCTGGTAAAGATAAAATACAATGGTCAAACCTCCATTGTCTGCAGCATAAACAAGACCATATACCATAGCCTTCTGTCTCATGTGTCCATCCACTCTCTTCTCTAAAATGGGAATCCATCCCTCTATCCAGTGCTTCCTTCCAGCTGATAACACTACCAACAAATACCTGTTTGGTTCTCCAAGGACTCACACTCCTCATCCATGCCAAGCTCCCACTATTTTTGGATTCTACTTGCATTACTTCTTCCATCTTCCTAGTTCGTGACTATCAGTAAGCAATATAAAGAAGGTGAACAATGAATATGAGGTTCACATACCTTTCCTGACCTCCACATGGGTGTTTGAGACTTAGTAGATTCACCCACTATCCGTTCCAGTGACCGATCTCGGCCATCTCCTAGTCTGCTCCCGATCGATGTCAGTTCCCTGCACTGATCCTGACTACCGATGTCATTTCCCTGGCCAATGCCAATGTCCCTCCTATCGATGTCGGTCCTTATGACCGACGTCGGACTTCTCCTGTCCGACCTATCGACCCTGTTGGTCTACACATGACCGATGTCGGTATCTGGATGACTGACGTTGGTGCCAAGTTACCGACATCGGTGTCTGTGTGTTCCTGTAAGTGATGAAATTTTCATCCGTGAGCTCTTCTTGGATCAAACCTCTGTCCATGCTGCCTTGCTCAGACTTATTTAGCCCCTGTGACTGATCTCTGTCCTTCATCTCCTCCATAAACACCAAGGCTTCTTTGCTCCTATCAAAAGCATCAAATTTCCTTTTTCTGCAATGAACTGTATTTATGCTTTCCAAATTTGAACGCATACCTTTTGAATCAAGAACTTCCATTCCCTTCCTGTTCTTATGACCAAGCCTATTAGGCCACACCTTCGAATCTACACCAGAAGTAGAATCAGTAATACAAGTAGACAGATAAAGAGTATCTACTTTCTTACCTCTTGCTAGAACAAGTGCTCCCTTGGTAACCTTCCAAGAATCTGCTGTGAGAGTTATTGTGCATCCCTCATCTCCCAACCTTCCTAAAGAAATCAGACTCTGATTCAGAATTAGAACATGCATGACTTCTTTCAACACCCACGTGTTGTCAATCTACAATCTCAGCTGCACTTTCCCTTTGCCAACTATCTGACAAGGCGTACCATCCCCTAAATAGAGCACTCCAAAATCTCCCTGTTCATACTCATAAAACAAATCTCTGTTTGGGGATGCATGAAAAGATGAACCAAAATCTAAAATCCATGATCCTACCTGACTATCCGAAGAAAGTATGAGAGCATCCTGCATCACAATATTTGCATCCTTTTCTTCTTCCATACCTGCATGTTGATTCTCTTTATCTCTCAACCAACACTCCTTTGTATGTCCTTTCTTTCCACAAAACCAACAGGTAATACCTTTGGACTCGGATCTCCTTCCCGACCTTGATTTCCCTTGCTCAACCTTCTCCCTTTGCCTTTCCCTACTTTATGCACTTAGAGCATTCCCTGATGATTCACCTGTGCTTCTCCTACGTATTTCTTCATTCAAGATCACACTCACAACATCATCAACTTTTAAGATTTTAGAGGCAAATGAAGAATTACTTACTGGCATAACCAAACCGTCCCAACTTTCAGGCAAAGAACATAAAATCAAGAGAGCCTTTACCTCATCATCAAAAATAATATTGACTGAAGCTAATTGGTTTACCAAACCATGGAAATCACTCAGATGAGTATGTACCGATCCACCTTCCTACATTTGCAAAGTAAATAGCTGCTTCATAAGATATACCTTATTAGAAGCTGAGGGCTTTTCATATAAATTTGCCAAGGACTTTATCAACTCTTCCATTGTCTTGCACTGTGATAAGTTAGAAATCACAGACGATGCAAGGCTCAACCTTATGGAACCGAGAGCCTTCCAATCAAGAACGTTCCATTCTTCATCCTTCATATCTGTGGGCTTGCATGCAACCCCACCCATTGGTAAGTACAAATCCTTCTGATACAGATAGTCCTCAATCTGCATCCTCCAATGTTGATAATTCTTGCCGTTAAACTTCTCCATTCGTAGCCTGCTTTCTTCTGCCATTGCTGAACTCCCACTCAAACAAAAAACCTTGTGAATGACCTGTAATAAAAAAACAATACCCTGCTTCCTGCAAACCGTAGCTCTGATACCACTTGTCAGGGAATCTGTAGCTCTAACAATTAGAGCACAATTGATTACTTTCTTATATGCAATTAAACATGGAATTATACCAGAATGATAAAGTAGCTAGAAACTTGAGACAACAAAGAATTTGAGAGACAATACACACTCTTTGTATTAGATATTACTAGAAGAAAATGCAATAAGGAAGATGCCACTTCTTCCTCCACCTCAAAGGCTTGCCACACCTCAAGACCTTCTTCCCTCTCTCTCTTGCTCAACACAACAACTCTAAACCCTGAGTTGCTATCCCTCCTTGAATGCTTTAGCTGATCTCCTTGACCTTGCACCTATAGATCTCCTTGACCTTGTAGCTTCAATGCTTTTACTTGCCTTAGAATAATTACAATACATGCCTTATGGGTCTATAAATAAGATCCCATGCTTACAAAAATAGAACTCTAGTTACAATAATTAGACACGCAGCTCGTGACTATAATTAGTCACTTGACATGCAAACACTCGCTTCACTTAACTGACTATTCATCAACAGTAGTTCCAAAAATACACAGGCGACCGACGTCGGTCCCTGCTAGTCTGGTGCTGCTGACATCGGTCGACTCCCTGCCATTGTCGGTCTCCTTCTCCACTGCACTTGACCGACGTCGGTCATACTACTGACGCCGGTGGCTCTGGTTCTTCAGCATCCTTCTTTGTGTGTCTGCAAGCAGTTGAAGCGTTTAGCTCCACACCACAACATCCAATTCAAAATTATTGAAGGATATGTACCCTTTAGGTTTGTTCACTTTATGGTTTTCAAGTCAAGACAATTCATCTAAAGGAAAATTTCAAAAAACCTTGGTGCCCTTCAAAAAGCTTGAAGGGCAACTGCCCTTATGAAGGGCACTCAGGTAGTAATTAGACCTTTCATTTTTCCCAAAGGGTCATTTTTAGAAACCCTGAAGGGTGTGTACCCTTGTGGGGGACACTTCAAGCATGAAGAAGACTTTGGCAAAAGTTTTGAAGGACAAAACCAATTTTTTCAAAAGACACTTGCCCTTGTAGAGGGACTTGGTCAGTGGCAGGACCCTTTTAAAGTTATGAAAGGCACTTTTGAGGACTAATTACCCTTGCAGAGGTCACTTTGTAATGAATTAGACCTTTACAATTCTTATAACAAGCACTTTTAGAAGAACATACCTTTGTGGGGGGCACCAAAGCTAAAGATAGGACCAAATGAAAAAGCTCAAAGGGATTTTTTAGGAATCAAAAGCCCTTGTAAGCAAAGGCCAAAAAAGAAAAAGGAAAATGCCAAGCACAAGAAAATATAAACACAGAGGACTAAATAAAATAAAGCTTGAATCTTTAATGAAAGTAGAACACAAGAAAAGCTAGAGAAAACATGAAGTGAATTGATCATGATCAATAGCATGAACAAAGATTTAAGCACAAATAGGACTAAACTAGAACTAAACAAGAAGTAAGACAGATGTAGAAATAGAGGCATGAGCAAATACTAAAGTAGAATTGAACATGGACATAAGCATGAACAGTGAATAAAATAAATGTAGAATAAAGATAAAGGCAAGATGAACAAATATCATGCATAAACTAATTTGACTAACTCCAAAGAAGTGAACATGTTTAAGAAAATAAGCATGCTTCAGTTTTGAAAATAGAGTTGTCTTACATGATGAACGAGCAAAGTGTTGAATGTTTCAAACAACCAAAAATTCCATGCATGCACTCTCATTTGTCTCAAATCTTGAAACATTCTAACAGTTCAAACATAATTCTTAATTTGGCATTTGCATTGATTTCATGCAAAGGGGAGACTTTCAAACATTCCAACAATTCGAGTGGATTTGACTACACTTGTTTTAGAGTTGACTGGTCTTCAAGTCAAGATATCTATTCATTGATTTCATGCATCTAAAGCTTGTCTTCTTCTTCTTTTCCAATGTAAAGAATTTTCATGCAAGATAAAATAGACTTTTGTAAAGGCTGAGTTGGTTTGAGTTTACTCCTCTATTTTTTGATGCCAATCTCTTGAATTTTTGTAATTTTATATATTAATTGCTTTTTAGCCTTGTAAAATCCATCCCTATCTTGGTAATACTAGAATCTTCCATTAGTGAGTTGTGTAACCTCTTTAATCAATAGAAGGACTATACTTTCAGATTTCAAGTGCTGGCATAGTGTACATTCATTCAATAATTTGCATACGTGATAGATTTCTCTCCCTTCCCAAATTATGATATGTACCTAGTTACTAGCTTATCATGTTATGCAGGTCATGTTCAATGTTTTATATGTCTTTTGTTGAAGTTTTAAGTGGATGTTAGGTGGATGCAAAGTGTCTTGTATCAAATCTCTTTCCATCATTTTCCCTCATGTTTTTGTCATTGGATTGAACCTTCTCATTAAATACTTATGCATAGTGATCAATTGAAAATTAAAGGTCTTCCTTTTCCCTTGTTTATTTAGTGTTCAAGGTTCTAAGTAGGGTAGATCAACATTCTGGTGTATCACCATCATTAGGTAGGACTTCCCCTTCAAGTTTTTTTCTCCCTTTTCTATGGTAGTCCAAAATGGAGAATAAAGATCCTCATTGATACATCTTATAGGAACCAGCCTTCTCTATAGGTTCTTCTCACCATTGAGGCACCCACCCTCATGAGAAGATCCCATTATTTCAACCGAAGAGAGGATTATCCATTTCATCATGTCTTTGATTTAGGTTGAAACTCTAGGTTAACAATAGTTATTTCTACAGTTCTTAGTAATTCCATTATTTCTCTAGTTGTTGTTGACCCTACTATTCCTAAGACCAAGAATGTTCGCTTCAAGAAACCTATAATAAAACTTACAATTACACAAGGGTCAATATAAAATATTTATTTGGGTCTCCCCATGCCAACATCCACTACCAATTTAGTTAATATAATTTCAACATCTAAAAGTGTTGGTAGGAAGGTGGCTTACACAATGTATCCCCTCCCACCAATTGGCAGTGTCACTAGCATAAAATTATTTCTCCCTCTTTGCCAACCCCACTTCATGTGGAGGCATTACTACAATCTTCATGAGATATTTTTTTATAATATTCTTCCTAAGAAACTCCACCAATTGATACTACATAATTTTTTATTTCACAATGGGATATGGATCTTAAGGCCTAAGCTACAAAAAGGCCTAACTTAGTGATTACTGAGCTGCCCATAGTACGCTCTATTTTTTACTAGGCCATAGGAACTATGAAAATGGTCAAAAAGAGGAAAGTACACGATGAATCTTTTAGAGGCATAATTTTAAAGGAGAGGTAAAATTTATTCTCCTTATCTAACAGGAAGAACCAAAAATTAGGAGAGGTTCCATATGATGAGGACTTCTCGACATACATGAGGAATCAGATTAAGACTCCAAGTGAATTGCATAGAGGTGTAGACTAAGCTAGAGAGGAATTGCAATAAGAGATGGACTAAATAAGGGAACAATAACAAAATTTTGCAAGTTCCCAAGTAAAATTAAAAAGACATCCATAATGCATCTTTTAGTCTATATAATATTCTAAATACTATTGGAACAATAAAAACTAAAATGTCTCCTTATCTTGTTAAAACATCCAAATTATTCATTCAATTTATTGAAAGAAGATGAAAATAATCTCAAATTCATGGTCCTATACACAACCAATAAGGCCTACTTCCATTTTGACCTAATGACACCATTTGAGGTAGCTAATACACTCAATATGGTGGTTATCATAACATAGAAAGTCATAGATTAGGTGTCAGGTGTGCAGATCTTGATCCATAAACTAGTACAACATGAAAATCAAGTTTTGAAAAAATTGGATGATTTGAAATTGTTTCACTTAGAGACTCAGCTATAAAATTAATTACCAAAGCCAATTTTGACAATTTACTTCAATAAACATATATTAAATTCAAGTAGAGCCTTCAAGGATGTACATTGGAAAACATTGGGTAGGAACCTAGTTTTTAAAGAAAGAATGTAATAGAGGTATAAATATTTGAGTAGAATTTAGAACCACTAAGGCTAAGCATGGATGCCTATTGCAGGAAGTCAATAGGGTCCATGGGCTATCTTTGTTGACCATAGACATCATCAGGTTCTAGCATAGTGTAACAAACATTAGCTACTAGGATTTGAAAGTAAGTAAATAGGCATATTTAAGTGCAATGCCTACACCAATAATTTTAGTTACACCTACATATTTAATAGTCAAGCCCACTATCATGACAACTTTGGTTACAATGGAAACAACTACCAAAACACAAGTGTCATCTTCTACAACTACCTCCTTATAGGAAAATTATTTATCATTACATGTTATGGTTGTAACTCTAATTATATTGTAATAGTATTTGTATTTTATGAATCATCAGTTGTATCTTGCCCATGCATTTCATGCATGCCTCTTAGTACATGGTATACTCCAAAATGGTTTAACTTTGGTCATTGCTTGAGAGATGAAGCATCTTCATCCCAAGATTATATATACACATGTCTTTCTCATTCCAAAAGAAGGAGAAAGTTTTGGGAATTAAATATAGATAATAAATCCTCTAGGTTGTTCTACAAGTTTGCTTTGTATGGCTATATTTCATTTTTGTATTTTATTGATCTTATGGTTTGATCTAACTAGTAGTTTAGCTCTTTGATATGTGTTATACTTATTTCAGATGGCCTATGGGTAATTAGTAAGATTATATCAATTAAAAATATGCAATAGCAGTTTTAGGTTTATGAATTTTTTATTTCATGCAATAGGTTTTTTAGGCTAATATTTATATTTATGTAGAAGCACCATTTTGATGCAACTTCCTAGAATGAGAAATAGTTATTCAAAGGTGATTTTTTTATTAGCTATAATCTCTTATTAAGAGGTGAAATAACAATCTTAATAGCAATAACCTTTTAGATGATGAATATGATTTAATTGTGTTTTATCCCTCAAACTTATTTACTATGTTTTTAAGTTCTATGTGTCAAAGTAACAAGATGGAAGCATTGGTTCTTGGTACTTGTCTAGAACCAATTTGAAAGAATCATTTCTCTTTATTTACATATTCTCTTTTCTACCTTACCTTTCCCTCTATTTGTAGTTTATTTTATTCATGCCCACCTTAGGATAAACACATCACCATTCCATTCACCTCAAGTAAATCTATGATTCACATCCATATCCAAACCATCTGAGGTTAGCAACTACTTTGCTCACCACCATTCCACCAAGCATTACTATAAAACACAATACCCCATAAACTCATGCCTTGTAGTAGAGTTCACCTCCATTGTGATCCTAAAACATTAGAGGATACCTCATAAGGTTCCTTAGTGTGCATAAAATCCACATCAATAGTATGAAATCATTTATGAGATATAAAAGGCATGTTTGAAGGATGATTCTCCATTACCCAATATTGTTGTGATTATTTATTCTAGTTATAAACATGAGATATTTTCATTTTTAGATATCATTTATGGTTATAATTCAATCAAAATTGATCCTAGTGACCAACATAAGCATTCTTTTATCATGATCCTTAGATTATAGTTTTATATGTGGTCATGAATTTTGTACATAAGAACACATGCCAGTCATCAAAGATCTATCACTCATATACCCTATGATTAGATAGGAATATATAGATAAAATTTTAGAAAAGTTAATGAATATAGATAACTATGTGAATGAATTGATAAAAATATTTGAAAGATCTGTGAAATTAAAAAAGTAATTAAATCCGAAGATATGTGTTATTGGAGTGACTTTTAGTAAACTGTTGGGTTTCATTATGTCTATAAAATGATATAAGTAGATTCAAATAAAGTATAAGGGTTTTTTGAAATGTTGCCTCCGAATTACCTTAACAAACTAATGAGTTTAAAATAAAATATTTATTCTATTAGTAAATTTTGTATTAAAAATATTGATAAACCCATTAAAAATATTGATAAACCCAACCATTTGTTAGTTTATTAATAAAATATGGTAAAATTTGAATTTATTTATCAATGTAAAAAATATTTGATGCAATTAAATATTATCTAGTTGATCCTCTTATCATGATGTCACTCATTCTAGTTAGAATGTTATTCCTAAACTCTTGGATTGCTAACATTGTCTCAATTGGGAAATCAACATGGGAAATTATTGTATGAACTCATTTATGAGATATAAAAGGCAAGTTTTAAGGATGATTTTACATTAACCAATATTGATATGATTGTTGATTATGGTATTAAACATGATATATTTTCAATTTTTGGAAAGATATTAGGGTTATAATCAAATCAAAAATTGATCCTAGTGACCAATAATCATTATTTTACCATAAGATTTGAGGTACATTTTTTTATGTTATTATGATTTTTTTTACTTAATAACACATGTAATTTATCAAAGATATATGAACCATATACTCCATGATTACATAGGACTATATAGATTAACTTTTTAAAAAGTCAGTGAAAAGAGTGAATTATGTGCATGACTTGAGAAAATTATTTGAAAGATTTATGAAATAAAATAAAAAAATAAATCCCAATAAATGTGTTATTGGAGTGACTTCTAGTAAATTTTTGGGTTTTAGCATGTCTATAAAAGGATATAAGTAGATCCAAAGAAAGTAGAATATTATTTTGAAATGCCTCCTTACAAAAACATTAAGCAACTAGTGAGTTTAAAATGAAATATTTAGACTATTAAGATATTTCTTGCTTATATTATTGATAAACCAAACATTTTATTAGTTTATTAATAAAATATTTAAAATTTGACTTTTATGATCAATGTGAAAAATATTTTGATACAATTAAAGATTATCTAGTCAATCCTTTTGTCATGATACCACTTATTCTAGATAGAATGTTATTACTAAACACTTATGCTACTAAAAGTGTATTAGGAAACTTGCACATAATGATGCAAATAAAATGAAAGATAAATTTGTTATATCATTATAACTTTGGTTGTTCTAAAAGAGATTAAAATTTGTTTGAAGAATATTTTGTATGGGATACAGAATATGGGTTTAATATCAAGAGTGTAAGGGATAAAAGTCCCTCCTCAATAGGGGGGTTACTTTACTAAAAATTAAAAGGTATATGAAATAAAATATTTAAAATTATACAAATTTAAAAAAATTCTTTTGGGTTGTTTTATGGATTCAATAGAATGTATGTGTGAAAGAAGACAGAGTAATAGAGATAGAAGGAAAACAAAAAAATGAGAACACGAAAATAGAGAAAGGGAAAGAAAGCATATTTGATTAAACAAATGTAGATTATAATCACTCGTGCATGTTGGAAGTGATAAAAAAATTATAATAATTTTAGCATTGCACATTTTAATTTTAAGAAAATATGAATATTGAATGAATGTTACACAATAACAATGATCATTCACCAGGAAAACAAAAGACATGAAGTCTTGTTGAGTTATCTTGTATTAATATCTATAAAATAACACAAAGTTTTATTATTTATTTATTCACTACCAATTTAATTTTACTTGTCAAAAATTCCCTATTACAATGAGAATCCTATGTATTTATAGCTCAGTGGTTGAATATTTACCTCATAACTACATATAACTAACTTTATTTAAAAAAGAATTTATTTAATCATTCATTTTTTCAACTTTTTTCATAAAGTTCAAATATAATGATTTTAAATTAAAACTTTATGAAAAGAATGTTTCCTATTCTCGCCTATGGCTAGATTGAAAATTATAGGTGTTGATCCAAGGCCTAGGGAAGATCATGTAGGGTTTTTATCCAAGGCCTAAAGAAGATCATGTAGGGTTTCTATCTAAGGCGTACGAAAGATCATGTAGGGTTTCTATCCAAGGAAAATGTCATCACTTTATTTATTAAAGTATAAAAGGATGGGAGTTCTATGTAGTAAGTGACCAAGGGTCTATCATCTCAGCAAAGTCGTGGCATTGCCAATAAAGGATCACAAATTTATAAACCATAATTAGCCTCCTTGAATGGTGTAGATGTGGAGGGGCCTATGTCTAGTAAGGAGTTACAACATTTAGACATAAATGAAAACTAGGTGACAGGGGATCTTTAGGGGAATACTTTACCTCCTAGAATAGGGGGTACTAAAAAGAAAATTTTAGGGGTAGTTTCTAGACCAACACCCCAACAAATCCACTCATCCTTTCTAATTCCAATCTGATTTTTGTTTGGTGAAGAATAAATCCAATAAGTGTTTTAATGGTAGGAATGATTATCCTCTAGGGTTCTAATTTTTATATGTGTTGTTCTTTTTTTAATTTATTAAACCTCCATCTTTGGATTTCTAAACAATGGCTACTATTTATGAAAGGTAGGGTAGACATTTACCTGAATGCTAACAAATTTTTCATTGTGGTTTTTTATTGCATTAAGGATTTGGAATAAATCCAATAGAATAGTTGGAGTTTTGAACATTATCCATTAATGATGAAACCTTGGTTCCCTAGCTTCAACCCACTCATTAAACCCTTTAATATCAGACCCATTTGGGTTTGTCTTCCTCACCTTCCACTTTAGTTTTGGTTAAACATCTATCTTAAAGCTATATCAAATACCATAAGTGAATTTAAAAGAGTTGACCTTACCTCTTCCCAATTTTCTCATACTACCTACACTAGAATCTTAGTGAATATTGACTCTTCTAAATAACTACCTGATAAAATCAAGCTAAATTTTTTTGACCATTCTTGGACTCAACCCTTTGACTATGAAGGCCTACCTTTCCAATCCTATAGTTATTATGAGATGGGGCACTAGACTAAATATTACAGTAGCTTATAAAGTAAGAAGGATGCCACTTGGTGAAAAGATTACACTTTCTAGTCATCTATTTGTGTGAAATGAAAAATCTAATGAGGATGACTTAGAATGAAAAAATCTTGAAGTTTCACCACTACAAGAGGTCATTGCCCTAAGCTCCCCTTCCAAAGCTACATGCTAACCCTCTAAAGATTCCCTGAAAAGTAGCTATCAGTAGGATATCCAAATGAAAATTAATATTCCTTTCTCATCAAATTCTAAATTATATGACAAGAAGGGTTGGACTATGGTGCATAGGAAGAAGAATGGAAGAATTATTAAAGCCATTAAAAAGTTAGTGTTGGATCCTATTGGGAAATTATCAAATTCTATAAGGATTTTAGAGTAATAGTTTGTTGGTCCATTTTTAGTTTTACTATCTTATTGTGTTTTGGACAACTTGATCCTTCTTTTTTAGTGATTTTATTTGTAGTGTTTCAGTTGTTTCATTGTGTGGGATTGCATGCCCTAATTTTTGTGATTTAGGTTGGTGGGTCCCTATAAAAACCACTTTTATTTGTTTTTGTTGGGTTTTTTAGTAGAGGTGTTCCTCAAGATCCTTCATTGTAATATATTTTCTATTCCATTGTATCATATTGTCAGACTTGTTAACACCCTCACATCTGGTTCATAGCTCTAGTTCAAAAGCATTTACCAATAGTAAACAAATATGAAAAGGTAAAACAAATAAAAAGTGAGAGATATAAAATAATTAATAGAGAGGAAAAGCAAAATATTTTTTGGGTTGAGTTCATGGTTGACCAAAGGCTACCCTTTATCCTTGTTCTTCAATCTGCATTGACTTCATCTTAAATACTTTGAAATTTTAAACTACTACACCAAGTCATTGTTGTTTTTGAATGATCATATTTGATAACTATGTTAAACATAAAATCATTACTTCATTCATTTATCAATTCTTTTTTATAAAGTTCAAAATAATTGTGTGGCAATCAGTGAGAGCGCTATGAATGTCACTGAATTTATTCATAGCCTCCAAATTAAATTTATCTATAACAAATAATTCA
This sequence comes from Torreya grandis, assembly GCA_037957365.1. Lineage (NCBI taxonomy): Eukaryota > Viridiplantae > Streptophyta > Pinopsida > Cupressales > Taxaceae > Torreya > Torreya grandis. The sequence goes on along the minus strand of JARHVA010000770.1, from coordinate 4,044,465 downwards.
TTCTTGACCATTGTTTGGAATTTTTATTTGATTTTTGTGCATATAAATGTCTTAGTTTCTCCAATTTTCATTAACCTAAAATGGATAGACCATATGTCAGCATAAATCTCAATCATGAGATCATCACAAATCTTACAATGTTTTTTAAAATCTTTCCAAGCTCATTATATAACATTGATTTTCCATTTCACTTAGTAAAACCATATAAATGAGGAATTAACTTCTACCTTGATGAAAATTTTCTTAGATATAAGGATGTTTCCATTAAAATGAGCCATATCCTCTAAATCCCTAATTACATTCATTAACTCCACTTTTTTTGGATAGTATTATCATTTCCTCTATGATTTTGGTTTGGTATTCTCTTAGAGTCCCATACGCTCTTCTTACCTCATTAATGAAATTGAGTCTATAAATAAAAATTTGTTTGACCCAATTTTCTATGACTTTTTCATGATTATTATATTTGTGAATGTTTACAACAACATTCTTATTGATGTCTTCAATGCGAATGGAATCTGAAAGAGAAGCTATAGGAGCATTATATTAACTCAAGAATGCTTTTATGTATGTTGTAAGTGGAAACACATGAGATTTAAGTTGTTCTTCAGTTCACTTCCTAAATTCTATTCATTAAACAAATTTTGATACAGACACTTGAAAATTATGAATCTCTTTCACAATTAGATTCTTCAATGGGTATTCTACTCATACTATAGTTTATGGGGGTCATATCATCTTCATTGTTATCAGCTATAGGCTTGGAAATCTCAAAAAAATATTCACCTAAAGGTTATTGTATTAATATTAAGGTATTTTTTGCCTTTTTGGGGTGGTGGACTTTACAAGAGATTAACTACTACATTAAAATCAAGAGTAATATCCTTAATATTACTTTTCCTCAATTTTTTTATCATTTAATGCACCCAAAGAAAGGATGGAATGCCTGAATAACAAGTTCAGTTCCTTGAACCTTGGATGAGTGAAAAAGATAAAGAGATTATTGAGAAGCATTGGTAGGGTCTCTTGAAACAACAAGTTGTTTCAAATTTAGTAAAGGAGGAGTGGGTGAAGGAGGAATAAGTGGACGTGGAACATGATGTGGAGATGGAATGGAAATGTGATGAGATGGAGGAAGTTGTGAAGGTGAAATAAAATATAAAATAGGTACTTATATTGTGGAAATGTAAGACACAAGAGGTAATTACATTAGAGTAATATAAGAAAAAAAATATGCTTGTGACAAACTTAAGTCAAAAACTATATTTTTTTTTTGTCCTGTTGTCAATCAAAATATAAGGACCTAAATATTGTGAGGAAGGGGATTCAAACTAAGAAATATAAGAAGGCATTGAAGGCCTCTTGATAACAAACATTAAAGGTATCTTTCCAGGTTCATCTACACAAGTTTTTGTTGGTATTTTTTTCTTATATGGATATTTTCAATTAATTCCACCACTTGTAGTTTTACTTGGCCTAGGAATATTTGCATACACCTTGGTGTCAAATGGTTAAGGAAATTGTGTTATTTTTTAATCTTTAGAATATCCATCATCTCTTGAACTTACTGTAGCTGTATACTCAATTAAATTATTTTTAAACCAAGATTTAGGCACTTCCCAAAATCATTTAGTGCATTATTTCAAATCTGATGCTTGCTTGATTGACCAATCAATTAGTGTCAAAGGTTTTAAAAACAAGATCAATTAGATATGATTCATCATCAACTACCCCTTAAATAATGATTCAGAGGTTAACTAAGAAAAAAGGATCAAAGAAGATTGAAAACTAAACCATTATAGATCACATTGATACCTTTCTAATGGTATGTGGAACGTAAAAAATGGAGCTCATATGCTCCTTGTGCAGCCAGTCAAAGTTCTCATCAAACTAGTCAAATTAGGTCAAAGTTGGTCAAACTATAGAAATTTACCATTATGGGATGATCTGAGAATAGTTCCATGGTGAATAACTCATCACAAGCTTTCTATCATAGTTTACGTTTCATGAAATGGAGTCTATATGTAAAAGATATGGCCATTCAAAGTTACGATCAAACCTGGTCAACAAGGTGATGTGGCAAAAATATAGACCAGTAAGAACATGACATGTGGTAGTTAGTTCATGCAAAAAAATATTGGGTTTCAATCATTTCTCTTTGATAGGTGATCTTCAACAATTGGTAAAAACAAATTGGGGTTTAAACGAAACATCCAATTGGATGTTGATAAATGGTGCAATGAGTGATCAACAAGTGGTGTGGTGAGAGGTCAACAGGTGGCATGGAAAAATTGTACCATGTGGTGGGTCCTCAAGACACCATGTGGCTTACCACCAATTAACTACCATGTCCAATTTTATATTTTTTTAATGTTCCAAACAAACCATTTAATTTCCACGTAAAGTCCACGTGACCCCATATTCCATTCACGTTCCATGCCACCAATTCCATATTCCTTGCCACATCTTCCCACGGTGCCCACACCCATACCACGTGAAAGACCCAAGCCACCACATGCCACATTAATTCCACCATATATCCACCTAAATATATTTTTATTCCAACCACTTGGCATTATAAAATAAAATATATGTGGTATTTTAATAACCAATGAACCTTCTACCATCCCAAATATGGGATTAAAGATCACGATGGAGCCCAAGTGCGTTAGAGTGGGAATCAAACCTTGGCATGTTTAGTAAAAAAATAAGCTCCCAAATGATTGGGACATTGGTGGAAGCACTATATAAAGTGCTCAAATTTGTATTTGTAATTCATTTTAAAAGCTTAACAGCCAATGTGATAAGCTATAAGAGCTTGTGCATCTTGCAGAGAGAGCCAAAGGCAAAATTTGGAGAAAGTCTAAAAAGGGACTGATATTATTTTTCTCCAAGGAACAACTTTGTAGTTGTTCATTTTTCATTTTGAATACTTTTGAAGATATCGTAAATCTTTAGAAGCAATCTGTTGTGCTAAGGCATAAGGACCTATTTCTACTCTTACTCTGATTTGAGGCATCTAGAGTCAATTATGGACTTCAAGGTAAACTAGTGAAATATTCTAATTTCTAAGACAATTCTTTAGATATGTTGAGTGTCCATATTTGAGGCCTTTTATTTCTAATGTTGATGCTCAAAAGTGATATTTTTGAGTAGAAGATATCCAGAGGTGTGTTTCGGGAAGGTGAAGAATATGTTCGTGGATACCGAGATTATTTGAAGGTTCGTAACACTTGGATTCATTATTATTATTTAAAGGTTTTCATTTACTTACAAACATTTTATAATGAATTAGTTTGGCTAGTTAGCAAACCCAGAGACATAGGCATTGCCAAACTTCGTAATTAGTGCTTGTGCAGTGTGTAATTTCTTGCATTATTTTTCTTTAAGTTGATTATTATATGGGATAATTTTGGGTATCTAATATTTTTCCTACAAAGTATCCAAAGTAAACTTTTTTCATGAAAATAAGTGTCATTTTATGGATCAAATAACCCCTTCCAATCTAAATGATTTCATAAGTTCTTGGGTCACTCTTCAATAATCCATTTTTATGACTTAAAATTCATCCTCAAAATCTTCCTTATAGTCCTCAAGTTAAGTTACATGCTAATATACATAACCAAGATTTATATTATTATTCACAAATTTATTGTTATTAAAATTATTTTTTGGTATGAAATTTCATTAGGAAGTCAACCATGGATTTCTCAATGTTGGATGCATCTCGAGTTGTTTTGAATATGTAATATCTCAAAACAATAGGAAATTAAACTACTCATATATGTTTTTTATTGCACATTTTATGAATTCACTTAATTGCCTATAAATCTCAATAAGAACAATATTATCACTTGCTTACCTTGGAAATTTATATGGATTACTTGTGAATCTTCCAACTCTAGTATATGTTAACCTTGAGAATTATATGAAATATATCCAATATTTATTGACTGAGGCATCACTATTTGATATTTATGTTGTCATGTTCCCTTCAAGAGTCCTTACCACTATCATAGTGAAATCATCATTCATTCTTGTAAAGTGTCTCTTGCCTTGTTCTAGAGTGATTTGCAACAACTTATCATATATCAATTTTTTTAGTGTAGGTTTTTATTTCATTTAATATTTTCCCCTACACATGTTATTTAGCTTGCTTAGGTGTTATTAGGTCATTCGAGAAGATAATACCACATGCATGAGGATGTTGGGTCATGCCCATTTTCTACCTATATATATAACTTTCCTAATGATATTGTAATCAATATTATCAAGTCAATTATTGCATTTATTCTTGTATAATTATGAATACAAGCAAGGTTATCATTGAAAAAAATATTATGTGTTTAATCTACTAGAGATCAACTATTGGGTAATTTTATCATGGTATCATAGCGGTGTTGTTAAAATGAAATTCAATTTTTTATTTTAGTTAAATCATGTGTATATCCCTAATTTGTATTTTAACATAAATTATTGAGAATAAATAAATTGGTAGATCTGTGTGTTCATCTGCAGTCTTATTATCTCATTGGCATTTGCATATATCTACATTCATTTGTATTAGCATTACAAGGTATTTTTTTATATCTGAAGGTTTGAATTCTTTATCTTGGGCCATATAATTTTTTGGTTAGATTAATCTTGGTGAACCATTTGACAACCTTTGTGGCATCAATATTGGTTATGATTTAGTGAATGAGATACGTATAATAATGCATTATGACTATAAAATTAGTAAGCTCTAAACTCTCTAATCATATTTTATAGTTTATTTGGTGGTTTATTTAGACTTCATGGTGTTCTAACCTCCATTCAATGGCCTTTCAATCCACATATGTGCATGTTGGTTGATGATTTAGATCTTGGTATTCCCTCACTATCCTTGCACTAGGTGTTTGTTGATAGGGATTTACTCATGTCCATCTCATGGTGCATGAGTTATTCAAGAGATAGCACAAATATGGTTCACATCTTTTTATCCCTTTTTTTTTTACTAGAACTAGTTTTTTTTTTAATATATTAAAGATCGATTACTAATATATGCATCATAGATGCCAAAAATATACATAGTATCTAGTACCAACAAAAAGTAGATGTGGGGTATCCCCCAATAACACTCATAATAATCAACAGTTTAATATAAAAAAAGGCTCCAACCAAGTAGCCTAGGGAAAAGAAAAGAGCATTATCAATAGAAATAATGCCAAACAAGCAATCGATGAAAATAAACCAATAGTGTCAACAAAAATGTTGCCAAATAAGCAGTTGATGAAACACCACCAATAGTATCAATGGTTAAATGGAAAAAACAATAAACATTAAATAGAGGCCACCCCACAGGTGATAGGATCAAAGATATGAGTCTAGTGCCCTGCTAGAAGTAGTGCCTTTTCCATCACAACCACCCTCTGAGCCAATCAAAGCATGTCCCTCTAAAGAGATTTTATCACTAACATCTCCCATCTGAGTATGTCTAGAGATCAACTTAGTAGGGTAGTGGTCAAATTTATCCAAAAGTCCTTTCATATTATTCTATTTCACATAATTAAGGACATCTTCAATGTCCACTAAGCCACCACCTTCGATCAAATTCTCTACCTTTCCATAGAAGGTGTTTATGTTATCATCAATCTATTTCCATACTTATTCTTATGCTTCTTGAGTAGATACATCTAGAAAAGGGCCTCAAGAAGAAGGACATATCAATGCATTCTCATCCCTAGTTTCTAGGAATAGATTCAGGTCAAATGGATTGAAAGCTTCTTTGGCCTCCCTGATAATATAACTACCATGCTCCTCATTGTGGAAATCTTGAAGATCACTCCCATTTGCTATCATCCATTCACTAATGCCATTGTTGACAGACTCAGATGGGGTGATCCATTCCTTCACTAGATTATCAGCCTAGTTAAAATAGCCATCCTTAATGTAATCCCATTCAAACTCAAAAATATTAAATTTTTTTTCATAGAATGGGACATGGTCTAGTCTGGATGTGGGCTTAGTATGGGGTAACCTCCTGAATCAAGAAAGTATTCTGATGTAACTTTGAGCAAACCTATTTTATAAACTTCTCAATATAGTTTTGAGGAATTTTTAATTGGATGAAAATCTCTAAGGACAAAAAAAAGGATGACTTCAATTGTGAAGTCAGGAAGCACTCTAGCCTTAGCTTGAAACACCTCCAAGTTCCTTTTCTTCCACAAAAACCAAAGAACTTTAGTAGAGAAAACAAGCTAGAATATTTGAAAAAAAGAATGGACTTTAAGCTTAGGACAAGAATAACCAAAAGTAATATTTAACCATCCAAGCTCACACCTAAAAATAGTATACCAAGGCTTAAGACAACTTTGCCAAAGTTTAGTAGCATACAGACAAGAATAGACAACATGGTCAATAGATTCAACATCACTACAAAAAGAGCAAACAAGATTAGAAAGTCCATAGTTATTCAAAACAACACCAATATCTAAATTTTTATACATTTTTAACCAATAAAATCAAGACTTCTTGGGTTCAAGACAGGAGGAATAAATCACCACAATTCTAAAAGACCAAGCATGCAAAGGATCAATCACAGACCAGATATAATTGAGGGTGACGTAGGGGACATTGGAAAAGGAAAGTTTCTTGTGAAGCATCTGAGTCAAATACTAAAGAAGAATTATTTGGATAAAGGTGTATGCTCTTCACTGAGAATCTAGGAATTGAAATATTTCCTTGGACTTAGACCATGAATCCCAACCCCCATGGGAGTAGAGATCCTTAAAGCTCCTCAACCTTTTAGTGTACCAGTCAAAGGTAGAGCATCCCATAGTGAGGGCTAATATAGTCTTGTTGACACTCAAATTCCACCATATAGATCTATAGCCCTAACACAAAGTCCCAAACTAGTTAAAGATCTATTTTTCAATAATGAAGGGTTTGACTGCATCCCAAAATACCAAATGGATGCAAATATAGGAGAACTAACAACTTTGACTATGAAAGGCCCTAAGAAAAGATCATCAATATTTAATCCTTTCTAATTTGGCTTCCCTTTTGTAAAGCCTCTAAAAATATTATGTCTAACTAGTAATTTCCAGGGGTCATTCCTAATGGATGCTTTGGCAATCCATTTAACTGCCAAAGTTATTCCCTATAGTCTAAGGTCTTTTAATCCTAGTCCACCAATGCTTTTGGGTTTTGATCAAAATTGCCTCGAGACCACATGCCTTTTATTGCTCCCTTTCCCATCTAACCATAGGAAGTATCTTATAATTATATGGAGCATGTTGACTTGTGTTTTACCAAATACCTAGTAGGAGGCATAATATATACTATATGAAGAAAGAAATTTATTGCATTCTTGGATCCTACCTGGTAGAGATAACATGTGGCCTTGCCATTTTCAAATTTTCCTATCTATTTTATCAAAGACCCATTCCCACATACTTTTCAAGGAGGTTGTTATGGAAAATGAAATCCCCAGGTATCTAACCATCTCATTTGGTCCTTTCCATTTCCATCCAAACATGGCCAACCAATCAAGTGAATGCTCTTTCCTCCCCAAAATATGTGATTTATGAATTACAAATTTAGAACAAAAGGCATAGCAGTAGATATCAATCCTCTTTGCAACCTGATCCAAATTATTTTTCTCCAATGTAACAAATATTGATGTATCATTGGAAAATAAGACATCAATTAGAGATTCATCATTTGGGAATGAGATACCTTTAACTGGAGGCCCAATGTTCGAGAACCTAAGAAGGTAATGCAATGTATCTGTTTCCAAAACAAAGAGTAATGGGGCTAGCAAACATCCTTTCCTTATGAAATGGTGAAGCACAAGAGAGTCTATCAAATCACCATTAAATTCAATTACTATCAAATCCTCTTTGAAGAGAACATTTACCATTCTATAGAATCTATCCTAAAAACTAAAGGCATGAAAAATTTTCTCAATGAAGGGCCACTCAATTCTATCATAGGCTTTCTCAAAATCTAGAAATATCATTCCAACATCCTAGTTCAACTCTCTTTCCCATTACAAACCTTCCCAACTAGTGATTATATTATCCAAAATGTATCTCCCTTAATTAAATCTAGTCTGTGTCTCTGAGATGATAGAGGGTAGATGAGAAGATAGTCTCCTCGTAAGGATTTTTGCTAGAATCTTGTAGGAGACATTAAGGAGGGTAATTGGTCTCTAATTCTCAATTGAAGACAAGTTACCATCCTTTGGGATAAGCTTGATCACCCCTCTATTGATGTCTAGGCCAAGTATGTTGGAATCAATGGCCTCATTGAAAACCTCTAAGTAGTCCTTGGCAATCCATTCCTTCTTGATTTTTTAGAATTCCATGGGAAATCTATCCAACCTAGGTGCCTTATCATCTTTTAATGAATTAATGGTATTTTTGACTTTATCGAGTGAGATGAAAGCCTCCAAAAAAGTGGTACGACTCTGTGAAACCATCTTTGGAATGCATGCCTAACATAAGGCTCTATTCTATTCAATGCATTCATTAGACCCATCAGAGTGGAAAAGATTATAATAGAACTAAAAGAAGGCTCCTTTTATACTCGCAAAATCCTACACATTCTGCCCATTGACTTTAATTTATTTAATCTTGTTTATTGTATGCTTAATTTTCAAAAAATTGTAGCAGAATTTAGACCCTCTATATCCAAGCTTAAGCCAAGTTAACTTGGAGTGAATATAAGCCCCTCTAGCAATGTATCAATGTGACTAGTGAGCTTGGTGCCTAAAAATTTTAATCTCTTCAAGAAGAACCCCATTGTTCAGGTCAATTTGCATCAAGCCTTCCACTCAAATGAGCTTCTCTTGAGTAACCCTTGTAAACTTTATACATTTTCTAGCTTTGATATGTCCATAGGTCCTTGAAAAGTTTTTGGTAGTTTTCATACTGGAATGCCAATGGCCAATTTTGGAATTTGAATTACAAGCAAATTTACCAATATTACAATAAGCTTGCAAACCCTCCAAACATTACCTATCTACCAGATGTGATACATTGAATTTATAAATCCCTTTGAACTCTAAAGCATCTTTCTTCTCCTTTTTGACTAGTGAGAATGTCATTTCAATAGGGTGGTGGTCAGACATAGTAAAGGGTAACACAATCACCACATTACTATTCATGGTTGTTTCTACCACCAATGATTTTATACTCAAATAAAATGTCCAAGCTTGAGTATTATATTTTGTTACTTCTATGATTATTGTACCAAATATACCAAATTCCTCTACTAAGGCTTTTACCCTTCAAGAGAGGATCTTCATTATATGAATTCTTTTGAACTTAGACTAGAAAAAGAGCTCATTTCCTTTCCATGCAAGGTGATACCCTCCAATTTTATCATATTTATCCTCCACCATGTTGAAATATCCTCCAAATATCCAAGGGACATTTTTAAGGTTGATGGATAGCCAATTCCCAAGTCAACACTCTCCCTATAGTCATTGGGGGCATATACGTTACACAAGCCAAAAGTTTGGTTATAAGATTCTATCAGACCCCAGACTGATATATTTCAAGGAGATACACCATGGTCAACAATTTAGTCTTTCCACATAGGGAAAATTAGAATAGAGCCCCCCCTTTACCTCTATGATTCTTAGTGTAAAATTGAGGAGAATTAGGCCAGATAAATCTCCAGACTAAGGATAACTAAGTATCGATGGCCTTCACTTCTTATAAGAAGTGAAATTCAAGATTGTCTCTCAAGAGTTTGAACTACCTTACCACTAGTTCTCTATCCAAAGATTCCATCCATCTCACATTCCAACTGACAATGTACATAAATGACTAGGGGGAGCGATCAAAGGATAGTTAGATTGACCATGGGGCTTATCCCCACTATTGAACAACCTAGTAAAATAGTCTAAAACTTTATTTTCCTTGCCTTTCTTTTTAGAGGGGGGTTCCTACATATTGTGAAGCATCTCTTTAGCCAACTTTTTTTCTCCTTGGGTATGGTGTGATCAACTTGGGTATGGCTCAAGTTTATTTTAAGTATTTTACCTCCCCCTTTGGACATCTAATTTTTGACCCTTACAGATTTCTTGTTCTCCAAAGGATCTCCATCAGGATTCTCCAAATCATTCATGGGAAGACCAAAATTCTCTTTCTCTAGGGAGATAGCCATTAGTATGGCATCACTAGAAGACCTATTTGGCTTGTTTCCGAGCAAGGTAGAAGGTGAAATGTTTTACTGAATAGGGGCCTTATCAATTATAACCACATATTCCTCTAAGGAATGGTCCTCAAAGGGTTTATTCTCTAGAAAATCATCATCTAGGTTGTCAGGGATGTAATTAACCAAGTGTGGCAAGGGATTATCATCAACAGGATATAGTGGAGTATGCACCTAAGAGTCAATGGGGACCCTCCATCCTATGGACACCTTGAGTTTTAGGACCAAGTGTTTCAATAGCCTCAAACATGGAAGCATTGTCTTTTAGTGGTACACTTGTGAATAATGGATTCTCATACACCTACAAGTTATCCAACACAGTCTCATCTTTTATGGTGTCCTCATGTTATCTGTTAGTTATATTACTTTTATTAACCAAAAATGGATAGTTTTTCCTATAATTCCCATCCTTTTTACAAAATAATTAGGAATTCAATCCACCCAAACCTCTAAGAGCACAAGTGTGAGATTTATCTTTAATTTTAAACTTGAGTGCTTTTGGGGAAAACTCCAAGGGCTCTAAATAAATTAAAACCCTAACATTCATATGTGTAAGGGATCTTCTAGTATCCTCAATTTTCAAAACTTTTTTGAGGGGTTTCAGTGCCTGTAAAAGAAATTTCCATAGCTAAATCGATACTCCCTTAATGTTAACCCATCTGGGATAATTTTTGAAGACAAAGTTGTTGCAGTCCATTTTTGGGTTCCAAGGGATAGCTTTGAAAATTGATTGGCCAACATTCCATAAGGGCTTACTAATTTCCCTACATTCCATATTATAGTTTTTAAACAAAATCATGAGAACCCCTGTCTATAATATCCTACAAAAACTAATATATAAACCCAGTCTTTTACTCCAAACAAAATTTAAACAATTATTAAAGAAATTTATAGAAGGGAGTGCATTTTTATTTAAGCAAATAAAGAAAATCCATACATTTTTAATCCTAGTTTCCTCTTGATACAAGTCAGATTCCATGGAAACATTCAGAGTGATGGTCAAGATTTTAGGAGGGCTAGGGAGCTTACTGATTTATCCTTCCCTGAATTGTTACTCACCATAGTCCTCCCTACATGCCATAATTTTTTTTCCTTCCAAGTGCCTTGTGCTTCCTCTTGTCATAAGATATCACTGAACAATCATTTTAGAAGTCTAGTCACTTTAACTTCCACCTGAGCCAAGACAAATCCATTGATCTTATTCTTGTAGCTCTTATCATCCCGCACAACATCATTTAATTTATTAAAATCACCATGCTTTCCTTTTTCATATGCTCAAGCCCATAAAATCCAAGGGCTTCCATAAATGGATTCAATTAATACATGCCCTTTTGCAATATCCAAAAGATAGTGGGAGTAATGGCAAGGCAAGGACGCATGTGGTAGTTGAGTGATCCAATTCAGATAGTAAAGACAACTACGCACACAACACAAACACAAAGCAAACCAAACATAAAAAACAAAATATGAAAACAAAGATTAAAGACCACCTCTAGCACATAGAAAGATAGAAACAATAGGAACCAAGGACGTAGAGGTGACCAAGGTGAGCCGTAAGGAGGAAGCTTGAAGCACCATTAATGGAGGATGACTCTTCATCTCCCCATTGTAGAGCTCCAAGATTCTCCTCTTCTATTCAAAAAAAGGAACTAGTTTTTTAGTAAAAGAAACACATAAATTTAATGTAAATTTAATCAAATGGGTATTAATAGTGGAAAATTGAAAGCCTTGTCACTTTTGATAGGCAATTCAGATTGAGGAACCCATTTTTTTAAAATTTCATCTTTTTTATGCACATCTCCTTGGACCTAGCTATTTTGGAATAAAATTAAAATTATAAAATGCCAAAATCTAGAGAGGTGATCAGAAATAATTTTAGGGGTTGTTATGTGTCTCTTTTCATTATGATTATACCTTTTTTTCATTTTTGCAAATTTAATTATACATTATGGATGCTAATTTGGTAATTTATCTCACACCTTTTATCTATTATAAATGGAAATATAAAATTCAAATCATTTTGAGGAGCAAGGGTTTACATCACGTAATAATGGCCACTAAGACTGAACCAAATGCCACTACATAAAAAAATTTATGCTTTAAGTTTTGTGATTAAGCCTTTGTATTAGTGTGTATTTTTGTGTCTCCTGCTTTTTTATTTCCTGTTAAATATTTAAAAATTCCTAATTAAGTATGGACCACAATGGAAAAGCTCTTTGGGAAACTAGATGTGATGAGAGTTTATGAAGTAGAGAACAAGTTCATTAGTTTGAATCCTAGCAATTTTGACACCCTACAAGATTTCTTTAATAATTTTAAGTCTTTGTGATTTTAGTTAAAATAATGTGGAATAGATAATAGCGTTAATCATGGTTCTTTCTATACTCTCCAAACTAGGTCCAAACTATTATGTGTTTGTCTCTACTTTCCATGCTACAAAAAGTGTTCTTAGAGTCTCATGGAAAATGCCCTCTTTATATTATTCTTTTGGTGACTTGACTAGGGAGTAAGATATGTTAATATAGATGGGTATATTTAATTCATCAAAACCACATGTTCTAATTACTATAAATGTGAAACCAAAGGCTTCTAATAATAAGGAGAAGAAATAAAATAAAAAGGATCAAAATCCTCTTGCCTCTAAATCAAACAATGATACCTCCCCTTCTAGTGTTAATCATAAGAAAGAGAGGATCATATGTGGGTATTAATTGGGAAAGCATGATGGAATCAAATGTTTAAAAAATCAAATTAATCACCTAACTAGCCTTCTTGAGAATAACAATATAGCTTTTCTTGAGTCTATCAAACCAAATTCATCAACCCTAGAATCCTCTAAGGCAAATGGCAATGGTAAAGAAAAGATAAAAGGATATGGTAAGGATAAATTAGAAGGTAGTTAATTGTAGTTGTACCTTAGACTCCTACATGGGTTATTTATTATGGTGCATCACATCACATGGCTTGTTGACAGGTAGAGTTCACTTCCTTAGAACCATGTGACATGTCCACTATTCAATCAGGTGATAACACTTCTACACAAGTTTTTAAGAGAGGGTCTAATGAAATGAGTGGTGAAACATTTAATAATGTTTTAATTATTCCCTCACTTTCAACTAATGTTTTCTCAATCTACTAGATTACTCACCTTGGTCCATGCATGTGAGTTGAGTTCACTCCAAATTCAGTACATATCAAAGAGTTACACAGTAATACTACAATGGTAGTGGGAATATTTGATTATCATAATTAACTGTATACCTTTACACACATTATCCATGACTCTCATATATATTCTTCTTCATCAAACTCACATAGATTTGATGACATTTATGATCATGAGCACATCTATGATGATGAGGACTCTTCTTCTAGCACATATGACTATAGAGTGATGGGGACACGACTCTACCATATCCTTGTCACCTTATATATATTGAAGATTTATTTACTAATACACCTACTTATGGTCCAATATAGGCATTACACAGAGAAAGTACATTGATTTAGGACTCATTGAGTATTAGACTGTCTAGTACATACTTATAGGACAATCCACATTCCTTTTTCACCTTTGATTCTGATGCACCACCATTGCATGGAGTATATGGCTCATCTACTATGCATGAGGAGTACATTTCCCTGTATAGGAACCACACCTTCATTGGAGATCCATCATGCACTTGGTAGACACATTCACTATTCTTGGGTGATCCACTATTCATTACATCTGCTTCTCAGCCATAGTCACTCTAGAGAGATCATTTTGAGGATATAGGGTGGTTATAGGCATTTGGATATTCTAGTGGGGATTTTTAGCCCTATCTTCTTCTTTTATCTCTTTTGGGAGACAGGGGGTAAGTTTTCCTATAGGTTTCTCCCTTTCCCCAATTTATGATAGTTTATTTATAGTTGGGTACCTCCTAATCCTTTTCTGCCAAGACCCAATTCCACTACCTACCTAAGTTACATTTAATGGGGGGTGTTAATGTGTGTTTTTAATCCATTTAATGGTTTTTCACTACACATGTTATTTAGATTTCTTAGGTTTTATTAGATCATTGGAGAAAATAATACCACATGCATGAGGATGTTGGGTCATGCCTATCTTCCACCTATATATGTACATTTCCTAAATCTATTGTAATCAATCTAATCAAGGTAATTATTGCATTTCTTATTGTATTTATTATGGATAAAAGTAAGGTTATCATTTCAACAAAATTCTTGTGTTCTCTCTACCAAAGATCAACTATTGGGAAATTCTATCAATTTTTTGTGGAAAAAAATTTCCTTCCGTACTCAATCCTAACCATGGTCTCAAATCATCAATAAAATATACCAAATATGAAGTCATGTATAAATATTGGGTTGATTTAAGCTCTGTAAATTTATCATGAATTTTTTCATTGATTACCTCTTCCCAAACGATGGATTTTTTACCCATACAAATAATGTTAAGGTAGAGGCACATCCATTGAGAGAAAAACCAAGTGTTAGAATTACCCATAATTTTTTTCAATAGAGTTATGATGCCAGATAATTCTTCCTAAAACAATCCCATAGACAAGACCTTAAGAAGCTTTGATGGTCCTTTTAATATCTTCTTGAGCCAATTTTTGTTGATCATGTTTAGGCATTTATCATTATTCTAATTCTAGTAGTTTTGTTGGTTGAATATTTTGTCGATCAACGTACTGATAAACAAAATAGGTCTGATAAACCAAAGTAGGAAGATTGGTCATCCAAATGTGTAAGTTCACCACATCAAGAGGGGACTAATCTCTCCTCTCATCAAGGGGAGGTTCCCTATAGATATGTTATATATATAAATAAATAGAAAATAATACTCAAGGGTAGGATAAACCATCCATCTCTCTTTTTTCAAAGATGATGTGTGTGGATCAAAGGAGAAATCTCAAGGGAAATGATAGAAAGCACTTTTCTTCTTTCAAAATTACTATTCATTAAACTATAAGAATACTCCTGGTAGTAATTGCAAAATGTAACCAAGGACGTAATAACCAGCAAATTGAGATGTAGCACAAAGTCTCCACCTGAATTTCCCAAGAGTGAGATACGAAAGACAATTAGGGAACAAAGTCATCCCCAGGTCCTTTACATAGAAACAAAAACAAAACACACTATAGGAAATTATGGGGGCACAAAGTCTCTCCACAGTTGACTTCAGGACACCTTCTTGACTACTTTCACTAATTCTGCTTGTTGAATTAAAGGAACAAAAAATATATTAAGGAAAAAGACATAAAAACAATTTCCCCAACAACAAAGATATCATAGCACAAAGTCTGAAAAGTCACTTGCTTTCTTATTCCAATAATAAAATATGATCAACAATCTGAGCTCAAATTCTCAGTAATGCCTTTCAATTTGGGTAGAGTTTCATTTCTGATTGTCAAAAAGAGATCCTTTTACAATAACAAGAGAGTCCCTTATATAGCCTCTTCAAGAAGGACTTGGGAATAGTAACACATCATGTTACATTGAATTGTGTTAAGAAAATAGGCTATAATTTAGGGGAATTTACTCATTTGCTTTTCTCAATGCAGAGAAATGAGTCATGCTATTGAAAGTTTACATCTTTCAATGTCCACCTGGCAATCTGATATTTCTTCATCATTCCTCCATTTCTGGTTAATTAAATTGGGTCCTTGATTTAATTTGATGCTCTATTCCTTAGTCACTTCCAACTTATCTTGGCCTTAAAGCCTTTGAATGCATTTGGGTCCATACATTTAAACCTATAAGGATCAACAGCTATTTCATCATCACAACTTTGATGTCTTCAGGCACCTCACTTTCCTCGACAATTCCTTCAGCATTGTCATTTGAGATTTCCCAGAGGGGAGCTACCCTTTGAGCCTTGAGAAATGATCTACTTTGGGTTAGGAAGAGCCCCCCACAAGGGTATTTGCCCTTCAGGTGGTCTTTGGATGGCCTTCAAGCTTCTTTCTTCTGGCAGGTCACTAAGTTCTTGTTTTGTATCCTCCCGAAGGGAAGGTGACCCTTCAGCTTTGGGAAGTGTCCTTTAATTTGGCAGTTGAGATTCCCCCAAAGGGCACCTACCCTTTTGGGTCCTTTAGTGGCCTTTTGTCTTTGGAGTCTTTCAAAACTTTCTCGCAGACATTTTCAGCAGACATTTCCCACGGATATTTCCTATGGACAAAAAGTCTACAAGAATTATTGCTTTGTCTTTGGCCTTGAGAAACTCCTTCGGGCTTTCCTCCTACAACCTTTTTGAATTCCTTTAGACTTTTTGTCTGAAGGAATTATGCCTTAGTCTTTTTCCCAAAGGAAATCCCTTTGTCTTTCAGCTGCCTTAAAAAAAAATTTGAAAGAACTTACCTTTACGGCTTCCTTGAAAATGACCCTTCTGAAGGGTGCTTTTGTCGACCAAGTGCCCTCTACAAGGGCACTTGTCCTTTGGGAAGCTCTCTTGAACTTTTTCATTGAACCGCTCCTTTGAACCAAGCCGATGAACCAAGCTTTAAACCAAGCCGATGAACCAAGCTTTGAACCAAAAGCCATTGAACCATTTGATGAACCGACTGAGTGAACCAAAGCATTGAACCAACTAAATTAAACCAAGCTTTAAACCAAATTGTTGAACCAAGCTGATGAACCAAGGTGGTTCAATGGTTCATCGGTTCAATCAGTTCATTCTCTTTAATTTGGTTAAGTCCTTTTGATCCTCATTGAACCAAATGCGTTGAACTTGTTGAACCTTGAACCCATTGAACCTTTAAACCAAAGTGGTTCAATGGTTCAACAATTCAATGGTTCAAGCCTCAGAAACTTGTTCTTTTGATTGAACCTACTTGTAAACACCTTTGAACCTGAAAGTTGTTAAACTCTTGTTGTTGATGTTGAACCTGTTGAGCCTTGAACCAAAGTGGTTCAAGGTTCAACGGTTCAATCCTTGCTTAGAAGCTTGCCGATGAACTCTATTGGTTCAACCTTGTCATTGAACCAACATTGAGATCACCTAAATGTTGAAAGCTTGCTTTTTTCTTGCGGAGTCCATAGAAATCAACCTGTGAAGCCCGTTGAACTTGGCCTGCAGAGTCCGTATATTTTCTTTTCTTATAGAGTCCATAGATTTCTCTTCCTGCAGAGTCCGTAGATTCAAGCCTGCAGAGTTCATAGATTTTTGAGAAGCTTGAAAAATGAGGAATTTTAATGCCTAGGACAAATTTCAAAAAGGGAAGAGCCAATTTTGGTCTATAGGACCAAAATAGTTCAAATGTTGTCCCAAAAATGAGTGATATTTTTGGGGGACAATAGCTGGCTCCAGTTGGGGAACTTCTATCAATTGTAAAAAGAATTGAAGGGAGTAGAATCCAAAATCTCCATTGCCTTGAAGTATGGCATTGGGCTATGGAGTCATGCTACCCAGAAATGGAAGGCATCAAAAATGGAAACAAACAAAACAAAATAGAATTAAAAACTATACAAATATACATATGTATAGATGAAATGATCTGATACTTCAAGAATTGAAGTATTTCAGAGGCTGCTTCTTGAGAGATAGTGAAAATAGTGCTTTATCCTAATAAACAAGCAAGAAGACATTTTATCCCCAGAAACGGTGACGGGCGAATGGAACTCTCCACCAAGAAACCAATTTTTTGCATCTTCCTCTTGGCTCTTTCTTCTTCTTGCCCCATGGTAGAATGTGGTCTTCAATTTGAAAGCCATAACTCCTTGCTTTCTTGGCAAAGGGTTTATTTGCCTAATTTTTATTTGTAGCAACATGGTCCATTACCATAATTGGTTGTTCTTCTGGTTCAATCTAGCACATGATTGGATTGTCCACATCAAACTCCTGACAAACTATCAACTTAGCATCTCCTTTGATGTGGAGGAGTTTGATCTCTTCATCTTGAACAATCTTCAATTTGAGCAACAGAGATTCGCATCCAGTTATGTTATTGGTGTTGCTAAATTGCAAATTACATGAAGGAAGAATATCTCCTTGAGGAGGTATCAACACAGTCCCAACTCCAACATTGGTGGAAGAATTGCTGCCATTGGATTCCATGATCCAAGCATCATCAGAAGTTGATCTCCTATCAAATTTCTCTTCATTAGAGATGGAAGATCCTTCCTCATTTGTATTGCGCCCTACTAATTCTCCTGACGTCTTATTTGGATCAATTCTTGGATTGTCAACTACAAGACTTTCATCTATAGAAATATGAACATTCTCTATGGTCAAGAAATAATTACCCCTGCCTGAAGACTCAAATAGAATTTGTGCTGCAGGGGCTGATGTTTGGGTGACCACATATTTTGCCTCCTTTTCAGGGAGCAATCTCTTCATTACACCTTAGATAGAGATCCTTGCCTTAGATAGGTCCATGCTTAGTTCTCCTCCCACGTCCTTACAAAAATTTCATCTAAGCAAAATGCCATAGGATGTTGGGATGTCAGCCACCAAGACAGTCATCTTGGTTCGTTTGTCTGGAAAGGCTACAAATGCAAATTGGGCATCTTTGATTTTCCC
Organism: Torreya grandis; assembly: GCA_037957365.1. Lineage (NCBI taxonomy): Eukaryota > Viridiplantae > Streptophyta > Pinopsida > Cupressales > Taxaceae > Torreya > Torreya grandis. The sequence continues at coordinate 4,025,732 of JARHVA010000770.1, read as the reverse complement.
CAGTAGTGGTACTTGCTTATTTTTCATTGAGAAACATCTGCCAAATGTCTTGGTCAGTGTGAGGCCTAGAGACTCAGCTACTTTAGCAGGCATGACATTGTTAGATGCCCCAAAATCAATGATGCAATTGTTGAGCTGATAACCATTTATCAATAAGGAAACATAGAAAGGTTCTATTTTCTCAGGGGCAATTGGAGGGGTAGTGACAAGATTATTTGGAATGGGCATGTTCTTTGGGGAATCAGGTATTATTTTCTTAACCTCTTGTCTTGCAGGGACGGTTTGGCTCTTGACACATTGGACCAACTTATCTAATTAATCAGGATTAGACTGCAAATATTCAAATTTAGACATTTGTATTTTGGTTTTCTTGACATGATCAATTATGTCAAATGGTTAAATTGGACTAGGAACAGATGAAAGCATTTCAACCTTTTGGGTTTTAGGAGGGATGGGAGGAGGGCTAGTTTGCGAAATTAAAGTAGAAGGTGAAGGTGAAATTGGTGTACTTACATTTTAGGTGATCACCAGATCCTTTGACTGGAAAGGTAGAGTGGTTCCATTCTTAGCAATTGTAATTGTTGGTTGAGGTTGCTCCTCTGTCTTCTTTTTATCAGCTTGTTGGACTAATTGGTTCTTGGACCTGGTAAACACTACATATGATCCATCAAAAGCTTCTCCTTTGCATCTAGGTTCATCTTGGTAGTTCAGGAAACCAATGTGGGAGTCACCATCTGATTCTTCTTGATCTTCCATGAAGAGATCAACGTCATTTTCTTTCTCAAACTCAGGTTGGAAAGAGAGCATGTTTTGTTTCCAAATATCCAACTACTGAGTTGGTTAGAGGAGCTTCAAGGGCAAGTTTCTCTTGTGGGGGAGGAAGATGATCTAGTTGTCCTTGATTCCTAGTAGCATTTTCTTGATATGACTGATTTGGAAATGTCCTCATTAGTATATCTTTATATAGAGGAGCAGAAGACATACCTTGTGCCATTTGCCTTTTCAAGGCTAGCAATTCATTTGCTAACTTTTGTACCATTGGGTCAGTGGTGTCTATGGGTGAGTATTCAAAAGATGAAGAGGGTTTGCCTCTGTTTGGGTCTCTCCTTATCTTCCCTACCAAGATAAGGTCATCTTCTACCTCAGTAGCCAAAATTTGAGCTACAGTAAGATCTATTTGACCAGCACGTCTCAGCAGAAAACTCACTTCACGTAGTTGTGAATTGATGAAGAAGAATTTGAGGTTCTGAGGTGTCAGTTGGGCGACCATGGGAATCTTGTGCCTCAGCTTATCGAACCTGAAAATAAAATCCCTCATAGGCTCGTGAGGCTCTTTCTTCATCTAAGTGAGCTGGGCCAGCAAAGCATGTGCATCTTTTATGGGCTTGAACCTTGCTTCGAAATTGGCTTTAAGTGTATCCCAGTCAGTCACTGATCCAGCTTGTAGATGGTAGAACTAGTCTATAGCAGCACCTTGTAGTGTCTCCACAAAAATCCTGACTGCCACGTCTTCAAATTCCACCCCTATAACACCACAAGATATGCTGAAGGCTGCAATGTGTTCATCAGGGTGAACTATCCAATCACCAAAGAATTTGGGGAAATTCTTTCTTGAACTACGTGGGATTTCATGTAGAGGTGGATTCAAGTTGAGTGGGCCAAAAGAGTTACCCCAGGGGTCTCGAACTACCATGATTGAGGCTTGAGGCTTGAGGCTTCAAACTGTGAACTCTTTCCTAGCAGCTCTAGTTTTACAGACCAGATAAAATAACAGAGGTGGAAGAAGATGGTAAGGATATAAATGGATAATGGGTAAGACATGAAATGGAGACACCAGAGTTTATAATGGATAAGGGTTATGATGATAATGGGTAAGACACAGGTGATATTTCAATCTAAAACTTGAGGTTTAAAATTACACAAAATTATGTATATCCCCAACAGAGTCACCAAGAATTGTTGGTTGAATATTTTGTCGATTAGCGTACTGATAAACAAAATAGATCTGATCAGCCAAAATAGGAAAAAATTTCATCCAAATGTGTAGGTTCACCACATCAAGAGGGGAATAATCTCTCCTCTTATCAAGGGGAGGTTCCCTATATATATATATATATATATATATATATATATATATATATATATATATATATATATATATATATATATATATATATAGGGAACCTCCCCTTGATAAGAGGAGAGATTATTCCCCTCTTGATGTGGTGAACCTACACATTTGGATGAAATTTTTTCCTATTTTGGCTGATCAGATCTATTTTGGTTCCCTATATATATATATATATATATATATATATATATATATATATATATATATATATATATATATATATATATATATATATAGAAAATAATACTCAAGGGTAGGATAAACCATCCATCTCTCTTTTTTTAGAGATGATGCATGCGGATCAAAAGAGAAATCTCAAGGGAAATGATAGAAAGCACTCCTCTTCTTTCAGAAGTATTATTCATCAAACCATAAGAATACTCCTGGTAGTAATTGCAAAATGTAACCAAGTACGTAGTAACTAGCAAATTGAGATGTAGCACAAAGTCTCCACCTGAATTGCCCAAGAGTGAGATACGAAGGATAATGAGGGCACAAAGTCATCCCAAGGTCCTTTACATAGAAATAAAAAGAAAACAAACTAAAGGCAATTATGGGGGCACAAAGTCTCTCCACAGTTGACTTCTAACACCTTCCTGACTACTTTCACTAATTTTGCTTATTGAATTAAAGGAATAGAAAATATATTAAGGAAAAAGACATAAGAACAGTTTCCCCAACAACAAAGATATCACAGCACAAAGTCTAAAAAGTCACTTGCTTTCTTATTCCAATAACAAAATATGATCAATAATCTAAGCTCAAAGTCTCAGTAATGCCTTTCAATTTGGGCAGAGTTTCGTTTCTGATTGTCAAAAAGAGATATCCTTTTACAATAACAAGAGAGTCCCTTATATAGCCTCTTCAAGAAGGACTTGGGAATATTAACACATCATGTTGCATTGAATTTTGTTAAGAAGACAGGTTGGAATTTAGGGGCATTTACCCATTTTCTTTTCTCAATGTAGAGAAATGAGTCATGCTATTGAAAGTTTACATCTTTCAATGTCCACCTGGCGATCTGATCTTTCTTCATCATTCCTCCTTTTTTGGTTAATTGAATCGGGTCCTTGATTCAATTTGATGCTTTGTTCCTTAGTCACTTCCTTATGATCTTGTCCTTAAATCCTTTGAATGCATTCGGGTCCGTAGATTTAAACCTATAAGGATCAACGGTTATTTCATCATCGCAACTTTGACGTCTGCGAGCATGTCACTTTCCTCGACAATTCCTTCAGCTTTGTCATTTGAGCTTTCCCAGAGGGGACCTACCCTTCGATCCTTGATAAATGATCCGCTTTGGGTCGAGAAGAGCCCCCCATAATGGTATCTACCCTTCGGGCGGTCTTCGGATGGCCTTCGGGCTTCTTTCTTTCAGCGGTTCACTAAGTTCTTGTTTTGTATCCTCTCAAAGGGAAGGTGACCCTTCGACTTTGGGAAGTGTCCTTTAATTTGGCAGTCGAGAGTCCCCCATAAGGGCATCTACCCTTCTGGGTCCTTCGGTGGCCTTTTGTCTTTGGAGTCTTTCAGAACTTTCTCGTGGACATTTTTCGTAGACATTTCCCGCAAACATTTCTCACGAACAAAAAGTCCGCAAGAATTATTGCTTTGTCTTTGGCCTTGAGAAACTCCTTTGGGCTTTCCTCCCGCAGCCTTTCCGAATTCCTTCAGACTTTTTTCCAAAGGAATTCCTTCGAACAAAAAGTTTGAAGGAATTATGCCTTAGTCTTTTTCCCAAAGGAAATCCCTTTGTCTTTCGATTGCCTTAAACAAAATTCTGAAAGAACTTACCTTTGCGGCTTCCTTGAAAATGACCCTTCCGAAGGGTTCTTTTGTCGACCAAGTGCCCTCCACAAGGGCACTTGTCCTTCAGGAGGCTCTCTTGAACTTTTGCATTGAACCGCTCCTTTTAACCAAGCCGATGAACCAAGCTGATGAACCAAGCTTTGAACCAAAAGCTGTTGAATCATTTGATGAACTGACTGAGTGAACCAAAGCATTGAACCAACTGAATTGAACCAAGCCTTTGAACCAATCGTTGAACCAAGCTTTGAACCAAATTGTTGAACCAAGGTGGTTCAATGGTTCATCAGTTCAATCAGTTCATTCTCCTTGATTTGGCTAAGTCCTTTTGATCCTTGTTGAACTAAATGCGTTAAACCTGTTGAACCAAATGCGTTAAACCTATTGAACCATTGAACCATTGAACCATTGAACCAAATTGGTTCAATGGTTCAATGGTTCAACAGGTTTAACGCATTTGGTTCAACAGGTTTAACGCATTTAGTTCAACAAGGATCAAAAGGACTTAGCCAAATCAAAGAGAATGAACTGATTGAACTGATGAACCATTGAGGTTCAAGCCTCAAAAACTTGTTCTTTTGATTGAACCAACTTGTAAAAGCCTTTGAACCTGAAAGTAGTTGAACTCTTGCTGTTGATGTTGAACCTTTGAACCTGTTGAGCCTTGAACCAAAGTGGTTCAAGGTTCAATGGTTCAATCCTTTCTTAGAAGCTTGTCGATGAACTCTTTTGGTTGAACCTTGTCATTGAACCAACTTTGAGATCACCTAAGTGTTGAAAGCTTGCTTCTTTCTTGCGGAGTCCGTAGAAATCAACGTGTGAAGCCCATTGAACTTGGCTTGCAGAGTTTGTAGATTTTATTTTCTTGCAGAGTCTGTAGATTTTTGTTCCTGCAGAGTCCATAGATTCAAGCTTGCAGAGTCCGTAGATTTCTGAGAAGCTTCAAAAATGAGGAATTTGAATGCCCAGGACAAATTTCAAAAAGGGAAGAGACAATTTTGGTCTGTCGGACAAAATAGTTCAAATGTTGTCCCAAAAATGAGTGATATTTTTGGGGGACAACAAGTTTAATGCAATATCTTTGTTTTTATATATACTTTTACATCATGAGATGGAATAGCAATTTTTTCATTGATTGATTTACCATCAAGTTTAGCATGTTTGATCTCTCTCTTCTCTAGGTCATAGTATTTGTCATATGCTATTACCAACTTTGCACATTGAATAGATGTGTGGAAGCCAATAACATGTGCAAGTCCACTATAAAAAATGTGTTACCTTAATTGGGTTATTTATCCTTCTTACATCCTTTTACAAAAAAACTCAATGGCAATATGGCCTATTTCATTATTTGTGATTTCTAAAATATTTGTCTCAAGGGTGGAAATAGGTTCGTAACCCATGTATTTGAATTTTATTTTTATAGAAGAGGATGTGTACTTAATAATTTTCGGTTTCACAGACAAGTTTTTAACTATTGGGCAAGGAGTAAAATAACTATCTCAAATTCTTGGACAACATGGGAAAAAAAGACAAAATGGAAACATAAGGATAAATAGGAAATGCGACAAAATTAAAGTAAAAGACAAAACATGAAAATCAACACAACTAAAGTCCTCATTCACCCATGTGCATACAGGGGACATCATACTTTCACTAAAAATAATGTTTCAAATATTATCCAATATAAGGCAATGGAAGATCTATATTGTCTTGATAAGCCAATTCATATGTGTTATCTCAAAAAAAATCAAATCTTAAAAGGACATAACCACAAAGAGTCAAACTTTACATGACATCCTTTCAATTCCTTTTTGTTGTACCATAGTAGACCAAGGTCACCAATCTAAAAATATCACTATGTGGCCTTTTTTTCAAACAAATTTGTAACTTTCCTTTGATGTTCAGCAATTTTGTCAGCAACTGTTAATCTTTCTTTTTATAAATTACTCAAAAATATGATTCTTTTATCAATTGAACACTTAGAATTTTCATTTTAAATTGATCTCGCTAACTATAGTGTAGGAAACTCTAAGGAAATAGGCATTTGAGCATTAATTCCATACAAAAAATGGAAAAGAGACATCCCTGTAGCTCTTTTTGATGAGATGTGGTCAGACCACACTAGATTGTATAATGTTTTATGCTACTTTCATAGATTCACATCGACCAAATTTGGAATGATAGTGACAATATTTTTATTGCTTGATTATGCTTAACCCTTCCCTTATGGATAATAGTCTAAAGAATGAGATAAGTATATTAAATTAAAAGAATCTAATGAGCTTAAAAAAGGAAAAATTGGAAGCATTTTCCATCACTATGTTCTATGGTACACCATACCTGATTAGAAAATTCTATTTGATGAAATTGCATACCATGATAGAATTAGTTTTTTGTACAGGGATAACTTCTATCCACTTCAGAAAGTAGTCAATTATAGTGAGAACATAAGTATAGCCAACAATAAAGTGTAGATTGAGTGTGCTAATGAAGTCTAGGCCCCATTTCTAAAAACATTCTTTAGTTACAACTAGTTTCAACAACAATGCAGTAAGATTTAGTCTCCAAACGAACTATTGTTAAGTTTCACCCTTTCAAATCAACTCTTCAGCATATTTGAAAAGTATAGGCCAATAGTAATGGGATCTCAAAATTTTATGTGTTGTAACAAGGGAAGAAAAATAACCACTACATGCTTGAGTATGGAGTGCTTCCAATATTCTCTTTTGCTGATCCTTAACTACAAACCTTAATAAGAAACCAAAAATCCCTCTTTTTAAGAGAGTGTTGTCCCATATCACATATGTGTAGCTATGAGATTAACTCTTCTCTTCTCTTTTACACTAAGATTTGAGGGCATTCTCCATAGATGAGAAAGTTTGTTATATTTGAATACCATTCATCAGTGGATCTGATGAACAAAGTAAGAGGTAAATCTTCAAGCACATCTTCTCCTTGTGATTTGTTAAAATCCTCATGACTAGTTCCATTTTCTGTTATGAGTTGACACAAACCAAGTCCTTGGGCAAGTTTCGTTAGTTTGATGTGCATGATTTATTCTTGAATTTTCACTATCCAATTCTCTATCTTCTAACCAAGCTCTTGTTGCATCAAGGTAGACTTAACACTTGTATCAGGGACCATAATAATAGAGTGAAAATTCATGATGTAGTACTTGAATTTTTTTCTCAAAAACATAAGCATGTTTTTCAATGAATGAATACATGAGCTCATGATTCTTAAGACCAAACTCGTGAAAGCGATAGGAGTTTCAAATCCTTCGTTATTCTTATGAACTAGAATGGTTAAGAAAGTATTTTTAGAAATATTCCTACAAGTAAGTTAGTACATAAATCTTATATTAGGAGAGTTGTTTGAAAAAATCTCATTTATAGATATTGTTGAGGTTTTATAGGGATTCAGTTATATGCTTGACTCCACCGTTATAGGATTTAGACGTGCTATATATATGTAATAGTCTCTATGAGTAATATTAAATAATTTTTTTTATTGTATTACTCTGTTCTAATGTTTTGATTTGGTATCGAGCGAATTGAATCATGAAGTCGAGAGATTCTTCTGAGTGTTAATATGCTTTGTTAATAAGTGGAGGCGAAACTCTATTCTATTGCCCCAAATAACGGCGAGATTTGATCGAAAGCATAATCTTCATATTTGAATAGATTAAGGTTATGATAGATCCAGTGATACACAACAGATTGAAATGTGCAATTTGGTGAGTTGAAATTTTTGGTGGCTTCGAGGCATCCTAAACATGATCCAAGAGAGATCCCAGAGCACACAGCTGACCTGTAACAAGCGAGTCTTCAGCTCCTACCCCAACTGTCATCTCCCAACAGCCATTCATCCATTATGGCATGCCTGTGCCATCTCAGACAGATCTACGTCCATCTCAAAGCTATGTTCCTTGCATTTTTTGACCATGTATTGTTGCCCTTCCATCTGGCTCTTTTGGTTGCAAAGATTATAGTCTTTCGCAAGAGACGTGTTGTGATCAATATGTCCTTCATGCCTACTACGTTTTGATTAAATTCTACTATTTATTCTGATAGCATGATCAGATATGAGACCCAACATGGTCCTTCTGGTCGTTCGAAGTCGGCACTCCGGTGATGTCCCATGCGCTCTTGGGCAATAAATTTGCAATGTTTGCTCATAGTCTAAATTGTGGTTTTTATAATCTTTATTCAAAAGTCTTTATTTTCTTTGTCTATGTCATTAGGTTAAGTGTGTCTATGTCATTAGGTTAAGCGTGTATAATTGGAGTATTTAGTCTAAGTTTATGGTCTGTTCAAATAAATTCTAAACCAATCTCATTGTCTATGTTTATGTATGATTCATTTGTTTTTTAAAGGATACATTTTCAGTTAAAATTAACATCTTGAGTTTTTATTCGGTTTATTTTTTAAACATAGAAATTCCATTAGAAAATTATTCTAGACTCAATTTTCACATTTAGAAAGTAAAATTCTAAAATACAATTAATGAACAAGAACCTATGAGCATTATTAAATGTTAAATAACTATCATTTATGAATACAAATAAGTTAATAGAACGATAAAGTAGAGATGATAAAGTCAAAACCATTATTGTCTTTGGTTTTTCAGATTCTAATTTACATTATGTATATATTGAAAAATCATCTACAGTAATGTGGAAAAATATAAATGACCTATTAAAAGCTAAGGTAATTAATATAGTTTTCTTTGAAGCTCCAACTATTTAGACTCAAAATGTCTAATGGAGTCTAGTGACATAAACAATCTAAAATCTCTGGTTAGATTTCTCACAAAATTCAAAGCCCTAATAAATGATGAGGATGCTAAGCCATTTTTTTAAAAATTTACCTTCTAAATACAATAATGTTATTTTTGCTCTTGGTTAAATGCCCTCTCAAACTTTGGAGGATATGATTTCAGTACTATTGGCAAAATAAAAGAGAACAATTATAAAATATCTAGAAGATGATTCTCATTCTAAGAGTGCAGTATATTCAAGAAATGATCGTAAAATATCAGATCAAAATAAAGGAGAGATTGCATATTATTTCAAGAAGAAAGATCACAGCTTGAAACTATAAAGTTTGAGCCAATCATGTTCTTAAAGGCAAGTTCAAAGAAAAACTAAATTAAGTTTATGTAGTCATTGAGGAAGATCTAGTCATCACAAAAGATCCACCAAGTGATGATAGTGATATTGAATTTTTCGAAGAAGAGCTTACATTTGAAGTCCACCCTTTGAAGACATGAAGAGTTCTAGTGTAGATTATGCTCAGCATGAATGGTTGCTCGTATAACTTGGGAGTTTGTGAATTTATGAGTTTGGGGAGGTGGAATTTGGAAACTTAGGAATTCAACTAAGGAGCTACACATTTACGAGGGTTATGAAACAAATTGATGGATTTATACTTGGTCCAAAAATTAATTTTAAAAAGAAGCTTATAGAATATGTGGTTTTGATGTTTTAGTTCCTTCTATTAATATATTTTTTTCTATAAGTTTTAAAGTATGTGTTAAAATAAAAGTCTCCCCGTGTTCTCACTAGGGGATGGAATGTTAAAAATATTACTACATATAATTTAGTATATAATCTTTTATCTATAAAATTATTTGAACAACTCCCATTTATAGGTATTTTTTAGGGTTTATAGGGATTTAATTATATGAGTAACTCTGCCATTGTAGGAGTTAGTCAAGTTATATTTATGTCATAAAATCATTGAGTAATATTCATAATATTCTATCCAAATTCTTATAAGTATGAATTGATGGGTAATAGTAAATGATGAAATCTTTCTTGAAATCTAAGCACACCATAGTTAGTACTTTGATAATGGCAACTTTTATTTCTTTGAAAGCACATTTTCCATATTTACTCCAATTGAAGGTAGTCTTTCCTTTTATCATGTTAGATATCTGTCTTATCAATCCTGCAAAGTTAGGTACAAGCCTTCTCAATAAATTCACATTTCTAAGGAAGAAATGAATGCCATATTTACCTTTTGGGAGAGACAATTTATGAATAGCCTTAACTCGTTTTGGATCGATTTTCATACCTTATTTAGACACTACATCACCTATCAACTTTCCTTCTATGACTTCAAAAATATATATTTTTTGGATTCAAATAAATACCATGGGATTGACATCTCAATTACTTAATCCACATGCTCATAATGATCTTCCCATTTATTGGGAAAGACTATCAAATCATCAAGATGCACTACTATTATCTTATTATTTATATCATGAAAACCATATCCATTACTTTTTGAAATGTTTCACTTGAATTGATAAGACAAAATAATATCCTTTTATAAGCAAGTGTACCCCATGGGATTGTAAATGTAGTATTTTGTTGTTCTTATTTTGTAACTTCAATCTGATTATAACCCAAGAAAACATCAAGCATTGAGACCATATATGAGCTTGTGACAATTTGAAACTCATGATCCATGATGAGAAATGGATAATTGTCCTTCTAAGATACTTTATTTAAAATTTGAAAATCAACACAAATCCTTATCCCACCATTTTTCTTGCATACAAGAGTGATGTTCACAACTCATGTGGAATGGTGAATATAAAATATGATTCTTACATTTAGCATATTTTAGACCTCTTAAAAAATAGTCCCTACTATTTTTAGGTTGTAATATCTTTGTTTTTTCTTAAAAGGTGTCACATTTGACCTAAGAGGGATGTTGTGTTGCATTTATTTGGGTCAAACATATTTCAAATCAGAGTATTAATATGTAAGTATGTCTATGTATATTTTGAGAAGTGAGACAAACATTCTATGTTCATTAGGAGAATAAATCTTGCTAATGTTGACCATTCTAGGTTGTTCATTACAACCAATGTTTATTTTCGTAATCTATTGATTTGAAATAATACTTTTGCATATTTTTCTTAATAAACCTATCATGTTTATTGAAGCATTATTTGAGTGAAACACGGCTTTGGTAATTTTGTTCCCTTTTAGTTGAATCATGTCATCTTCATTATCTTTATAGTTAATTACTTATTTATTGGCTTGATAAATGGAATTTTTATAAGCTAAGTCAATTCCTTTAAAATAAAGGTTTTAGAATTTATCCATATTCTATAGGAATGCAATATTTTTTATCATCAATGAAAACTTTCCAATTCTCATAATTGTCAGAAATGCTTAGCAAGAACACCATCTCAATGGTACTTGTATGCACTAAATGTAGGATGTTGAATCATCAGTGAAGTAGAGAAACTAAAGTATATGCTTCAATATTCTTATCTCTTAAAACTGCAATGATGTAAAATGATTCAAATCTCTCTATGAAATATTAGACCCTATTTCTTTAATGTTTCAAATGAGCATTCTTCACAATGTAGACCTTATGCCTTTATATTATTGATGCCCATTTATTCTTCTACTTTGAGGCATATTAAAAATACTTCATGTACTTAGTTTTATCATTAGTATTTGAGTATTTCTATATATAGGAGAAGGCTAAAATCTCTTCATTTGGTGATACGATCACAACACCAACATCAAAACCTACAGAAGAGTATATACCTTCAAACTACAAAGTATAGACATCATTTTAATTTCCTTATTTTATCTTGGGGACATTTGATTCATCTTCATACATCATCATATAATTTCCCAATCTTGCATCCTCGTATAAGATGTCTGTGTGAGGGTCATTTAATTTTTGTACTGTGAATCTAGTTTTCAGTTCAGGTTCAAGTCTCTATTTGATACACTAAATTAGAATCATGGAGTGGGTTAAGTCCATTTGAATATTTCCACCTAAATATTTAAATAAATTTCTTCCAAAAAATGCCATATGTTGTAGGAATGTCTATAATAATAATGGCCAGTCTGATTGTTTTATGTGGGAAAGTTGCCAAGGCTACATGAGCATATATAATCAGACCTACTAGAGGTATTTGTATTGTATCCATGGAATAATATTTTCCAAAGTTTTTGGTACATATGAGGCCTAGTTCATGAGAAAATTTTGTAAACATCATGTTATTTGAAGATCTAATGTTAATAATACAATTACTCAGTTCACATCCCTTAAGAAATAGAGAGATATAAAATGGTTCAAGTTTTCCAGACTTTGAGGTAGAAGTTTCCATCGAAAATTTATGAGAAATTAGATTGTTAAGTGTTTCAAGGATTCCTTTCGATTCAGGACCAAAAGTATTAGGGTCTTTAATTTTGATAAACATAATAAATTTATCCAATTGGTTAGGGATGGACCTCGGATATTCTATTTGGGACATCTATATTTTTGACTTTTTTACATGATTATTGATGTCAAAAGTAGGTAAACAAGCAAAGGACATCACCTCTAAATTTGATTCATTTCTAATGTGGCACTAATATTTGAAATAATGGTCGTAATATAGGATGACATACATACTTTTTACTTCAGTCCGCTTATATTTTTCTTGTTTGGGTATTAGATAACCTCTTGGAAGGATGAAATTTGTAGGTGTTTTGAAAACTTCTTTTTTTCAGCCTTGTCTTTCTCAACAAACATATTGGCTTCCTATTTTTTCTTGGCCTCTTATTTCTAGTGTTTCTACCTCATAATAAATGAAAAATATTTACCGTTAACTTGATCACATTCATATTTATCATATCAATATTCAAAATACCCATTTTCAAAGTCACCATTGGGTTGTTCTATTTCAAACTTTTGCAAACCCAAATTTTTTGCTTCAATTTCATCTTACTTATATTCATAGACTTATTCTAATTCAAGTTTTACATTTACAAGAGAATCTATATTTGGAGGAGATTCAATGGATATATTTTATTATGGAGGTTACATATGACAATGATTATTATATGGCATGAAATTCATTCTAGGAATATCTTGGTATAGCTAAGATATGACTATTTGCAGTAGTTATTTATTCAGAGCAATGGTATCAATAGCCATATTTTGAATCATATAATTTATCAAATTGTAACTTTAAGTTTTTCCGTTTTCATTTATTAGAATTTTTTTTTAATTTTTATTACATAATTAAATCATATTTTATTTCAATGGCCAATATTTGAGCTTGTTCTAAATCAACAACTTGATTTCTTCTCAATAAAACCCCTACTTCATGTAGTTGAGCATTTATGATGAATACATTTTAATTTTATACTATATGTTTAGCCACAATAATAATTTTATTCAATAATTTATTAAAATTTATAAAAAAAATCTCTCATTGGTTAATGTAATTCTTTCTTCATCTATGTTAGTTGTGCAATGAGAGCACATACATCTTCAATTAGATTGAAATGATTTTCAAATTTTTTTTTCTAAATTTTCAAATTGTTGATGGAACTGATCAAAGAGTTTATACAAATAATTTAACTATTACATCCTTGTCTTAAACATATGCAATACCTCATGCAATAATATAAATAGAGATATGTTCATTTAGATGGTGTTTACCATCAACAGTGAACTTGGGAAAGTTATTTCTTGATCCTTTTGGAAAATCGTGTAATTTTACACCAAGGGAAAGTGGACCTATACCTGGTCCCTAGGGTACCATATCCATTGTAAAAAAGTTATAACTTGAATTATTACAATTCCTAAGAGAACCAATACTCTATTGGTTATGGTTTCAACTCTTGGATTTGGTTTTTATGGACTATTTGAGTTACTTGCAGGTTTTCTATTTACTATCTTTTTATTTAAAACATGTTTTGGCTTATCTTCAAATTATTATTTTTTTTAGCTAAAATATGGGGTTGGAATTACCTTCTCTTTTACTGAGTCTTCTAACATTTATTTTAGCTAGCATGAGAGAAAATTATTATTGTCTTAGATTAGGGAGTAGTGGAGTATCTATTTGAATAAATATTATTGGTTGCATTTTTCTAGTGTCAAGTATTATGGCTCCTTGGGTGAGGTCAAAACTATATTTTTACTCTTTTAATCCATCCAAGAGATTTTGAAACTAAATACGGTTGATGCTATTATCCCAAGAACATGTTTTAAGGTCATAATGAATGTCTTGTTGGGTCAATTGTATCCAATCAAGACACAACTAAAACATATGGGATTGAACTCCATGGATGGTCATGTGAGCAAAACCAAATCAATTTTGTGTGTTGATAGAAAGCACAAAAATTGTGCCTCATGGTGGGCACAAAAAAACTATATTGGTGGAATATTTTTTATGTGATATAAATTAAGGGTTTTCTATCAACATTATAGGGGATATAATTTGCTTTCTTATTAGCAGGTAAGGCTACCTTTAATGAAAACTAAAAAATATAAGAAATTGAATATATACAGTTATACACATTCTTCAAAGTTATTCTTGGGGTTTGTTTTATGAATGAAAAAGAATGTATATGTGGAATAAGATTATGTAGTAGAGGTAGAAAGGAAAATAGAGAAAATGGGAATAGGGAAAGAGAGAAATGGAAAGAAAACATTCATGATTAATAAATTTAGATTTGAATCTCTTATGCATGCTAGAAGGGAAAAAAAAAAGATGAACATTTTAACATTACCTATTTTAATGTGAGTAAAATACAAATATTGAATGAATGTTGAACACAATAACAATGACCATTCAGTAAGAAAATAGAAGGCACAAATTCTTGCTGAGCTTTCTTATATTAATCTCTAAAAATGAACACAAAGTTTTTTTTTTATTTCTTCACTACCAAATTTTTTTTGGGTTAAAAATTCCTTGTTACAATTATAACCCTCTATATTTATAGCTTAGAAGTTGAGTAACTACTTCGTAACTACATGTAACTACCTTTATTTAAAAAGGGTTCTATTTCATCATGCAATTTTCAAAAATATTTCATAAAATGAAAATATATTGATTTCAAATTACAAATTTATGAAAATGTAAGAAAAATAAATAGAAAGTTCAGAGATATAAAATCATGAAGAGAGAGGAGAAGAAAAATATTTTTCTTGTTGATTTGATGGTTGAATAAAAGCTACCATCTACATTTTCAATATGCATTGATTTATCCTGAATGCTTTGGATGTTTGAACTACCAAACTAGTTATTTGTTGTTTTAAAATATTTTTATTTGATAATCATGTCAGCCAAGTGATCTTTACTTCATTCATTCTTCTTGAAAAAGTTTAGAAGACTCCTGTTGCATTTAGTGAAAGCACTATGAATGTTGCTCAATTTGTTTATATCTTTCAAATTAAAATTATTTGCACCAAACAATTATTTGTAACTGTTATTTTATTTTTGTGGATATAAATAGATTAGTTGCCATCTTTTTTCATCAATTCACAATGGATAGACCATATTTCAACGTAAATCTCAGTCATGAGATCATCACAAATCTTGTTATATTTTTACAAATCACTCCAAACTCCTTCTAGAACATTTATTTTCCACTCAAATCTCTAAAACCATAAAATTGACAAATTGTCCTCTGCCTTTCTAAAAAAAACTCAAATATGAGGACGTTTCTATCAGAATGAGCCATATCCTCCAAATTCCAAACTACGTTCATCAACAATCCACTTTATTTTGATATTATTTTAATTTTCTCTATGAGCTTGGTTTGATATTCTCTTAAAATGCCATAATCTCTTATTACTTCATCAATGAATTTAAATTTTTCAACAAGTTATTCGACCCAATTTTCCATGACTCTTCCATGATTATTGTATATATGAATGTTTACAGCAACATTCTTATTAATGTTTTCAATATGAATGAAATATTGGAGAGAATCCATAGGGACATTATCCTAACTCAATAATGTGTTTATATACACTATAAGTGCATGCACTTGATCTTCAAAATGTTCCTAAGTTTGATTCCCTAATTCTATTCTCTCAATTAATTTAACTGTAAACACTTGAAAATTATGAATATCTCCTTCATGAATAGACTCTCCAATGGGTCTTCTACTCATAATACATCATCTTCATTCCTATCATCTATAGGCTTGAAATTATCAAAAAATTATGCACTCAAAGGCTCTGATATCAATCTTGAGATAGTTTTTACATTTTTGGATAGTAGGATTTGCCAGAGATTAGCTATTATGTCAAAATCAAAAGTAGCTCCCTTAATATTAATTTTATTCCATTTATTTATAGTTTGATACACCAAAGGAAATGATAGATTTTATAAATGAATAATAACTTGGGTGTCTTTAATCTTGGATGACTCAACATGAGAGAGAGATTGATGAGAAGTAATGGTAGGGTCTACTAAAACAAGTTGTTTTAGAGTTAGTGAAGGAGGTAGAACATGAGGTAGAACATGAGGTGCATATGGAATGAAAACATGAGAATATGGAGGAGGTTTTGAAGGTGAAACAAAATATATAATAGGTACTTGTATTGGAGCAATAGAAGACACAAAAGGCAATTACATTGGAGTAATGAAAGACAAAAGAGGCACTTGCATTAGAACAACAAAAGACACAAGAGGTGCTTGTGAAAAAAAAGAGTCAAAATCCATATATTATTATGTCATGTTATCAATGATCAAAGAAGGATATGAATTTTTTTTTGAACGGTCTTCACCCAAAAAAATGAAATAAGGCTTTGAAAGCCTCTTGATAAAAATATTTGGATGTTTCTTTTTAGGTTCATCTGCACAAGTCTATTTTAATATATTATTCTTATTGGAATCTTATCCATAATTTTGTACCACTCACAACTTTACTCATCCTAAGACTCTTTGCATATAGCTTGGTGTCAACTAGTTAAGTAATATGTGCTACTTTTGATTGTTGTTGATCTTTTGATGATCCAACATGTGTTGAACTTCCCACAACTATAAAATAAATTAATTTATTTTTTAAAGAGGATTTATGTGTAATTAAAATAAATTTGGTGGGTTAGTTAAAATATGATGATTCATTTATTGACCAATCAATCAGTGGCAAAGGTATGAGATGTACTTTTTCAAAAATAAGATCAATCATATATAATCCATCATTGACTACTCCTTGGGTAACCCATTTTAATATGCATGATTTCATTTGTTCTAGGGTAATGATCATAAATTGGGTTCTGATAATGGTTCCAATTCAGAGTTTCAGTGGTGGCACACTGTAGAGCTCTTTGAGAGATTTTTGACACATTTTTTGGAATGTAAATCTGAGTTCGGGAGCTCCTGTTATGGCCATTTGAAGTTGGTCAAAAAATGCCACTTTCTACATGTGGCACGTGTTTTGATGTTGTTTCAACATTCAAACCTATCAGAGGTCGACACTTGGCAAATTGAAAAGTTTTTTACAAAAAAATCGTTTGATGACATGCCATGTCATCAACATGCCACATCACTATAGTGACTCCTCTGGCCATGTCAAAACTGATGACTCATTGCCATGTCACCTTTTTGTTGAAGTGGAGTTTAGTGATTAAGCTTGGAGATAAGCTCGTTGATCGAGCTATATGGCGAGTTCAAAGGAGCCTCAAGCTATGAAGCCTGAGCAAGGTGGTAAGCCCGAGGGAGCAGATAGAGCTCTTTGCCGAATCACATGAGATCTGAGCTCTTTGGTGAGTCCGCAGGCCTACCCAAGTCTAAGGCAAATCCACAAGGTCTTATGGTGGGTCTTTTGGTGAGTCTGTAGGCCTAAGCCCGAGCCCGAGTAAAAGGAGTCATGTGGCCAAAGCCACAAAATAGGTAGGCAGTTGAAGGCTATTTAAAGCCTTGTTCTATCATGAAGTAATGCATGTGGGATAAACCCATGATGGAAATGGCAGTCGAAGGCTTTGATAAGCCTTGACTTTATCCTTTCGACCCACACATGTGGGATAATAAGATAAGATGCTAAGCGCCCAAGTAGGCTGAAGTTTTGAACCCCTCACCTTGTGGCAAAAATGTAGAAGGCTTAGCCATTAAGTCACGGGATTCGAACTAAGTATAAAGGCACGAATTTCTATTTGTTATGTATCAAATTTCTACTTGTGTTTTATTTTTAAAAGGCTGAGACTTTGTTAAAGCTTTGGTAAGCTTATGTAATGGATTTTTATCCATCCTGCAGCCATGATACACAATATTAATACTCTGTTTTAGCCAATTTGCATATTGGAGGAGTATATTTCAAACCTAAGAGGAGATTTTTAGGACTTTTGGGAGCAAAATTGTAGGTGTTTATGAAGACTCACAGAATTTGAAGGTGTCAGGCTTGATTTCAGTCACAGTGAAGGTGAATTTTTGCATTGAGATATCAGCTTGTAGGAGAGTTGTTTATTACTTCCATGTGTTTGAAGTGCCCTTAATGGAAATGGTCCACTCCTTTTTGTGAACCCGGAGATGTAGGCATCAATTATTGAGCTGAACTCCATTATCATGTTTCATGTTTTAGTAATTGTCATTTGATGCATGTTTTTTTGTTTTAGTTTGCTGATTTGGTATCAATTAGTAAATGAACTCATGCAAGTGATTCACATTTTAACAACTAAAACACAACGTTATTTTTTTAAAAAAATGGTTAAATGGTGAATGAAATTACAAGTCACAGACAATTTCAATCCATTTTCAAAAAAACCATTTTTTTCTGCTAACTCTTATCATTTTTACAAGTTCAGTTGAAATATTCAAGAATTTAAAGTGATTTAAAGGGAGATATTAAAGTATCCATAAAAACTATTTGCACTTCAATTTTAAGTGTAGAGTTTTTAGATCAGGTAATTCTTGAATAATTCCTTTTTCTAACTTCAAATTCAACCTCATAATATTCTAAATATTCCTCACATTTTGGTACATACAAATAGACATGACCAAGCTTGAGATTATTCTTTAAAAAATTATTACTATCAAAAGGAACTCTTTTGGTACAAAATTTCATACGGAAGTCAACCAAGGATTTCTCAATGTTGGATGCATCTAGAGATATTTTGCACATGTAACAGCTCAAATAAATAATAAACAAATACCTCCTACATGTTTTTCATTGCACTTTTTTTTATTTCACTTAATTACCTACAAATTTCAATAATAATAAAATTATCACTTGTATACCTTGTAAATTTCTAAGGAGTTCATGTGAATACTCCAACTCTGATATATGTGAACCTTGAATATTATATGAAATATCTCCCATACTTATTGACCAAGGAGGAAACTTTATTTGAGATCTATGTTGTTTTACCTTTAAGAGTCCTTACCACTAACAGAGTGAAAGAATCATTGACTCTTTAAAGTGTTTTTTGCCTTATTTTAGAGTGAGTTACTACAACTTATCATATAAAAAAATTTATGCAAAATCTTATATTTCCACTTTTAGTCTTGGACATGGTCTCAAATTAGTAATAGACTATACGAAATATTAATTCATGTAGAAAGATTGGGCTAATTCAAGTTATGTCAATTGATCATTAAGGTTTTTTAGTATATATTTTATGAATTATTTACCCACACAAATAATTTTGATGTTGAGGCCAATCCATTGAGATAAAAACTAAGTGTTCGAGTTACCCATAACTCTGTTCAATAGAATTATGATGTCATAAAAATTTTATTGAAACTCTCCCCTAGACAAGACCTAAGGAATATTTGATGGTATTTTTCATTAATTCTCAAGAAAAGTTTGGTTGATCATTTTCATTCATTTTTCATATTCTAATATTTTAGTGCAATATATTTTTTTATATCTACTAGTACATTATGAGTTGGAATACCAAATGTTGTCTTAAGTGATTGACCATCAAATTTATCTATCAACACATCATCAAAAAAATTGATCTCTCTCTTCTTTGGGCCATAGTAATGTGCCAAATGACCAAGTTTTCACAGTGAAGATATGTGGGGAAGCCAACAACATGTGCATGTCCACTTTCAAAATTATGTTATCATAATTTAGTTATTTCTCCAACTTCCATCCTTTCCCAAAATTATTCAATGCAAACATAGCCTATTTCACTATATGTGATTTATGAAATATTTGTTTCAAGGGTGGAAATAAGTTTGTAACCCATGTATTTGAATCTCATTTTTTGTAAGAGGATATGCATAATGTGGTGTTAACTAGCAATCTCAAATTTATAATGGTTTTTTCACAGGGTAGGAAGTGATTATCTGAGTATGAGACTTGGGAACCACAATGATCATAAAAATAGCAAAAAAAACTTCTTAGAACTTCTTCTAGACTCAATTTGAAAAAATCAAAACTTTTAGGTACTTACACCACTTTAAAAACCCAAAATGTATAAAATTGCACAATGAAAATCTTGATTTTTTTAGGAAATGTTGTAGATCACTCGGATGATGAAAAATCTTAGGATGATAGGAAGGGATGGGAGAAAAAATAGTGGAAATGAGAAAAATGGAAAATAAAAGAAACACAACGAATAAAACAAAAAATTGATGCAAAAGGCAAAGGAAAATCCAAGAAATGGAAATTAAAATAAAAGGGGAGATTCACCAACCTAACAAATAGTGAGATCACTGAAGGATAAGCACAATTAGAGAATCCAAAAGTCCTAGACGTCATTTAACATAATAGTTTAAAAGTTTAGAGGTCTCATGAATAAATGAAACCCTTGAATTTCATTTATATTAATTTGGCATTGCTTTTTATTTGAAAAATGTGCATCTAGTTTAAATAGCAATTTCGATGATTTGAGGGAATAAATATACCTATGGTAGTTTCATTACTTCCCCTAAAACTTAAAACTATCAAAAGACTTTGATTTCTTGTAGACAAATACAATGCTTCATGATTTAAAACTTTTGATTACTAATGATAGTGCCATCAGTAATCTAAAATTTAAATATGGATGAAAAAACATATAACTTTGTAGACCTTGATGGCATTTTAGCGTCTTCAGGTGCTTGCAGTACATTAGGTACTTGCAACACCTTCTACATTTCCCTATAGATGTGAAGGCTCAAAGAAGTTAAATTTGAATCTAATTGTGGCTTCATAAAAAAAACTATTCAATTTTTTCAATAGTTTTAATAACTTAGAGAACTTTTCAATTGCTTTAGGGATTCTAGAAGTTTTGAGTATTTGGAGAACATAGGGAAGTTCCCAAGGTGCCTATAATTTTCAAAGTTTCAGTAAACAAAAGGGAGTTGAAAAATACTTTAAGTGTCAATAATGAAATTTTCTTATTTTGAATTGGTCTATACACTAGTGTAAAATTTAATAAATGTTGGAAAACTTAATTTTTGATAATAATGCAATTCAATGTAAAATTTAAGTTTAATTATGTTGTTTAAAACTTAGAAACTTAGATATTGCATACTTAATAATTGAACACATGTGATTGATAAAGTTGGTCATTTGAAATATATGAATTATCATATTTATCTATTCGGTATAGTAACCAATTGGGTCAAGTTTTTATTGGAATTTTATCTCAATTTTAACACATGAAAATGAATAAAAAGACAAGTTATGGTAGATGACTTGGCATAGGGTCCTTTATTAAATCATGTTCATATAGATGATACTTTTCCTAATGAATTTTGATGTATGTTTATGATTATAAGATGTGGACTATGTATTTTTATGGTTCTAAGTGTGAATTAATGTTAGGGTTATAAATCATTCTTACAATCACTTCTCAAGGGAATATTATGGTATTAGTCCATAGATTGGATTTTTTATGTACTAATAATATTGTAAAAATATGAGACACCTATCTTCCCAAAGAACACGTAAATTGAAAGTAAAGTATATCAAAGTATATATTGATAATCAATTTATACTTAATCAAAGTAATATATATTTATCAAACTAAATAAGATAATCTTATTCAATATAGACTTCTTACATAAAGCTTAGCTATCAAATTTGATGAGTTCGATATTGATAATATTCCTCAAAATAATAGTGGACATGTTGATGATACGAGTATTTATGTTTATTTGGTTCCTATTTATATTAATTAACACCATGTAATTTTGACCATTGATAGATTATAAAAACTTACTATTGATATATTAAACATAGAAACTCTATAACTCTTTACATTAGCAAAGAGGCATTGAAAAACTCAAAATGGTATGCATATATTTTACATTTTATATCCTAAGAGATAATTCCCCATATTTTTCAAGGAATTATTAGAAAATAATATGTGGAGATGAAATTAAATATGTCATTGTTGGAAGTGTACTTTTTAGAAGATCATTTAATGGTCAACTACTAATATGTCTTGGATATGAAAAAGCTAGAATTGTTGTTCATGATAGTGAATGTGTTATAAATTGTATTAGAAAATCCATGGCATAAGATACTTAGAATTAGTTATTATTAGAAATCAATTTAATTTTATTCTCCTAAATATCTTAAGATTTTTAAGAAGTTCCAAAAACATAGTAATTTTATATATGATCCTTCACAAAAATTAATCCAAAAACATAGTAATCTTATATATGAGTCTTCACAAAAATTAATCCTATAGTATCACTATGGCCATTCTACATATGGGTTTTGATTTATTTTGTAATCTTAAATATTAATCCTTATAAGGTAATGAGTTTATCATTACCACAATAAAATAAATTATAAAGTGGGTAGAATAGGTAAACATATTTGAAATTTTCTCATGACAAATATTATCTCTATATCTAGCTTCCCTTCTACATATATTTGAGACAATGTTTCATATTTAAAGAATAAAATAGTTATTAAATTTTGTGATAAGTTTAAGTTTAATCATATATTGTCTACTCTTTAATACTCATAAGGAAATGGACAAGTTGAATATTTCAACAAAACTATATTCAACATTTTATTAAAGATAATGAATACACATGAAAATGATTAGCATAATCAAATACAATTTATATTATGGGTATATAATTTTTTGTATTACATCTATGTAATAAACATAAATATTCACTCTAGTATATGGGACCTAATATTTCCCATTGATTTTGAGATTTTATATTTGATAATATTGTTAAAAGACATTATTGATGATAAAATTTATAGATAAATGATATTACATCAATTTAAAATGCTAGATGAAAAAAGAGTAATGTCATTGAAAACTTGAGAGTTTGTGAATTTTTCCTTAAAAAAATTAATACAATAAAACTAGATAAAAATAATTTAACATGGGTGATCAAATATAAAAAGAAAACCAAAGAAATAATAATGTGAAAAAGGAATTAAAAAAAAATTAAAACCTAATTGACTTAAACCATGTGTTATAATAAATAATTTTAGATCAAGGTCATATCACCTTGCTACATATAAAGACAAACCTTTGAAAATATTATTAATCACAATTATTTCTATATATGATCCCTCTCTTATACCATGCCATAATGTCATGATAGGGGCATGTTGTATACTTCTTTTATTCTTTACTTATTTGTTACTCTACATTTGTTAAATGTTCAAATTTTATCAATAATTTTATCTTTCTCCATTTAGATTCGGTTATATTTTTATTTTATATATTAGGTATCAATGATTTATAGTCATTTTCTATCTTTTTATCATAAAAAATTATATTTTTTGTCTTAATATTTATTGTCCAATTAATTTTATTTTACATTGAGCACTTGTGCTTTGATTTCTTAGTTTTTATTTATATTGTCATATTTTTATGTGTTAAAATTAATTTGTGTTTACCATGGTCCATCTCATGTTAACATCTCTATGTTCTTATTTATGTTTTAGTGATTTGCATCATGCATCTATTGGGGGTAAAATATTATAGCTAGGCTTTATGTTAATGTATCTTTATATGGTTATTACATATGATATATTTCTTATATTATAAACAAATATTTGGGAAATTTTTATTTTATATATGCTTTAATTGATACATATTTATATTCTATACACCAAGAGTGTATATTTTATATTAACATAGTGCATATAATCCATTTATTTTGAGATGTGAGCTTCACATATTTGTCTCAATTTTTAAAATGGTGGCATATATTCCACCCTTCACATTCAAAAACATGTATGTGGGGAATGTATTGATAGAGTTAAGAAGACTCTTCAACCAAGATATCTTCAATAATCCATTACCACAACCATGAAACTAATGCATTGCACACAAATAATAAACTATCTATTAACAAAAAATAAGCTTATATAATGCAAAAAATTCTATATCTCTAGAGCTTTATCAAATACAAGGATTGAGCCTTGTATGGCAAGTAATATCAATCCTAACTAAGATATCAAGCTAAGTAATCAATCATAATTAAGAGATATTCTAGAGATCAAACCTAGGACTAAGATATAACTATCATTAAAGGATAGAAATAATTAAAAATCATCCTTATAATATCTAAGAGATAAATATGTAATATTTCATAATATCTAAAATAATATAAATAAAATATTTACACATAAGTGAGTGGGAATAAATAAATACTTAGGTAAACATGAACTAAGGTAAACAACCTACTCTAACACTCCCCCTCAAATGAAGTTATGGGGAAAAAATAAATTAGTATGTCCATAATATGAATCCAATAAATAAGGCCTAATCAAGTACTCATGTAAAACATATCCATGAATTAATCTCTCATAAAATGGAGAAATGGAGAAAACCTATAGAAAAACTGCCCCCTCCCCCCAAAAAAAGAGAGAGGAAATGGGTCACGGCAACAAGGCCTAATGAGGTACCCATACATAAAAAAAGGATGCACAAGTGTCCCTATGGATTTCAATCCATTTTACCAAAATATATGGATGTTGAGTCATTAAAACTACCAAGTTGAAGTAATAATGGCATTAAATATGAGGATCATTGAACATGAATACTATTCTCTAAAATACTTAGTAGAATGATGAATCTGAGGAAGCATTTCTTGAACACTCTCCCTCAATGCTAAACTAGGATAATATAAAAATTAATGTCTCTAAATAAGTATACTAAAAATGATGAGAAGTGAGCACAAAGATTAGTGGGGATGCCACACTAGTGTCACAACTCAAAAAATCACTAAAAATGCTAGAGAGAGATAACAATCCTCATACATTTCCAAAAAATAAAGTGCCTAAATAAAATACCCATGTACAAAGGAGGAATCTATAAAATGTAGATAAAATCTCTCAAGAAGATGGCCTTGATGGTGATGGGAGATACTAGAAACTAAGACAGTAAAGGGTGCATAAACTAAGGTACACATGCATGAAGGTAGACTAGGATATAAAAGCAAACCCCCCATGGTACTTTATAATTGAATGTGAATATAATATATACAAAAACATCAAATGAAAACAAAGAAGACACTATATACACTAGAATAGCTCCAAATAAGGAGATTTTCGACATGTCAAAGAAGTCATCACAAATCACAAAACTTTCTCCAAAAAACAAGGGAGCAATGGGGGTCAGGAGTGTGGAAAATGACAAAAAAATCCATGATGAATGCAAAAAACACACCCAAAAGAGTCAGCTACCATAATAGGAGCAACAGATGGCCGAAGAATATAAGTGGCACAAGAATCATACTCAATAAATACAAGATGTTAGGCTCTATAAAAAATGTGTCTATAAGTGTGTAAATACATTGAGCACAAGTGCAATAAAGAGTATTATGTGAAGGGATATGACCACCTTTTAGTTTGGATTACAACCTATGGTTTTTGACACTCAAAAGAATTGAATAAGGGGTCAGGGTATGGGGGTAGCATCTCCCAATGGGGTGAAGGGATAGCACCCCTTGTAGGGTCTAAGGACAGAGCCCTAGGCACGCTTCCTACCATGATATAGGGTGGGGTCTAGGGGAAAATCCATTGATTCCAAAATATAATTTGAAGCTTATGTGGAATTTAAAATGGCCAAAAAAATGCCCAATTTTTGTATTTAAAAATGATCCAAAAGAAGACATTGGTTAACACTTTAAATACATTCAAAAGTGGAGAGAAAGAAAGAAAGAAATACAAAATAAGCAAGAAACTAATTTGTTTGTTTTGTGAAGGGGTTTGACCTTCTACCAAACAAAACTACACTCTATATTTGACTAGCAAAAAATCAAGATAAATATTAAAATAATTACTTACAAAAATAACTTCAGATATAAAATACCCCCTTTACAATTAATCCCCCCCACTAGTGTAATATTAAAAACTTCTTTTACAAAATATGATGTCCCCACATGTACTATATAAAAAAATGCCTCAAGCTTGACCATCACTCTATATTTTAAAAAATAACCCCTCGCCACCCCCCTCCTACTTTAATAAAAAACCCATTGATTACGAATATTATCTGCCCACTATTATTAAAGTATACTCCACTGAAATAAAAAAATTGCCACTTTTTTCACAAAAGGAATAAGTGAAAACTAAACAAAATAATGACCTTTGACCCAAAAAAATTGTGGTTTTTGGAAAACCACTCAAAGAGGCAAAACCATGGGCCTTTGGGAGCCAAAACCATAGGTTAGAACTTGGGGAGACTATGTAAACTTGAGCTCTACCATTGGAAAAGGTAGAATGGTGTGAGGAGTGTAGGTATCTAAGTAGAGGGAAGTCTAGCTATGTGTAGGCCATGTGAAAAATGTGGTTTTTAGAAAACCACTCAAAGAGGCAAAATCGTGGGCATTTGGGAGCCAAAACCATAGGTTAGAACTTGGGGAGACTATGTAAACTTGAGCTCTACCATTGTAAAAAGTAGAATGGTGTGAAGAGTGTAGGGATCTAAGTAGAGGGAAGTTTAGTTATGTGTAGGCCATGTGCAAAGTGGATACATTTGTATATCAAATCAACTCAGGTCCTCATGATATCAATTCCTCTCTATCTAGCAAACAAGAGTGAGGTTAGAATGTCTTCCAATGAACAAATGTCATTAGGCCATGATACCAACAGGCTGCAAAGTGTTGGAGGGATCTGATAACAACTAAGATGCCATTTTTTGATGAAAATATTGAGTTAATATAGGTCAATGCCATAAACGACTTCCAATAAAACACCAATTGATGAGAGCTTGGTGACATGGATATTTTTATTGTTAGCAAAAACATTAAATGGATCCAAAGCTTAAACCTCTACCAATTTCATGTGGCAAGGAGATCAAGGGATTCCATTTAAGAGTGGATTAGGAAAACAAAAATATCTGTCCAATTCTTAAAATTACATATGCAAGCCAAACTAACCAAGTGCAAATGGGATTCAATTTCAAGTCATTAAATGTTGAGGTGTAAAGGATCTCAAACATCTTACAATCATAGATATGATGATCACAACATATGCTAGTTCAGTAATGAGCTATGGGTAACATATTGTGGGTGGAAATCGATCTAGGTGGTTGCAAGAAGAGAGAGGTATGCAGCTAAGAGGAGGCCATATAAATGGATACAAACTAAATGAGGCTATTGATGTCTACCATCTTCTGAATGCATCCCAAGGAGCTACACTAACAAACTCCATGCATAAGAGTTTAATAGCTCATTACCCACATCTTTGATCTACATAATGGAGGTTAAACTATTGTGAAGGCCAAATAAATTGTCAGATACACCTAAAGATGATCAGGGAGATAAACTACCAATGTAATAAAGATCCAAGAATGTCATACATATTTTCAAATATATGGAAAAAAACAAAACTATGCATAACCTTGATTTGATGTAGCTTAGATCCGATACCAACATGTAGGTCTATGACATGCAAGAAGACCAATAAAGTGTACTATGTTAAGTTGTGGAGCTAAAAGCTTCACTGATGCAAATGGAGGAGGTTGCTGAGTGTCAGAGCAACCGATGTCAGTCATATTCAGCTATGCAGTAACCGACATCGGTTAGGGGTTAGTTGGCATCGATCAGATAGGAACTGACTTCGGCAACCTGTGTGTGTGTGTATTTGCATGCACTTCCAGAACTGGTCTAATTTTAGACAAACAGTTAGTTTGCATGTAAAAGACTAATTTTAGTCTTGAGTCTGCATTTCTAATTATTGTAATTGGGAAGTCTAATTATTATTTGTATGGGATCTATTTAATAGACCCATGGGGCTGTATTGTAAGTGGAGGATCATAAGGACTTGCAAAGGCAAGGACAAGGGTTCTTCCAAGTGTGAAGGATCATAAGGACTTACAAAGGCAAGGACAAGGGTTCTTCTAAGTGTGAAGGATCATAAGGACTTGCAAAAGTAAGGACAAGGGTTCTTCCAAGTGTGAAGGATCATAAGGACTTGCAAAGGCAAGGACAAGGGTTCTTCCAAGTGTGAAGGATCAAAAGGACTTGTCAAGGAAAAGGACAAGGGTTCTTCCAAGTGTAAGATCAATTGATCTGCAGGTGTGCAAGATAAGGGAGATCTACATGGTAAGTAAGGTCAGTTGATCTGCTGGTGTGTGTGTGCAAGGTCAAAGGAGATCTGTGAGGTAGCAAGATCAAGGAGATCTACAACACAACAAGGAGCAAGATTAGGGAGATCTACTTGGAGTACTTTGAGTACTTGGTGGTACTGGCAATATTGTTACTGACTGGTGGAAACAACAACTCGATTATTGAGTTGATTGTGTTTGTAATTGAGAGAGAGAACTCTTGAGGGAGAATTACTATATGCCCAAGAGGTGTGGGAAGAGTGTGATTTCTTCATTATATTTCCTTCTGGAAGAGTGTTAATACAAGATTGTATTGTCTCTCATATTCTGTGTTGTTTCTGAATTCTAGTTACATATTACTTCTGGTTTAATTCTGTGTTTAGTTGCTTATACAAAGGTAATCAATTGTGCTCTTAAGGAGTAGGATCCTGACAATTGGTATCAGGGCCTGGTTGAAGGTGTATCAAAGCTTGGTTCACTAATAGGTGGTATCAGATCGTGTTAGTGGTTGTTGATTATAGGTCACACTCAGGGGTTTTTGATTGAGTGGGAGTATAGCAATGGCAGAAGAAAGTAAGCTAAGAATGGAGAAATTCAATGGCAAGAATTATCAATTACTATATTATGGAAAGAAAGGGCAGGTAAAGAAAGATTGTTGGTTGGCAGAAGATCAGCATGAAGGAAATAAAGAAGCAAATGATGTAGGGATTATTACACGGGTTGCTCTTATATGTTCCTTGGATAAATTAGAATCTTGGGTTTTAGATTCTATTGCCTCTTTCCATGCAACCCCAAATAGAGTATTTTTCCATGATTATGTCCGTGGAGACTTTGGAAAGATTTATTTAGGGGTTGGTGAGCCTTGTCAAATTGTTGGCAAAGGAGAAGTGCAGCTGAAATTGCAGACAGGCAACACATGGGTGTTGAAGGATGTCATGCATATCCCAGTCCTGAAGAGGAGTCTAATTTATGTAGGAAAGTTGGGTGATGAGAGTTGCACAATAACTCTCATAGCAGAATCTTGGAAAGTTTTCAAGGGTGCACTTGAATTAGCATGTGGTAAGAAAGTAGGTACTCTTTATCTATCTACTTGTATTACTGATTCTCCTTCTATTTTATCTACTTCAGCTGTAGATGTAAAGATGTGGCTCTGTAGGCTTGGTCACATGAGTGAGAAGGGAATGTATGTTCTTAAGAGGAAATCTGATGTCTTTGACAAACTTAAGAACTAGAAAGCCTTGGTTTTTATGGAGAAGATGATGAACAGAGATCAACTCAAGAGGATGAATAATTCTGAGCAGGGCAGTGTTGATTTGGACAAGATTATGATCCAAAATGAGCTCACAGGTGAAAATCATCACTCACAAGAAAACATAGTTACTAACGTCGGTCAAGTGAGAACCGACATCGATCAGGCAGGAACCGACATCGGTCATATGCAGACTGAAGTCAGTGATGTCAGGCAGGTGGACATCGATGTCGGTCAAGGAACAGACATCGGCGATCAAGAGGAATCAACATCAGTCGGGTGCAGACTGAGGTCAGCCAAAGGTGACCGACATCAATCACTATTAGAATGAATTTTGGGCGGATAGCAAGTTGTCAAGGAGTCTCAAACGCCCATGTGGAGGAATGAAAGGGTAAGTAAGCCTCAAATTCATTATTCCCCTTCTTTATACTACTTGTTGCTCACTGATGGCCAAGAACCAGGAAGTTTTGAAGAGGCAATGCAGGTAGAATCTAGGAAACAGTGGGAGCATGGCATGAATTCCTTGGAAGAGAACCAAATGGGAGATTTGGTAGAGTTGCTAGCTGGGATGAAAGCACTGAAAGATGAATGGATTCCCAGGTTAAAGAAAGGAGAGAATGGACAGGTGAGACAGAAGGCCAGGTTATATGGTCTTGAGCAGGCTCCAGGATAATGGTGTTTAAGGTTTGACATGTGTATGACAAAGCATGGCTTTATTCAATGTCAATGTGACCATTATGTTTATTTTACCAAGTTGGATAATGGTCGTGACATTATCTTGTTACTGTATGTAGTGTATATGCTTGTTGTAGGGTCACACATGCAGGGATTTGCTAAGCTAAAGGTAAAAGTAGCTCAGAGGTGTGCCAAGAAGGATTTAGGAGGAGCAAAAAAAATCCTTGGCATGAGTATTTCTAGAGACAGGGAAAGTCACAGGTTGATTTTGTCTCCAGAGGAGTATGAGAATAAGGTAGTGGAGAGGTTCAATATGCAGGATGCAAAATTGGTTAGCACACCTATGGTTGGATGGTTCACAAAACTGTGTCCTGAATCACATGATGAGGTTGAGTACATGAGTATTAGACCTGATATTACCCAAGCAGTGGGAGTTCTCAGCAATTTTATGGCCAATTCGAGAAAGGAGCACTGGAAAGTAGTTCAGTGGATTCTCAGGTATCTGAGAGGGACCAGTAGCAGGTATTCATGCTATGCAGGGTCAAGCACTTCTCTACATGGGTATGTAGATTTGGATATGGCAGGTTACTTGGATGACAAGAGAAGCACCACAGGATATGTGTTCACTGTTGGTGGTACGGCAGTTAGCTAGATTTCTAAGATGCAGAAGATTGTTGTAGTCATAGTGGCTAGCAAGAATAAGAACCCTGCAGAAATGTTAACAAAGCTGAGAACAAAGGAGAAGTTGAATCTTCATTAAACTTCTATTGGTCTTCAAGATTGAACTTGAAGAGGGATACAAGCTAAGAAACAAAATTAGATGATGTACAAGTATAGGTATAGGTACAAGTGCAGTTGTTTATCTCCAAGTGGGAGATTGTTAAGTTGTGGAGCTAAAAGCTTCACTGATGCAAATGGAGGAGGTTGCTGAGTGTTAGAGCAACTAACATCAGTCTGATCAACTGACATCAGTCATATTTAGCTACGTAGTAATCGACATTGATTAGGGGTCGGCCGGCATCGGTCAAACAAGAACCGACGTCAACAACGTCTATGTGTGCGTTTGCATGCGCTTCCAGAACTGGTCTAATTTTAGACAGACAGTTAGTTTGCATGTAAAAGACTAATTTTAGTCTTGAGTCTGTGTTTCTAATTATTTTAATTGGGAATTCTAATTATTATTTGTATGGGATCTATTTAATAGACCCATGGGGCTGTATTATAAGTGAAGGATCATAAGGACTTGCAAAGGCAAGGACAAGGATTCTTCCAAGTGTGAAGGATCATAAGGACTTGCAAAGGCAAGGACAAGGGTTCTTCCAAGTGTGAAGGATCATAAGGACTTGCAAAGGCAAGGACAAGGGTTCTTCCAAGTGTGAAGGATCATAAGGACTTACAAAGGCAAGGACAAGGGTTCTTCCAAGTGTGAAGGATCAAAAGGACTTGTCAAGGACAAGGACAAGGGTTCTTCTAAGTGTAAGATCAGTTGATCTGCAGGTGTGCAAGATAAGGGAGATCTACATGGTAAGTAAGGTCAGTTGATCTGCAGGTGTGTGTGTGCAAGGTCAAAGTAGATCTGTGGGGTAGCAAGATCAAAGAGATCTGCAACACAACAAGGAGAAAGATCAGGGAGATCTACTTGGAGTACTTTGAGTACTTGGTGGTACTGGCAGTATTGTTACTGACTGGTGGAAACAACAACTCAGTTATTGAGTTGATTGTGTTTGTAATTGAGAGAGAGAACTCTTGAGGGAGAATTACTGTACGCCCAAGAGGTGTGGGAAGAGTGTGATTTCTTCATTGTATTTCCTTTTGGAAGAGTGTTAATACAAGATTGTATTGTCTGTCATATTCTGTGTTGTTTCTGAATTCTAGTTACATATTACTTCTGGTTTAATTCCATCTTTAGTTGCTTATACAAAGGTAATCAATTGTGCTCTTAAAGAGTAGGATCCTGACATACTACCTACAAAGAATGCTTCAAACCTTACACAAAGGTGATTAAGGGTTGTATCGCTAGATCAATAGTAGCTTCAATAAGTTGTACTACAAGGACAAAATAATGCAATGAATCAAGGTGAGTAAAGATTATTTGGATATAGATCTGATACCATGATAGAGTTTTAAAAACTCTTCAACCAAGATATCTTTAAGAATCTATTACCACTGCCATGTAATTAATGCATTGCAAATAAAGAATAAACTATCTATTGATAGAATCTATATCATACAATGTTGAATTTCTATATCTCTATAGCTTTATCAAATACAAGGAATGAGTCTTTTGTGTGTGTGTGTGTGTGTGTGTGTGTGTGTGTGTGTGTGTGTGTGTGTGTGTATGTATATGTGTGTGTGTGTGTGTATATGTGTGTGTGTGTGTGTGTGTGTGTGTGTGTGTGTGTGTGTGTGTGTGTGTGTGTGTGTGTATATGTATATATATGTATGTGTGTGTGTGTGTGTGTGTGTGTGTGTGTGTGTGTGTGTGTGTGTGTGTGTGTGTGTGTGTAGGCAAGGAAGATCAATCCTAACTACGAGATCAAGCTAAGTGATCAATCAAAGTTAAGAGATAAAGCTAGAGACCAAACCTAAGACTAAAAGACAACTATTCTAAAAGAATATAAACTATAAATTATTCCCATAATATCTAAGAGATAAATATGTAATAACTCATAATATCTAAAATAAGATAAATGAAATATACACACATAAGTGGGTGGGAATAAATAAATACCTAGGTGAACATGAGATAAGGTAAACAACCTACTCTAACATGTATTATAATTTACTAAAAATATAGTAACCCAGATATTATTTCAGATATAATTAAGATGACTTCACCAAGATGATGGCATTAAGATGTTAGTTGACATTATTTATATTATATCACCAAGATGACTACATAAAGATGATAGTGTTTTTTATAATTATGTCACCAAGATGGCATGCAAGGATATTGTTTAGATATTCTTATAAATTTTAGCTATATAATTTAATGTATATTTAACTAAAAATGTCACTAAATATTGTACTCAAGAGTGTGTCCATGATTTCATAAATATATGGACATATTAGCTCCATTTTGAGGTTCCAAATTTATTCTAACATAATTATGTATGTTATTTTAATTTTTTTATATTTTTTGTAAGTTATTAGTATTGGCACTGACTCATGCATGTGTATAAAAAATAAACTTTTTTTTTACAGATTTGGAAGTGCATTGGTATTTATTCTAAAGCACCATCACAAAAATAATTATATCCATGCCATGATTGTTTTTATACTTTGATATGTAAGCACACAAACGTCAAAGGGCACTTCAAAATGCAAACACCTAAAAAGTGGCCCCTAGAAATTTATTATTTGAAAATACATAATTTTAGGATGCTTGTGTGGTTGTCAACTAATGGTATAAAGTAGGAATTATTGACACTTTATTTAACTTTTGATGGTTCTTGACCCTTATCGCAACACCCTCTAGTGATAATTTTATCTTGCCTTTTATCTTTCTTGATTTTGATCTCACTTTTCAAAGCATTGAGACATTCTTATGCCATTTCCTAGCCGCTTGTGGCTAAAGTGCACTCACTTCATTTATCCCACCATTTCACCTTGTGGTCATTTGATGTTGTTTTATGCACCAATATCTCATAATTTGAACTCAATTTGTGTATATATACCCAAGCATTGTAGTTTATTTAGAAAGAGGGTGTTTATCTATCATACAAAATAATTTATTGATCACTTACAAATATTTTAGATGATATAAAGTAATTAGTAAAGCATTTATTGAATCACACAAATTTATGTTAGACACACACTAAAGAACACCAATTTGTAATATTATATTAGAATGATTAAAACTATTTAGGTTTGTTGTTGTTATTGTTTAGTGGATTGAAAAATATAAAGATAATTTGGCTATTCTCTTATTTAAAACATTCCCAAACACAATTTATGTTTCCCTCAAGTTCTTAAATATTGTTATTCAATTTGGAAAAGAATAAGAAATCTATTTTGGAGGTGATTAGAGTCAAAATGAATAAATATTGGTGAGGCTTTTGCAATCAATACCAAGTGAATCAAGTGAATGCACCCATTGAATTTTTCAAAGCATATTTTTCATATTTCATAGGGCATTTCAATGATTCATACATTGTCTAAATAAAAACGAAAAGAAACTCCTGGGAGATGTTTTTGTTTGTTATCAAAATTTTGGGTTAGATCTAGACTATCACTTTTGGGCACACATTTCTAGTGTCACATTGTGACAATTGTTGCGAGATTATTTATGGCTATTCATTTATGTTTTAACAATAATTTATGGTGATCCTTTTTCAGTTGTTGATGAAGGGATATTTTAGTGGAAGACTAATCTAATTAATTTCAAACTTGTTTGCATATTATCCAAACATTTAAAATGCTTTGTATGCTTTCATAAAACTACAAAACATTTTTAGTGAGTTTCTTTATTTGTTACAAATAAATTAAGTCGGCTACTTATCACTTTAGAGCACACATTTCCATTATCACATCTTGACAATTATTCTTAGATCACTCCAAAAAATTATATAAACTTAAATAAACTATATATTTATCATATATTTAAAATTTAGATTCAATTGATTAAACTTTTTTTTTTAATTGTACATACTTTAACCTAGTTAAGAAATTGAATATTTGTGTTTCTATTTAGCAAAAATCCATTCATCCATAAAAAGATCGATTTAATATGATAAAAGTTTGTTTTAATTTAAAATTTATGATAAAAGTTGCGCACAATTTTGGTACAAGCATTTTAATCAAAATCAAAATGACCAACCTACCTGGTTAAAGATCAACCAAGAGTGAGTGCATCTTTATCACAAATGCAAAAGAAAATAAAATAAAATAAGCAAACCCTAGAAGATAAAATTTTAGGAGAAAAAAAGCTAATAATGTAGAACGGGAAATGGATATTGCTTTCTAGTTTTCTTAATCAGAAAAGTTCAAATGATTGAAAGAAGTAATCGATCTCCGATAGTATAATTTAGGTGTCAAGCGCCACACATTCTGGACTATTTGTCGTGCCTCAAAAATATTTGAAAGAATAAGATATATAGACGAAACGCATAAATGCCGAAATCCGGCCTAACAAAATGAATTTAAAAAATGAAAGGAAATCAGCCTTCAGATCGAATTAATTGAACAGCCACATCGTCTCGCAAGAACGATCAGAATAAGGATGATCACCTTCATCTTCTTCAGTCGGGGGAGGAAGGTTCAAATCTAACTTAGGGTTGGTTGTTGATGCAGAAACTACGTTGTCTGTGACGGCCGACGAAGATGCAGGGTCAGGGCGTAGATCAAGGCGGCGGCTGCTCTTCACATTGAGATAAGCATGGGTCCATGGCGAAGCGGCAGCTTTGGCAAACATGTTGGAGTTTATCCACGAAGGATCAACAGGATTTTTGTAGTGAGAAAGTGGGAAATTAGTTGTGGCCGTGGAGCCTCTTAGTGCTCTGGCAGCGCAGTCATATGCGAAGGCTGCTTCAACATCAGTATTGTAAGTGCCCAGCCACACGCGACGTCTCTTGCAGGGATCTCTGATCTCAGCTGCGAATCGGCCAAAAGACCTTTTTCTCACACCTCTGTAATGATTTCTTGCGGTAGCGGCCTCGGAAATGGCTCGGATGCGTATGGAAGACATGATAACAACAGCTGCTGATTGTAAGTGTAATTCTCACAAGGGAGGGTTTGTTTGTTTATAAAGAATTAAAAGGAAGTCTGAATGGGCGCTCCAAACAACGAGGCTGTGCCTGTCTGGGAAGGATAAACACTAGTACCGACCGGAGGATTAAACCGACTCGGAGAGTGGGAAGTACTCAGTCAAATATTGCTCTGTTTACTCTGCAATTATGAGTAAATGCCACGGGAAGAGAGAATTTCAGGGACGATTTTATACACTGAAAATTTGTGGGATTCATGTAGTCAAATTTTCATTCAAATCAAATTTCAAAATATTTCCTACGACTTTGATATAAAGTGACTCATTTCCATTCTCCTACCCACGTTTTCAAGTTTCCAAGAACGTCCTAAACTTTAGCGTGTATTCCACAATTTAATCTTGAATATACGTTATTGATGAATTTTCTATAAAGTAAAATCTTGTGCAAAACTGTTGCTGATCGTGCTTATTGAATTTAGAAATATTACGGTCAAAAATAATTTCACTTGTTTTTCTTTCTAGTCTTTAATATTTAATTAAAAATTTAAATATATTTGTCTCATAATTTTTTTTATTCATGGAAATTATATTGAATGTCATTTTTATTTTTAAAAAAAATTAAATTGGTCCTATAATATTAGATTCTTTTTTTTTTTTAAATCTATAAACAAAGGTTTATAAGGGTTCTTCATTTATCATATTTTGATGGAAGTTTACCATCTAAGTTCAAGTATAGAGGGCAAAACTAAAAAATTGGTGAAATCAACGATGACAACTAATTAGACATATTATTTCTATAGATTGAGAAGAGCCAACCGTATCAACTTAACACAAGGTTAAAGAATCATTATTATAGATGTAATTCAAACAAGCCAAGGACTTCATTGGCAAAGCAACAACTGGGACCCAAAATAAATTAAAAAGAAACACAAATGAAACCTAAGATTACCAAAGTTATCAGAGCATTGTGTCAATCTTAGATTCCAAAGCAAAAATTTCAAATTTAGGGTCCTTACTAGGATTAGCAAGAGAAATAGAAGCTCACCCACTCACTAGATCATCCAAAAACACAAACGTGTTTTTTCAAGCCAATCAAACTTTCTTAACTGCTCCAGCTGCCAAGACCACTACTTGTGTCTCCATCATGTGGTGGGTATGAAGTATTGGTTTGACCAACATATCTAAATCTGCTTATGCTTGAAGAT
This sequence comes from Torreya grandis, assembly GCA_037957365.1. Classification (NCBI taxonomy): domain Eukaryota; kingdom Viridiplantae; phylum Streptophyta; class Pinopsida; order Cupressales; family Taxaceae; genus Torreya; species Torreya grandis. The sequence continues at coordinate 3,988,729 of JARHVA010000770.1, read as the reverse complement.
CAACATCTTGATTGAATCTCTATACTATCTTCAACACTCCCTGCAGATTGGAAACTAGTTGCACCATAAGGATAAATCGTGCTTCCACCTCTCTGAAAGAATCCATTGAAACCAAACCATTGCATTCCCTGCCTGATATCCTCTAGGAGTGTCTCAATAAAGTTTTCACTACCAATTGCAAACCCCCACGATGTTCTTTTTCTTACAAAAGTTTTTGTAGCTAGTAGTACTTCCATTGAACCAATAGGTTGGGCACAATTAAAGAAGCTACCTTAGAATTAATTGAGAATGTAGTTATGTCTCTAAAATCCATACCCATGATGGCCTTGATGGACTGTAACACCTCCCATGTTTGCATCAAGAATAAATATTCTATATCTTTTAAATGACGACTCAATGAAAGTCCATTTCCCTACACCAACCATAGAGGAATAAACAGATAGGACACATGATGCTAAAGGTTGAAGGAGAAAAAAAAAACATGTGGCATAGTGTAACCCTTCTTGCTCCTTTCAGAATATAGTAGATGGAAATAAAAATTGAAAACTTGATTCTAAATGAATGAAATCCCTTCCCATGACATGTGTAAATCCCATGTTACAGGATAAACTAAGAAATTGACAAGCCCGAAAATGCAAAACAGTCTAGCCACCAAAGGAAATGATGAGTGATCAATATCACATGATTCACACTCCACTAACAATCTAATCCAATTAATCCTAATGGATAGACAAACATCAACTTCAAAAATACAAATTTCTTAATCCAAAGGTCTAGCCTTAAGGGAAGGACCATCTTTTGGCTTAAGAGTGGGTCTTGGGAACAAATTGTTTCTCCAACAAACACATAACCTAGGCCAATTATTAAGAACATTGTCCACTTTGATTATCTTTGGCTGGTCAATCTTTATGTTTACATGGAAGTCGAGATCTTTTTTGCTTCCTTGAAACAATGTTAAACCTTCTAATCATTGAAAGTATCTAGGGGTTCCAAAATTTTATGGATAATCTTTTCAATCATTGATTGCTTGAATAGTGAAATTCTAATAGCAGAGATGACCACCATTGAATCTCCTTTAATAACTAACTTGTCAATTCCAAAATTATCAATAAATTGGATCCCAAAAGCTAAACCTTGAATTTCAGCCTCATTGTTTGTCTCAATCACATAATTTTATCAAAACTACTTAAATTAAAGAGCTTGCACAATCTCAAATAACACAACCAACTGAAGATGCACCCAAATTACTAGATGAAGCTCCATGAAAAGTAAAATTGAAAAAAATTATTAGAGAAAAAACTAAAAAGCTTACAACCTTATTTTGATTAGAACACTCATCATCATCATCATCATCATCATCATCATCATCATCATCATCATCATCATCATCATCATCATCATCATCATCATCAATTTAATATATTATTTTTTATAAATTAATTTAATTTAAATTAGAAAATAAGAGAAATCTTATTAACGTTTACCTTACTAAATTTATTTCTTTTATACATCATCTTCTTTTTCAAAGGTAGGGGGAGAAGGGGGCGGGCACACCTATTTTATTTCAATTTTTGCTTTAGACCCCTTTATTTATTTATTTTGACACCTTTTATTTTATTCGTATTTAAATTTTACTTTAAACCCTTTTTTGGGGTTAATTTATTTATGTCTTCCTCTTTCCTTCTTTTTAAATAATAGATTTTGGAATTCAATATGGGTGTTCATATTATTTTATCAATTATAAGTAGAAAACTATTGCAGTTAATTTAGATATAAATTATTTCATAACCATTCATAGAGTACATCTATTAATAACTCACCTTGCAAGAATTCTAAAAGAGATTAAAAAATTATTGGAGCATTCATTGTTGTCGAATCTAGTATTTCTCTTGGAGCACTTTGGTTGTATCACCTAAATTTTGCATGTCACTGAAATAATTTATATTTATTGATGTTGAAAAAGAGGTCGAACTTTTGGAGGCCATAACTTTTGATTTGTAGTCCCGTTTGAGTCCATCTTCATGCCGAAATGACTAGCTAGAAAAGTTCAATGCTTTCATAATCCATCCTTCTCATTATGAGGTGTTTTCAATATTTTTTGGAGGCCATATGTGACCATTTGTGTGTTTGAAATTGTCATTTAATATTTTTTTTGGTTTTTTCTAAATTTAGGAATTATCTATTTTTATAATCAGACTTGAACTTAATTAATATTCATCTGATAGGTTAATTTTAGAATTTAGTTTATTTTTGAAGTTTTTAGAGCTACGCGTGCTTGCATACAAAACTTATTAAAAATCGCAGCTACCAAAAATAATAGGTCAAGTTTTACTCATTTTTAAAGTTTCGAATTTTGTATGTCAATTCTAATTCCAAATTGAGACTTATTTACACATGATTTATAATTATTTGGATCATTCAATATAAATCAATAATGTTATTGTTTAGAATCAGACTTCATATATTGTAGCCATTTAAAAAAAAGGAAAAGAAGATATTTATACAAGTACAAGAACATTGTGGAATTAGAATAGTAATGCTAAGTCATAATATGGTTTGACAATATAAGAAAAAAATTAATACTAAAAAAACATATGTAAATTCCCATCTATGAAAGTGGATTAGGGATAAAATATAATACTGTATTCCATTTGATGGCCAAATAATATTTGAAAATATAATTAAAAAATATTCATTTAAAATATTTAAAAAGATTAAGAATTTTGAAAAAAAATAATAATTATATTTTTATATATAAAAATTAATACATGTTTTATTAATTCCACAAAATTAAACTCAAATTTTTTAGAAAGGAAATTAAAATCTATATAATTTCTTTATATCAAAAAGTAAGATATTTTATTAAGTTTTGAAACTTATAATTAATTAATGAAGAACTATTTATTTATTGTACATATATTATCAGTAATTCAACAATGGTGAATTATATTTTATATTAACATTTTAGTGAGCATACACTTTCATTAATCTCTTATAAAATTAAATCCTATTTAATCTCTGAATCTATCTAATTTTCCTAAGAATAATTTAGCCTTTAACTTGCTTCCCTATATGATTTGCTTATCTAAATCTGAATCTGAAAATGATAAGAACACCTCAATACTTAGGAGGGAATATGATCCGATTATCTTCCTTCAAATACAGTATGACACAGGAAGGCTGAAAGGGCACTCCATACTCTGGGAGGACCAAAGTGACGTGGAATACTCAGTCAAATGCTGCTATCTTCACTCCGCAATTACGAGGACTAAATTTTGACGGGAACTCGGAAGGGACGCCGAAGCACCCAACAGCTTTGACCGTCCACCCTGCCTCTTTTATCATTTATTTTTATGACGGTTTTATTTTCTTTCAAATGTTAATATAATCTGAGGTGGGAAGAATATTCAGATATATAGTATATATTTTAATATATATATATATATTTTTTAATTAATATTTTATTTAAAATTTAAAATAAAATATTTAAATGTATTTATTAATTGTAAATGTTTATTAAAATAATAAAAAGAGTTAATATAATAGTCTTGTGTTAATATCGAATAATTTTGGTGCAGTTTTTGGTTTCATAGATTATTTGGTTGCATAAAAATTATTAAAATCTTTAGTTCATTCATTCTTCTAATACAATTTATAACAAAATTGTTTGTAAAATACGATCATACATCACATTTAGTCATTTCCCAATAATCAAAAAATATTATACCACACTTGTGTTATACATTGAAAATTTCTCATTATATTCAAACTTTCATTCAAATATCAAAATTCAAAATATTTTAAATTTTCATTCAAATATCAAATTTCAAAATATATCCTACAACTGTAATATAAAGTGACTATTCTTTCCATTCTCTAACTACACACCATACTTCGCAATTTTATTTTGAATTTAACTTATTGTTCCATTCATTCTTTTCAAATAAAATTTTGTGCAAAACTATTGCTTATCGTCTTCATTAAATTTACAAAGATTATGAGCATTTTTTTATTAGTTTGGATTTTTTTTTAATCTTTAATATTTTATCACTCATTTACATACTGTGTCTTATGTTAAAATTTAATTCATTAAATTGTTTAATTTGAAAATAAAATATTTCTTTATTATCTTCTCTTTAAATATTTTCTCTTATATTAAATATGGCTATGTTAAATGCTAGTGTCACTGTCGCTTTTAAAGACATCTAAAAAATATTTTGTGGTGTATATATATGGAATCCATAAATAAAGGTTATAAGATCTATCATACTAATCATTAAAATATTACAAAATAAAATTTAATATCTAAATTTAAATCCGAAGGGTAAAAAAAAAATCAAACCAACAACTATCACTAGTTAAACATATAACTTTTATATTTTGAAAGGATTAAAAAAAAAAAAAAAAAAAAATCAAACCAATAATAATAGTTAGAAAGACATAATTTCTATTGATTGAAAAGAGCGAACTCTATTAACTTGACACAAGATTAAAGAGCAAATATTATATATATAATACAAATGAACTAGAAACTTCATTGAGAAAGCAACAACCAAGACCCAAAACAAACTGAACCCTGAAACTGTTGGGGATGTTAGGGCATTGCTTCAATCTTTGTGTCCAAATCAACACTTCCAATTCTAGGGTTCTTACTAGGGACCAACAAAGGGAAAAATAATATTTCCCACCCAACGAATCATCCACAAACACATACATAATTTTGCCAACCAAACAAACTAACTTCCTAGTTATTCAAGCCGCTAAGACTGCTTCTTGTTTCTCCATCATGTGGTGGGTAGGCAGAATTGGTTTGACCAATGGAGCTAAATTCACATGCAACAGAAGATCAGGGGCCCCATCAAATCACTTCCCTACCTTCAGCGCTCACTACAGATTGGAAACCATATCCACCATAAGGATAAACCACAGTTCCATCTCTCGGAATGAAGCCAATGAAACCAAACCCCTGCATTCACTACCTATGATGGGAAGATCCTTTGGGGTGGCCTCAACAAAAATTTCCACTGGCAACTGCAAACCCCCATGATGTTCCCTATTTACAGAAGTTTCTGCAACTAGTAGCACTTCCATTTTGCTTGGGAGTAGAACCACCAGGTTGGACACAAACATTGAATCTATCTTATAATTGACCCAGAATGTATTTATGTCTCCAAATAATCCATGCCAAGAATTGCCTTGATTGCCTATAACACCTCCCCTATTTACACCAAGAAGATAATCTTCAGTCTTTCTTCTGAGATGACTAAACAAAATCTGATCTCTTTATGCCAACAATAGAGGAATAAATAGGGGAACAATTCTGAAGGATGCATGACACCAAACGTTGGAAGAACAAAGACCCTGTGACAGAATGCACCCCTTCCCGCTCCTTCCAGAATATAGCAGACAGAATAAATAATTGAAGACCTGATGTTGAATGAATGAAAGCCCTTTGTGTAACACGTATGAAGCTCCTGCTCTAGCAATTAATTCGAAATTAATAAGCCTAAAAATGCAAAATGGCCACACCACCAAAGGAAAAGAAGAGCCATCATGAATCACTCAATTCACACTCAACTAATAATCCAATCTAATAGGACAAATGCATGGATGGATGCCAATTTAAAAAATACAATTTTGTTAATCAAAGGCTCCAGACTTAAAGGAGAGACCATTTGGTGGATTACGAGGGGTCTTGGGGGATGATCATTTATTCAAAAAAACATCTAATCTAAGTCAAATGTAAAGAGCATTATCCACCTTGATCATTTCCGACTAGTCAATTCTTGTATTTATGAGGAAGTCGATGATGTTATTGGATTCCTTAAAACAGTATTAAACCTTCCAGTCATTGAAGATGTCTAGGGATTCCCAAATTTAATGAATAATATTTTCAATACTCTCATTGCTTTCAATACTAAACCATGATTTCTAACAATGCAGATGACCATCATTGAGTCTCACTCAATAACCAATTTGTCAATATTGCATCAAGTAGCCAATTGGATCTCAAAAGTTAAGACTTAAGATTTAACATTTTTATTCGTCTCATCATAGAGTTTTAACAAAGCCCCTTAAATGAAGGAGCTTACACAATCCGGAATGAGATAACCAACCTTAGACACACTTAAATTACTACATAAGATTCCATCAAAATTAAGTTTAAAGAAGTCCGTATGAAGGACAAACCAAAAAATTTACAACCTTATTTTAATTATCACACTATTTCATTTAAAACTAACCCAAAACTCATTAATGCAAGAATATTATATTAATTTAATAATTTTTATTTATATATAAATTAATTTAGATTAAATTAAGAAGTAAGAGCCATCAAATCTTACACATTGAAGAGAAAAGAAATAGTCTAGAGGATGTTATAGCCCACTTATCTTACACATTGAAATTTGTTGGCATTCGTATAAGTTGATGTGGGTTTATGCTCACAAAGAACCAAATGAGGTAGCTTCTAACATTTTAGGATCAATGAAATAAATTCACTCCAAGGCACGAGTTGTGGGGTATTATATTTTGTAAACAACTTGTTGGTAGAATAACAATGAATGGAGAAATTGTTTATCACAAACGGTTCAGTTATCAATGTGAATCTAGATATACTTGCGATGGGTGGATAGATGATGAATCTAATCTAAGGTGGGCCTGACCAAAAAAAACTCAAAAAGAGAGAAAGATAAGGCATAAAAGAAGGCATGTGGACCAAACAAGGTGAAACCTTTCTAAACTGACTCTTGAACTAGGGTTGGACAAACAATCATGAACCAATATCTGATGCAAGCTACTATGAGAACACCAATAATCAAACACAGTTAAGAGTCCAAGTAAATAGGAATATAATAAACTTAAACATATATAATCAAAGGTGGTTATTAATGTGAGATTGCAATTGCAAATTTATAAAGGGATATTATGACTAATACATAAAAGACATTAAAATTAGAAATAATAAAATATTAATAAGTGTATTTAAAAGAAAACTCATGCATAACCAAGAGACTAAAATACTAGAATGATAGAACTTCTTACAATAGTTATAGGTTTGGAGAAGAATCAAATTTGCACATCAAGACCAATTGTGAACAATCTATAGAATTTCCTATTAATCTTAATAGCTAAAATTCTCCTCCCTTTGTGATAGAGAGGATATATATATATATATATATATATATATATATATATATATATATATATATATATATATATATATATATATATATATATATATATATATATATATATATATGCTTGGGAAGGGGAAGGCCTCATCCTCCAAGTGAAGTCTAAATTTACATCTCCAAATATCAGTGTGTGTGTTAATTTCATGTAGAGCGTGCATATACAAAAGTGTTTACCTAGAATCGAATCTTTCATCTAGAATACAATATGTATATGCTAAATAAATTAGGAACCTTTAGTTCCAACTTAATTGAAACATACAAATACATATTTAAATTTAGATTGGTACTAATGTGGCACCACTAGTAGAGGAAAATTGTAGAGTAATAACTGTAGAAATAAAAATAGATGTTATAACTGCTTGCGGAATCAAAACAGGTCCTGTTGAAGTATGCATGACTACATATCTAAAAAATTGAGGACCTTAGGATGATGTGGCAGTACTTGAAGTTGTTTATGTGCTTGGTGTTGATCTCAATGCTCCCTCTATGCCTTGAGTTTTTCAAATAATGCGTATGTTGTCTCAAACTCCTTATTAATAAGATCAAAATTGAGCAAGGTAAGATCAAATATTGTGATGGCTTCACCCATCGACCTTGTATGTTTTACCTCTAAGCTCTTAAAATGTGCTCTAAGGACTCATCTTCCAAGTGAAGTCTAAATTTACATCTCTAAAAATAAGAGTGTGTGTCAATTTAATGCAGAGCATGCATATACAAAAGTGTTTACCCAAAATTGAATCTCGCATTTAAAATACAATGCATATATGCCAAATAAATTATGAACCATTAGTTCTAATTTAACTAAAACATGAAAATACATATTTATATTTAGATTGGTGCTAATGTGGCACCAATAGTAGAGTAAAATTGTAGAGTGACAACTTTAGAAATAGAAATAAATGTTGTACCCATTTGGGGAATCAAAACAAGCTCTATTAGAGTATGCATGACTACATATCTAAAAAATCAAGGACCCTAGGATGATGTGGCAGCACTTGTAGTTATCTATGTGCTTGGTGTTGATCCTGATGCTCCCTCTGTGGCCTTGATTTTTTCAAATAATGCATATGTTGTCTCAAACTCCTTATTAATAAGATCAAAATTGAGCAAGGTAGGATAGAATATTTTGATGGTTTCACCCATCAACCTTGTATGTTCTGCCTCCAAGATCTTAAACTCTATTCCAAGGGATTAAACTTTCACCACTTTGTCTTTAAAAAAATTGATCAGTTGCATGACCTCATCATTAGTTTTATATATAGTTCCCTCAACTTCATCCTTAAATCTATTTACAACTGCTTTAAGGAGTGTCTCAAAATTGGGTTTGTTGACAAACTTTCCAATAGAGGTTATCAAGTCGATGACCCTCATGTATTTCAAAATTTATAAAGACTCATTTTTATGGATTATAAAATTTCTCATCAAAACCTTCATCTGTGTATGCAAAATAAGCACACAATCCCCTTTTGAAATTACATAACTCAAGGTCTATGCAACATCTTGGCTAGACATTAGGTTTAGATGATTGAATGCATTATATTTTAAACACTAAACCAAAAAGGTAAGTCTTTTCTTAAACTCTTTCAATTGGTTCCTAAGTTTAACCAACTTTGTTTTATCAGATTGAATTTATCTTCTAGATACTCAAATATTTTTCAAAATGTTGTAGAGCCTCATGGCTACACTCTGCACAATGTCTACAATCTCTCAAGGGACAAGAATAATCTATCTCTATAGTAATTTTTATTGTGTCACATCCTTGATCTTGTATATTTCTTTCATTGCTTCTATAGCTAAATCCATAAAAGAACAAAAATCCTCAGTATACTCCATTGGATTAATTGGACTCTTTTTGACCTTTATGACCAAGGGAAATAGATTTTCCCTTTATTCAAACTCTCTCCCCTCACTTGTATTTATGTTCATCACCTTCCTCTTATTCACCCTCTATATGGTGCCACTCTGCTTATCAAAATGAGTGGATATTGTAGATAATTTTTTAATAAGCAAATATTATCAAGTCTTATCCATTTGGCCTTGCATCTCTTTAACCCATTGGGGAATAATAAGTTCCCCTTATTATTCTAGTGGACTTGGGTATTTAGAAGTAGAGGGTGGAGTGATCATTAGATGGGAATTTAATAGTATAGGTGATAATGAAGCACTTATTTGAATTGGGAATTGTAGGAGAGGATAAACAATTCCCTACAATGGTGAGGCTTCCTTGTGTGGGGTGACTTTAACCACATATTTGGTCAACCATGTAGTTTTCATAACTGTCATGGTGGCTAACTTTGTAGGTTTCAATTATAACAAGGGTATCTCTAATTAAACTAAAGATGTCAAGGGGACTAATGGCCCTTTAGAATCAAAAATGTGAATTGAAACTAAATTCTCAAAATATACTCTTTTATTTAGAGTCATTATTTGTGTGTATGTTGAAAGAATAGAAGAATCACCTAAACTAGAAGATAATGGCCATTGAATGGCTAGAGAAAAAAATTAGTTGAAGTATCTACAATAGTAATAGAATAAATAAGGGAATAAATTATTTTATTGATGCCTTATCTTTCCTCTTTAGTGAAGATCTACAAGCCTAATGTTTTAGCTAGATTTCCTTCCTCTTGTAAAATTCCTAAACTCAATGCTTTTGCCTTTTCTAATTTTGCTTTCTTACCTACTTCATCTAGGGTACCCTCCTCACTTAACCTCTATTTAGGTCCCTTCATTACTTCTACATATCCTTCCTCCTCATCAATAACATATCCACTAAGGATATTACATGTCCATGTACATTTTCCTATGTTTCCTTCTCATCAATGGATTCTTCTAGAGAAACAAGATCTTATGATGGTCTTTCTTCTAGTTACTAAATTTTGGAGGAGGTTGGAAGAACTTTGGACTTCTTTTGGTAAGTCAATATAGGGGGAATGGTATGTGAATGAGATGATGCATCCATAGTATTTGGGACTATTACTACATGTGGTGGTGAAGGGATAGAGAGTGGAACAACAATTGCGGAAGGAATAATGGATGGAAATGGACTTGGTCGAGGGGACAGAGGAGCGGATGGGAGAGATGAGAATGAAGCATGTATAAACTCTAGGAGACTCACTTGTGTAGGTATTTTAAGTGGAGGAAGAGGCACCGCAATCCTCTCAACTATAGTAGTTGCACCCAAAATAGTGGTAGCATCTAGATGTGTGGAGCCAAAATAAAGACTAAGAATACCTCTAAGAATTTCCTTTCTGATTTGGAGGTTATCCTCTCCTTAAATGTTGAACTCTTTGTCTTTTAATTTGGTTTGTTCTCCTATAGGGGAGGGAGGTTGGTCTGGTCCTCCCATGTTTTAAGGCTATGTTAAAGGCCACTAGTGGTTCCAAACTTGTTCTTCCTACCTCACCATTTTTTTTACCTATTCCTTGGTAATGTCTGGGTCATACTAAATGGTTTGGGAAACTATCATGGACATTTGATTGTTCTTCATGCATGTCCATACTTCTAATTCATTTGATGCATTCATGAAGATATCATCATGCTCATACTCTTGGTGACCAATGTAATGGTCACCCCATTCTTCTCTTTAATGTATTGCAAATAGTGTCTGACTTTTCCTTTAAGGTCCCATTCCATGAATTAGGCCACCTTTAAATTATAATGGGATATAATTTTCCTTGCTTAGTTTAAGTGTGTCATCACCACAAATTGAAGTTGTTTGATGCTCATAGGGGTCTTATAATATAAGCCTCATGTTTGAGGCCAAGTTGTTCATCTATATTATTGTATAGTTGGTGTGCCACCTCTTGCTCTACAAGCTTGTCTGGAACATGTCATGGTATGAATCTAAGGGGTGCCCTTATTTATATAATTTGGGTTATGGTAAAATCTAGTTAGTACCAATAACCTCTCTTTTTTCCTGTGTTTCTTATCAAATTCTTAGATATTCTAAGCATTTGAGTGCCATGGATGACTTAATAAACCTAAAGATAGATTTTATCACAAATAGTTATGATTTTATTATTGTATCTGGAGACATACATAAAAGAATAATCCTCACATAATCTATTATCAAAATATTTTTTTGATGACTACCATAATTCTCCATGTGCTTTATGGATTGTCATGAGGATTGCATCTAATAGGTTTGACATCATATAAAAGTTTACATCTACATGTCTTTATTCATGTTTTTATATTTGGGCCTTCAGTATGACACTAATTATTTCTCCTACGATAATAATTTAATCATAAGTGAGGAGAATGTCCAGTAATGGGACCCATTCTACGTGTACATAGGTGATGATAACAAAGATATACAATCTATTCAATAGAGCCACAACTATTTTGATACCATCCCTGAATTTGATGATGTTGGTGGAAGAATGGACCCCTTGGGGTTCAACATTTGGACTTTCACTAGTCCTTGTGTCAATTTTCATCTACACTATTGTGCTCGATCCATACAATAGCCGACCCTTGATTATAGGTGACCTCAAGTGCTAGAAGCCTAAGGTATCTCTCAAATACCCTTCCATAAATGTATGTAATTGCATTCTTTCCTTTTCTAAGGTGTAAATTGTCCCTAGAAAAATTAACATTGAAAAATAAATCTCAAATAAAATCTACCCAAGGCATTACCACTAGTTTAGTTATTGCTTGATGAAGTCCCATGGTCTTGACTGGCAGTAGATTGTTTATGTACTATTTCTCTTCTTGAGATATTTGATCCTGCAAGGAGTTGTGTGTTACAGACTCCACTTCATTTCATAGGGCTGAATAGTATGGGAAATTAAAACCCATAGCACTTTTGTTAAATATTGTGTTAGTATACTTAGTATTTCTAGCAATGGAGTATACAAAAGGATTATGGAAGTGTGGTGATTTTGGAGAAGCCTTTTCAATAATCTGGACTATGAAATTTCTTTGTAAACTATGTAAATTCTTTTCACAAATTTTTTAATAAAATTAAGGATTTTAGTCTCTTGAGAGCTCAAAAATTTCAATGTTCACTCATAGATTAATGGTAAAGTGGCATTCCTTTGCTTAAATTTTAAATATATTACCCAGCGTTTGTGTCTTGAGTGCATAATTCATGTGACTTCAATGCAAATAATGATTTTTTATTTGGTTTTCATTTAAATTTAAATGTGCTAGTTAGCTTTGCATTTTCCATATGGAAGCTTTTTTTTAACATTATATGTCAAGTCACTTCTTTGAGACAAACATTGATTTATCACTCACCAACATTTACTTTGTTATTGAATTCATTTATTTGTACTTTGGCCATGCATCTCTTAGATCATGACACTTTTCTATTTCTCATTTACTCGGGCCTCTATAATTATTATCTTTTTTTATACACTCCATGGTCTGAGTTAATGGAATTGAGCCATGTGAAACAATCTCAGGTATGAGTAATGTGAAAATTTCATATGTCTAAAATTCAAAGGTCAGTACTTTGACATTTAGAATGTTTTGTAAAGGATGAAGGGATTCAAGTACCATCATCTCTCCACTTATCCCAATATTGGAGCTCAGGCATGAATACTTTAAAAGTCCTTGTCAATAATCATGTGAATATACAAAAATAAATTAAATACTAGGACATGACACATTAGTTCCATTCAAAAAAATCATAAAATTAAACTTCAATAATAATTATGAAACCCCAAGGTTTAAATTGAATAAAAATCATTATCCAAGATTTGATTTTCATAATTTGAACTTCTATAAATTTAGATATTTAAAGACAAATTTAGCCTTTTACATATTAATATCAATATCATGGATGTCTAAGGCTTATAGGACCTTGAATAAGGATATTCAAACAATATTGGGTCCCTATTTGAATTTTAAAATGGTGTGTGTGTGTGTGTGTGTGTGTGTGTGTGTGTGTGTGTGTGTGTGTGTGTGTGTGTGTGTGTGTGTGTGTGTGTGTGTGTGTGTGTGTGTGTGTGTGTTAGGGAACAACAAATGGTGACTCATTGGAGAAATACTCCTGAGTATTTGAGAACCCAGAATCTTAGTAATGCATCATAAAATAAATTTAGATTTAATAAGAAAATAATAAATGAATTAATCCTTAAAATAAACTCTTAATTCCTTGTGAAACATAGTAACCCTTCCCATTCCTTGGATCTATGTGTAATTTTGTGAAGTTCATTTTCTATTTGATATGAGAGTTTTGAAAAAGTTATGGATAAACATTGTGAGTATCATTTTGAATTCAAATTTTGTAACCAGAGATAAAGGAAAATTAGGGCATTACTATGATGCCAACCAAGCCTCTAGAACCCCCATAGAGATACCTCTAATTCCACTTTAAGCCTTTCTCTACTATTAGATAAGTATTCATATCCTTGGTAGAGATTACTTGCATCACCCATCTTCTATCAGTTTGCATGATGATTTTTTTTTGAAACATAAATAGAAGAAGGATTGGAAATAACCATTGGTTGGGTGTATGTATAAGAAAACTATTTTTTATCAATACGTCCCTACTAGTTGCATCTATTTCTATGTTTATTATCTCTCATCCAAACTTTAGTATGCAATAGTGTAGTTAATCTTTGGGAATGGAAAGTCTTTCTAAAATTTACATGAGTATATCAGGGTAAATACCAAATCAAACTTATTTATTCCAAGTAAAACCTAATTCAGTCATAACACATACCTCAATTCTAGAAGCTCAAATATTTCCAGAACAAATCCTTGTGAACACCAATTGTGTTCTCTTTTATATTGTCTCCTTATTTTTGGCAAGTCTTTTTTAATTACATCATAGGAAATTAGTTGATCTATTTTGTAATTTTAGAAAACTAATCTAAAAATCATAACAAATAATCTACCCAAAGTAAATGCATAAAGTAGGAAATACTAATCTAAGTAAACAAGAAAGACTAACCTAGAAATTAAGAAATTTATTCTACTCCTTCACTTACTATCATTTAGAAGCATCTCCAATTGGAGCAACCATGAAATAGTGTTTCAAAAATTATCTATTGACTAGAAAAATGAGATCATTACCTTAGAAGAAGCATTTTTATCTATTATCTCAGATATTTGATATGGTCCAATCCATAAAGGAGTGAATTTAACATGTTATCTTTTCTTTTCATGTGTTTTATCCCATAAGAGCACTGAGTATGATATCATAAATTTTTTTATTTTGAATCTATTTTCAAACCCCTCTTGACAATATCTTGGTGTTTGTTAAATTTATGCAGTGATTCAATCCATGCATCTTTCATATAGACTATGTCAAGTAGTCTAGACTGGATTCTTTCATCTTCTCCCATGTACTTTTACATGAACTAGTACATTGGGATTTTAAGAGTAATGGGGAAGACCAGTTGTTGACAATACACTAGAAAAAAAGGTGAAGTCTTAAGGCCTTTCTTGTGTCTTGTTCAATCTACCCATAGTGCATAATTCATTATAAGATACCATTCTCCTGGTTTGTCATATGCTAACTTATCAATGGCATCCATCAAGTTCTTCTTTTTAGATTCAACCACTTCATTCCCTTATGAGTAGTAATTTGAATAGAACTTGATGGTGATTTGGATTTTATAATCTCATTCATTAAATTTAGTAGATTAGAAAGGTGGACCATTATTACAAACTAAAGAAATTAAACTTCCAAACTTATTCAGTATGTTCTCTTACAGAGATGTAGGTTGAGTATTAGACCTTCATACTCAGTGATATTATTAGTGTAGAGGAATTATAGTCTATAGGTAGACAGATACTACTTCCCATCTAGGTCAATCAAGGCTATGCCAACACTTGAACCTTGTCTTGATTTAGCTTCATTGAAATGGATATTTCATAACTGGGATGGACCTTCAAATTTTTATTCATGAGGTTCTTGCTTGGTAGTCAAAGTGTACACACCTGCATGTGAGGTTTCAAAGGCGACCTTTTAATTCTTATCATTTTAATCTATGATCAATAACTTCATATTTAGTTCTCTATCTACTCGAATCAGCTTGGCTACTCCTTTCCAAGGTAGCCACATGTGTGATAAATCTATGGTTAAGTATTCATTCAATGTATTTGACCAGTTGTGACTTAACAATAAACTATAGGCTTATAAAATGCTAATCACTATAATATCTATGTATTGTTGTATATGTGAGTTATATGTGCACATTATTAGTTTTCCAACACAGGGGACAAAAGACTTTTCCACCTATAGGACCACTCTTTTTAAATTATTTGGGGTCAAACTTAATTTATTGCATATAGTTGTAGGCATCACATTGGCTGAGGCACCTGAGTCAACTAAAACATCATGAACATTATTTCTAAACATTCTAATGGTTAACATAAAAGGTGGTATCTCATGTTTATCCCTATAAGCAACTATGTTTCCATGCTTAGATTTTGATTTGTTAATAGATGATCTCCCAATCAAGAATTTTAGTGGCAATTCTCTCTGCTCAGTGATTTAGGCTAACTAATGAAGACTGATATTAACCTTGATCTTATTCATGTCTTCAACAATATTTTACCCTCATATGCTTTATGGATCTACACTCTGGAACTAATCATCCATTTTTGAATGGGGTAGATTGTTGTTGGCCTTAAGATCTAGAGGAATGATAGTATTATTGTTTGGAGGCATCAATGTGGTAATAGGTTGCTTTTTCTTAAAATTGTAATTATTCCTATAAAACCATTGAAAAGCATGGATCTCATCAATATTATCCTATGGTTCATTTTTATCCTCTACTATGAATGGAAAGTCATAGGTCTCAAATACCATTGATGTATTGGGGTGTCCTAGAGCAATAACAGAAGATGGTTCTATTGGATTTGTAAAACTTTCTTTTTTGTCTATTTCCTAATAAAATATCTCAAAGGTAGTGCATAATTCTATACAATCCATCTCACCATGTTGTGTTGTGTTATGAACTTGACACAAATTATTAAGGATTGCTTCCATGATATTTATCTTCAACATCTTGTTGGGTGACTGCTACTCTGGATTGTTTATAATCATGTTGGAGGGTCTATTGTACCTATATAATCTAAAGTTTTAGATGGTATTCTTTCCACCAGTGCTCCCCATGTGTTTTTGCATGTTTAGAAACTCGTTTCTTAATTTTTATCATTGGATAGCTTCTAGTTCTATATTTTTAGAGTCAAAAGTACTACCTTGTGTAGTAGCAATATTAATCGATATCAAGGACTAATTTTGATTTTTCTAGTTAGAAGCAAACA
Source organism: Torreya grandis (assembly GCA_037957365.1). NCBI lineage: Eukaryota > Viridiplantae > Streptophyta > Pinopsida > Cupressales > Taxaceae > Torreya > Torreya grandis. Next base: position 3,972,305 of record JARHVA010000770.1, on the reverse strand, counting down.
CATAATTATTCATGAATCTAAGGTGTTAGTTAGGTGGAACATGGAATATATTCAAATGGGTGTATGCTTATTTCTATTTTTGGGCCATAGTACTATGATTTATGTTTGGAATTGGGTTGAAAGCTAAAAAAATAAAACCAAGAATAAGTGGGGCCAAGGCTTGTGACTGAGGATTTAATTGTTTATCCATGTTGATAGCTTCAAAATAAGCTAAAGGTAATGTACCAACATTATTAGTTCCACATAGAAATACAAGAGTCAGAGGGTCTAGGGCATTCTTGTAAATTTTGAGGGCTAATGCCTTGTCAAGTTGATAAAAAACTTTAAGAGTGGTGTACATATTTTGGAATCTAGAATTGAAGGATTGGATTGGTTCATTCAATTTTGTTTTCATGCTTTCAAAGTGTTGATATACAACACTTGCATTGGTGACTTGCCCAAACTATTCCAAAAAGGTGTTTTGGCATTCATTTAAAGATGTAATTAAAACCAATGGGACATTAATAAACCATTCATATGCAACATATTTCAATGTAAAGGGAAAGAGTCTACATTCCACATCTTTGTAGACTACATTTAGTATTTCCAAATTAGTTTTAAAAGCCTTTATGTGTTCTTCAATAGTCCTATCTACTGAGGGAGAAAAGGAAGGAAGATACTTAGTATTTCTAGGTAAATCATACACATCTCTAGCAATGTTGATAGCATAACCAGTTAGATAGGTTTGGGTCATTAGGAATAGAGGGATACAGGGTTATTAGTTTAGAGAATATGATTTACCCTAGAGTCTTCTCAAGACACCTTTATCTGACCTAACTTTTCTATGGATTTACAAAGGTGCATATAGTAAGTTAGTGTATAAGGTAGACCTTGTCAATATTTTGAATATATCGAATACAAGTCAAGTGATTATTTTCAAATAAATAGAGGTAGAGGTTTAGACCCTCCTACTAGCACTAGATAAATTCATGTTGATTATGTCAAGTAAATAATATAAATTAATAGAAGTGGAAGGAGAGGGTGTCAATTTCAAGTCTAATAAACAAATATAGGTTTAGTAAACCATGATGTTGTAATTTTAATCCCTCTTTCTAGTACCAAATAAATTCCCATTGATGTAAGTTTTATGCACACTAGAGAACCCTATCAGGTAGCTTCTAACATTTTAATATTTGTGAAATAAATTCACTCCAAGGCATGAGTTGTTAGGTATTAGGTTTTGTAAACAACATGTTGGTGGAATAGTGGTGAGCAGAGTATTTATTTACCATGGATGGTTCAGTTATGGATGTCAATCTAGGTTATTTACCATGGATGGTTCAGTTATGGATGCCAATCTAGATCTATTTGAAATGGTTTGATAGATGATAGATCTAACCTAAAGTGATCCTAACAAAAATAAAATCAAAAAGAGGAAAATGTAGGGCATAAAAAATAACTATGGACCAAACAAGGTGAAAGATTTTTAAGATGACTCTTGAACTAGGGGTTGGATAAGCAATTAGAAACCAATGTCTATTGCAATTTATTGTAAGCACACCAATAATAAAACACAAATGAGAGTCCAAAGAAACATGAATACAATAAACTTTAGCATATATAAAAAAAGGTTGTTACCAATGCGAGATTATAATTGCACATATACAAAGGGACATTATGATTAATACATAAAAAGAATTAAAATTAGTAATAACATAATATTAATAATTGTATTTAAAATAAAACTTGTGCACAACCAAGAGAATAAGATATCAAAATGACATAACTTCTTATAAGATTCATAGGTTTGGAAAAGAATCAAATTTACACATCAAATCTAATTATGAAATAATTTGTATAATTTCCTTTTAATCTTAATATCCAAAATTCTCCTCCCTTTAGGACATGGAGCTTATAAATATATATAGTCTTGAGGAGGGGAATATCTCATGTTCCAACTAAATTTTAAATTTACATCTTTAAAAATAAGAAAGTGTGTCAATTTTATGTAGAGAATACATGTACAAAAGTGTTTACCCAAAATAGAATCCCTTGTCTAAAATACAATACATAAGTCAAATAAAATAGGAACCATTAGTCCAAACTTAACTAAAACATGAAAATACATATTTATATTTAGAGTGGTGTTGATGTGGTAGTGCTAGTAGAAAAAAAGACAGAGTGATAGGTGTTGAAATAGAAATAGACATTGTAATCGCTTGGGGAATTAAAATTATCCCTATTGGAGTATGCATGACTACCTATCCTAAAAATTAGGGACCTTAGGCAACACTTGAATTTATTTACATGATTGGTGATAATACTGATGCTCCCTCTGTGGCCTTGATTTTTTTAAATAATGCATGTGTTGTTTCAAACTCCTTATTAATAAGCTCAAAACTGAGAAAGGTATACTTGAATATTTTGATGGCTTCAACCATCAACCTTGTCTGTTCTACATCTGAGATATTAAAATCTTCTATAAGGGATTTATATTTTTACACTTTGTATTTAACAAAATTTATTAGTTTTAGGATCTCTTCATTAGTTTTATATAGTTCCCTCAACTTCCTCCTTTAAGATATTTATAGTTGCTTTAAGGAGTGTCTCAAAATTAGGCATGTTGATCAACTATCTTGTATAGGTTATCACATTAGTGAACCTCATGTATTTAAAAAAATTTAAGGTCTCTTTTCATTGATTATAAAATGTTTCATCAAAGCCTCCATTTGTGTTTTTGAATTAAGGGTGCCATCTATTTTTACAATTACATAACTCAAGGCCCATGCATGATCTTGGTTGGACATCTAATTTAGATGATTGAACGTGTTGCTTCTTGAACATTGAACCAAAATGGTAATACTTTTTCTCAAACTCTTTCACCTATGCCAGAGTTTAAGCACCTTTGTTCTATCAAACTAGTTTTCTCCTTTAGAGACTCAAATATTATTCAAAATATTGTACATCCTGGTGGCTTCAATCTATACACTATATATAATCTCCAAAGGGGCATGAATTATGTCTCTGTAGTAATTTATTTTATGTATCCTCATTTCTATGATACATTTCTTTCATTTATTTTCCATATGGATCCACAAAATAATATAAATCCTTTGTATGATCTATTGGATTAATTGGATTCTTTTTGGCCTTTTTTACCAAGGGAAACAAATTTTCCCTTTGTTCAAACTTGATCTCCTCCATTTTATTTATGTTCACCAATTTCCCCTTATTCACCCTATTTATGGTGCCACTCTTCCTATCAAAATGAGTAAATAATTTAGATAATTACATAATATCCAAATTATGTCTCTCATCCCTTCGGTATTACATCTCTTTAACTCATTAGGGAACAATAAGTTTCCTTTCCTCTTCTAGTGGACTTGCGTCTTCAGAGGTAGAGAATGGAGTTATCATTGGAGGGGGAGTTATTATTGGAGGTACTAATAAAACACTTATTTGAATTGGGAATTGTAGGGGAAGATAAATAATTCTATGTTATGATGAGGCTTTCTTCTATGGGGTAACTACATCCATATATTTGGTCAAACCTAGAGTTTTCATAATTAAAATGGTGGTTGATTATGTAGGTGTGGATTGTGTCAAGTGTATCTCTAATGAGTTGAAGATGTAGGGGAGACTAGTGTCCCTTTAGGATCAAAAATATAAATTGAAACTAAATTCTTATAATAGACTCTTTTCTTTGGAGTCATTATTTGTGTGGATAATCAAAGAATAGAAGAATCACCTAAACTAGAAGATAGTGGCCCTAGAATGGCCAGATACAAATCTATAGTTGAAGTATATAAAATAATAATAATACAAGAAACAAGGGAATAAACTACATTATTTATGCTTTGTCTTTCCTCTTTAGTGAGGATCTATTGGCCTAAATTCTAGTCAAGTTCCTTCATCTTGTAAGCTTCCTAGACTCAATATTTTGGCCTTTTCTAATTTTGCTTCCTCATCTGCATCATCTAGGTCTCCATCCTCACTTAAAATTTTCTCAACTCCAATAATTACTTATAAATTTCCTTCTTCCTCATTATTGATATAATACACTAAGGAAGTTACATGTCCATGTTCCCCTTCTTATGCTTCCTTCTCATCAAGGGATTCTTCTAGAGCATCAAGACCTAATGATTATCTTTCTTCTAGTTACTAAATTCTAGAGGTGGATGGAAGAACTTTGGAATTGCTTTAGTAAGTTAATATGATGGAAATGGTAGGTTAAGGGGATGATGAAATCAATGATGGATCCATAGTAGTATGGACTACTACTGCAGGTGGTGGTGAAGGAATAGAGAGTGGAACAATAGTGGTGGGAGGAATAATGGATGGAGATGGACTTGGTTGAGGGGCTAGAGGATTGGATGGGAGAGATAAAAAGGAAGCTTGTATAAACTTTGGGAGACTCACCTATGTAGGTGTTAGAAGTGGAAGAAGATATGCCATAGAGAATGTGCTCTTTTAATTATCTTGAGGAGGTGAAAAATTCTCAATGGAAGTAGATGTGCCCAAAATGGTGGTAGTAGCTAGATGTGTGGAGGCTAGATAAGGACTAAAAAGACCTCTAAGAATTTTATTTATAGTTTGGAGGTTCTCCTCCCTTTAAATTTTGAGTTATCCCTCTTGTATGCTAGTTTCTTCTCCTGTAGAGAAGGGAGGCTAGTTTGGTCTTGTTGAGTCTTGGGGTAAGTGCATAAATTTGGGGGATAAAAAGGGGCCTAACTGTTGACATGATTTTCCCAAAAATTAAGAAATTTGAACTTCTATAGATAATTTATGATGGATACACTTAAAATTCAAGGATTGTGTAAGAACATGAATTTCAGAATTTTGAGTTTAGTTTCCAAAACACCAATTCTTTTTACAAAAATTGTTAGGTATAACTAGGTCAAACATCTAAAATTTTAATAGAAACTCTTTTTTTTTAAGAAAATAGAGTAAATAGTTAGCCATGTGGTCCCTCATTTTTTGAACATCATTTAATATTGTTTAAAACAATTTGGTGAAACTTTAGATACAATCATCTAATTTATAACCTATATTTTTTTTACACTTTTAATGATTATAATTTTTTTTTAAATTTACAATTAAATAGATCCTCAAAACTAAAAAAAAAAGGATAGCCTAGCCATGTGCTCCACTACCTAGAAAAATTAAAACTAGTTTTTTGTAACACGTGTAGAATTAGGCTTAGTTTGTAACCATATATATCATTTAGATCAACTAAAAATTATATATATATATATATATATATATATATATATATATCATTGAAATCTTAAAATAGTCCAAAAATTATAAAAATCATATATTTGGAAAGAGTAGAGTGTGCTCATCATCATGGTAATAATTTTATGAATTTTTTTTCTTGAAATTCATAATGTATTTGGAGATGGAAAGTGATTTTTCTTGTCAAATATCTTGGATTTAGTTGTGTGTCGATAGGTCTAAGCCTTTGTGTCGGGTATCCAACCCATTTTTGATCCAAAAGGCTTGGTTTTTGAATTTAAACTAAAGATAACATGTACGCATTATACTTCCATATCATAAAAAAATTAACTAATTTTACATGTTTATGCTTATCTATTTATCATGATATATACTTATTTAGTTGAAATTTAAACTTATTCAACATCGTGAACCTAGTTTTGACTATAAAGGATTTAATTTTGGCCTGTTGACCCTAATGTCATAACTAAATAAGCCAAACAGCCCAATGGTTGAATCTGAAGGCAATTGGAGATAATTTGAGCCCCTTAAACCTAAGTGTGTGACTATAAAATTTGATATGGGGTTTGATCAGCTCCAGTTTCATCAAATAATGAATTAAATAAACATTTGGTTTAATGACATATACAATTTTGACATGTATAAGATGTGATTTTGGGCTAAGTAAACTTGAATGTCATATTATAATGAATGAAATATTTAATTGATTTAATTGTGGAGGAAATTGAGATGAATATGAGGCTCTTGGAGCTAATTGTGACTATAAAACATGATTCAAGGCTGAATTGGCTTTGATTTCATCATAGGTTGACTTAATTAGTCAAATGGTGTAATCAGCTACATGCTTTTTAAAAATTTGAGCCAAAAACAACCTATTTTCATATTATATGATGTGATTTGGAGTGAAATTGACCTTAATGTCATTGAATATAATGAACCAAATAGTTGATTCTTTCAATCAAAGAGAAATTTGAGCCCAATTTGTGCCCCTTTAGCCAAACTACAAGAAAACTAAAAGAACATGGGCTATATTGTTTATTCTCCTTTTGGCATATCAATTTCAAGGGATCTTAGCCAATAAGGATGAAAATGAAAAGAACTTAAAATGTGTATTTTTGTGTGATCAATGTTGGACAACTAGGAAATCATATTATAAATTTATAAGGGAAAAAGGGGGAAATGATGATTATTCATTCTTCATTACATCAAATTTAAGATTGCACAAAATTTGTAGGTAAATTCATGTAAGGACAAATAATAATTATTCTATAAAATAACCTTGTTTAGTATTTTGGGTTAGTAATTTTTCTAATGTGAGTGTCTACAATAAGTTTGAAATAAAAAATGAGTGTGGGATAAAGCATTATTTTTTCCACATTTAAAGGGATATGTTGGAAGTACTTTCAATTTTTTAAATGTTCATGGATTAAGAATGAGTGATGGATTGCACAACCATGTTTCATCGTCTTAAATTTGGTCATGATGAAACATTGTCACTATAAATATTTTATATGTAGACAAGGGATAATAAACATTAATGAATGGAAACCTACACTAGTATTGTTGAGGGATGAATTCGTTTAACTATCTCACTTCACAAGTGGTCATGAGAATGATATTTGGGCAACATGTTCTCTATTAATTATTTGTTTTAGAATAAAGTGTTATATTTGTTATGATATAAGATATTAGTTGAGAGATAACATCTTGGTTTTCATTTGGTTATATATATATATATATATATATATATATATATATATATATATATATATATATATATATATATATATATACCTTCCAAATGAAAACCAAGATGTTATCTCTCAACTAATATCTTATATCATAACAAATATAACACTTTATTCTAAAACAAATAATTAGTAGAGAACATGTATATGTGTGTGTGTGTGTGTGTATATATATATATTGATAAGTTCATGGAGTTGGAGGATAATTCTATGGACATTTTACATACCGTGATCATGTTATTGACATAATGTGATCATATTATTTAAATTAAGGATAAAAAATAACTGATTTATAATGCGATCGTGTTAATGTATAACATGATTGCATTAATAGATAATGTGATTGTTTTATTGTAAAAATAATAATGCAATCACATTACTATTATTTTGCACATTAAAATAAAAAACATGTACGTGGAGCAAATATTGGTTAATAGGTAATGTGATCATGTTCCTATTATTTTACATATAAAATCATGTGGGAGTTACACATCAAGGCAACTTTAGCCATAAGTATAAGTTTACATTTATATTGTTACATTTATTTTCTAAGTTTAAATGTATATTTTGACATTTATTTTATTATATAGATTTATTTTAGTAAATATAATAAATTAGGGTCACTCTGCATCTAATAAAGATGTTCTCACATTTGAATGCCTTATGATGTGGAAAATAATTTTTCAAAATCTAATCTAGTCAGTACTTAGGCATTTTTAGGGTCTAGGGATTTCAATACATAACTTTTGTAATTTATATCCATTTTTGGTAAACATATAATCATTTTTGTTGGAGATCAACCAACAATATGATTACACTTATGAAAGCAATAAACCATAGAATTAAATCAGATAGATAAGTAACTAGAATCAGATAATAGCAAAGAACAAGAGATACAAGAAACTACCCTGAAAACTTGTATTAAACTCTTTACAAAAGGAATACAATTGAAGAAACTTCTTTCTTCCACACCTCTCTCAGATGCACAATATCTCTCTTTAGATCTCTATCCCTCAAGAGCTCTCTCTCTCAAGTACAATCAACTCCAACAACCTGGATTGATACAACTATGTACTGTTCTTCAACATTCACATATAATGAACTACTACAATAATCACACTAAGCTAAGAAGATCTAATTCTACATATAGAATTAGGAGACTTGAGCATGCACTCACAACCAATAGTTAAGCCTCTTGAACAAGGGCTCTAAAAACAATCTTACTAATAATAGAGACGCGAACTTAAGACTAAGACTTAAACTCATCATGCAAACACTCGATTCTGTCCTCAGAAATAGCATTCTGGATGCACAGGTAACTGACGCTGGTTCCTGCCTGCTTGCCTGTGATCGATGACAGCCGATCCTCTACCGACGCCAGCATCTCTTCAATTGCACTGGACCAACGTCGGTCGCTCCTGACTGACGCTGGTGATTGTGTAAACCTACAACTTTGGTAATACGCTCATATGTGAAGCTTTTAGGCTTCACACCTTAACAATCTCCCACTTGGAGATAAACAACTGCACCAGTACCTATACAGCAACATCTTCTAGCTCCTCCATCTTCAACTCAATCATGAAGACCAACAGAATTTGAATGAAGATTCAACTTCTCCTTTGTAACTAGCTTGGTTAACATATCAGCAGGATTCCTATCTGTATGGATCTTCTCTAGCTTCAAATCACCATCTTCCAATACCTATCGTATGAAGTGGTACCTTAGCTGTATGTGCTTGGTTCTTGAATGAAAATCTGAATTCTTAGCCAAATGGATTGCACTCTGACTGTCACTATACAATCTACAACTCTCATGCTCCCTTCCAAGCTCTTCCATGAACTGTGTCATCCATATCATCTCTTTGCTAGCCTCTATGGCTGCAATATACTCTACTTCTGTAGTTGACAAGGCAACAACCTTCTGCAACTTTGATATCCAGCTAACCGCTGTTCCACCTATAGTGAAAATATATCCTATGGTGTTCCTCCTGCCATCCAAATCACCTGCCATATCTGAATCTACATAACCATGTAGAGAAGTATCTGAACCTCCATAGCACAAGTGCCTACTGTTGGTTCCTCTCAGATATCTGAGGATCCACTGAACTGCTTTTCAATGTTCCTTTTCTGGATTGGCCATATACTTACTTACAACACCCACTGCTTGGGCAATATCTGATCTAGTACACACCATTGCATACATCAAACTTCCTACTGTGGAAGAATATGGAACCTTACTCATGTACTCTACCTCATCATGTGAATTAGGACATTGTTCTTTACTCAACTTAAAATGTCCAGCCAAAGGTGTGTTTATCGGTTTAGCATCCTGCATATTGAACCGTTTCAACACCTTGTCCACATAATCCTCTTGAGACAATATCAACCTGTGATTTTTCTTGTCTCTCTTAATGCTCATGCCAAGGATTTTCTTTGCTGCTCCCAAATCCTTCATAGCAAAAGTTTGAGCTAATTTCACCTTAAGCTCAGAGATATTCTGCATTTGTGATCTTGCAACCAGCATATCATCTACATACAACAATAGAATAATATAACTACCATTATCCAATCTCTTAAAATACACACAATGGTTAGATTGACACCTACTGTAGCCATGCTTAGTCATAAACCTGTCAAATTTCAAATACCACTGTCTATGAGCTTGCTTGAGGCCATACAAGCTTTTCTTCAATCTGCACACTAACTTCTCCTTACCTTTGACCTCAAATCCTTCTGACTGTTCCATATAAATTTCCTCATCCAAATCTCCATGAAGAAATGTTGTCTTAACATCTAACTGCTCAAGATGCAAATCCTCAACAGCAACCAAAGACAGTACAATCCATATAGAAGTCATCTTAACAACAAGAGAAAAAATCTCACCAAAATTAATACCTGGCTTTTGTGCAAATCCTTTCACTACCAATCTGGCCTTATATCTCATCTGTCCATTCTCACCTTCCTTCAACCTGTAGGTCCATCTGTTCTTCAGTGTTCTCTTACCAGCTGGCAACTCAACCAAATCCCATGTTTGGTTCTCTCTTAAAGACTCCATCTCCTCAACCATGCCACGCTCCCACTGACTCTTGGACTCCACCTGTATTGCTTCTTCAAAACTCTCTGGTTCTCCACCATCAGTTAGCAATAAATAGAATAATGAAGGAGAATATCTAATTGGAGGATTACTTACCCTTTCTGACCTCCTGATGGGTGTCTGAGACTCGTTCACAACATGTTGTCCACCCAAATTCTCTGACAGTGACTGACCTCGGTCACCTCCAGACCTGTTACTGGCCGATGCCGGTTCTTCCTGACTGACGCCGGTGCCTATCCTGCCGACATCGGTCTCTGTATGACTGACATCGGTTTCTATTCTACCGATGCCGGTTCCTATCCTGTCGACGTTGGTCTCTGTGTTTTCTTGCAAGTGATTATTTCTTTTTCTCGCAAGCTCATTTCAGACTGTCACCTTGTCCAATTCATCATTGCTCTGCCCAAATTAATTCAACTTCTTCAGCTGATCACTATACATCACTTTTTCATTGAAAACAACATCACGGCTCCTAATTATCTTGTTAGTTCCTAGATTCCAAAATTTGAAACCAAAATCATCTGAGCCATAGCCAATAAATGTGCACCTCATAGACTTAGCATCCAGCTTCTTTCTATTTTCCTTATCTACGTGCACAAAGGCTTCACAACCAAAAACTTTGAGAAAAGAGAGATCTACCTTTTTACCTATCCAAGCCTCTTCTAGAATTCCACCATCCAGAGCTGTAGAGGGTCCTCTGTTAATCAGGTACACTGCAGTGTCAACAGCTTTTATCCAAAACTCTAAGGGCAAACTAGCATGCAATCTCATACATCTTGCACGCTCCATGATTATTTTGTTCATCCTTTCAGCAATTCCATTCTACTGAGGTGTCCTTGGAACCATCCTTTGCCTATGGATTCCATGCATATAACAATACCAGTTGAACTTATAACTGTAGAACTCTCCACCATTGTCAAATCTCAGGCACTTTAATCTTTTGCCTGTTTCATTCTCAACCATAGCTTTCCAAATCTTAAAAGTCTCAAATACATCAGATTTCTTCTTAATACAATAAATCCATACCTTTCTTGTAGCATCATCTATGAATGAAACATAGTATTGTGATCCTCTAATAGAAGCTACCTGAGCTGGTCCCCACATGTCTATGTGAACAAGCTGTAACTTATGCTTCTTCTTTATAGACCCAGTCTTGAGAAAACTAACCCTTTTCTATTTTCCAAATACACAGTGCTCACAAAATTCTAGATCCATGCTTTTCAAATATGAAAGCTTACCTTTAGACTTAAGAATTGACATCCCCTTCTCACTCATGTGGCCAAGCCTTGAGTGCCACAATTTTGCATCCACATCTGAAGTAGATAATACAGAAGGAGAATTGTTAGTAACACAATTACACAAATAGAGAGTACCAACTCTCTTACCTCTGGCCATAACAAGTGCACCCTTGGTCACCTTCCAAGATTCTGTTGTGAGAGTTACTGTACAACCCTCATCCCCTAACTTTCCAGAAGAAATCAAATTTCTATTCAAGCTAGGAACATGCATAACTTCTCTCAACACCCATGTGTTGCCATTCTGCATTTTCAGCTGCACTTTACCTTTGCCAATAATCTTACAAGGCTCATCATTCCCTAGATACACTATTCCAAAATCTCCATGGATATAGTCACAGAAATATTCCCTATTAGGGGTAGCATGAAAAGATGCACCAGAATCTAACACCCAAGATTCTATATTATTATGCAAAGAGAATATTAAAGCATCTTGTGCAATACCTGCAACCTTTGCTTCTTTTTTTCCTTCATGTTGATTGTCCTCCTTAGGCTTTAACCAGCAATCTCTGCTTATGTGCCCCATCTTTCCACAATTCTAGCATTGAGGCCTTCTGCCATTTTTGGATTTGGATCTACCTCTCCCCTTAGACTTAGATCTTGATCTCCCTTTCTTGCTCTTCTCTTTTTGCCTTCCCCTGCTCTCAAAACTTAAAGCATTCCCAGATGTCTCTTCTGTGCTTTTCCTATGAATTTCCTCATTCAAGATAACACTAACAACATCCTCTACTTTTAAAATATTTGATGCAGATGCAGTATTACTAACTGCCATTACTAAGCCATGCCAGCTTTCAGGCAAAGAACATAATATTAAAAGAGCTTTTATTTCATCATCAAATACAATTTTGACTGAACTTAATTGATTTACAATACCATGGAAATCATTCAGGTGATTAGATACAGATCCACCTTCCTGCATATGCAAATTAAATAGCTGCTTCATAAGATATACCTTATTAGAAGCTGAGGGTTTTTCATAAAAATTTGCTAAAGTAGTCATCAACTCTACCATTGTTTTTTCTTGTGATAAATTAGATATCACAGTAGATGCTAGACTCAGTCTTATAGACCCCAGAGCCTTTCTGTCAAGAACTTCCCATTCTTCATCCTCCATGTCTGTGGGCTTCTTTGCAATCCCACCTAATGGTAAGTATAGATCTTTCTGATACAGATAGTCCTCTATCTACATTCTCTAGTGTTGATATTTTTTTCCATTGAACTTCTCCATTCTCAGTTTACTTTCTTTTGCCATTGCTTCTCCCACTCAAATAGAAATCCCTGCAAAAAATCCTGTGAGCAACCTGTAATCAATACACGCTACACAGATCTGAACCGCCTGTTAGTGAACCTGAGCTTTGATACCAATTATTGGATATCAAACTCTAAACCTACAACCAAGGCTCTAATACCACTTGTTGGGGATCAACCAACAATATGATTACACTTATGAAAGTAATAAATCATGGAATTAAATCAGATAGATAAGTAACTAGAATCAGATAATAACAAAGAACAAGAGATACAAGAAACCACCCTAAAAACTTGTATTAAACTCTTTACAAAAGGAATACAATTGAAGAAACTTCTTTCTTCCACACCTCTCTCATATGCACAAGATCTCTCTCTAGATCTCTATCCCTCAAGAGCTCTCTCTCTCAAGTACAATCAACTCCAACAACCTGGATTGATACAACTCTATACTATTCTTCAACATTCACATACAATGAACTACTACAATAATCACACTAAGCTAAGAAGATCTAATTCTACATATAGAATTAGGAGACTTGAGCATGCACTCACAACCAACAGTTAAGCCTCTTGAACAAGGGCTCTAAAAACAATCTTACTAATAATAGAGACGCGAACTTAAGACTAAGACTTAAACTCATCATGCAAACACTCAGTTTTGTCCTCGAAAATAGCATTCTAGATGCATAGGTAACCGACATCGGTTCCTGCCTGTTTGCCTATGACCAACATCGGCCGATCCTCTACCGACGCCGATGTCTCTTCAACTGCATTAAACCGACATCGGTCACTCCTGACCGACACCAGTGACTGTGTAAACCTATAACTTTGGTAATGTGCTCATATGTGAAGCTTTTAGGCTCCACACCTTAACAATTTTTTAGGTTTTTGTTCCTTCCAAATTGATTCCTAGCATTTCTAGGAGTCTTAGGTTTATCAAAATTTAAGTTTGAAAACCACTCACTTTGAAATTGATGTAAAGTGGTGTGATTGGGGTAGTATAGGTCACATTGATGACCTACACACATCAAACAACCACTTTATGTTAATTTTACTTATTTATCATCTCTCCCTCATCCTTGATCACTTCTTACTCATGCCTCATCACCCATAATCACTCTCTCATAATTCTTCATTGTCCCTAATCACTCCCTCATTGACCCTCATTATCCCTAGTCATATTTAATCACTCCCTCATCATCCATGATTACTCCCTCATTGAGCCTCATTATCCCTAATCACTCACTCCTCATCCCTCATCATCCCTCATCACTCCCTCATTGACCCTCACCATCCCTCATCATTTTTAATCACTCCCTCATCATCCCTAATCACTCTCTCATTAGCTCTAACCATCCCTCATCATCCCTAATCACTCCCTAATTGGATCTCATTATTCCTCATCATCCCTAATCACTCCTGCATTAGATCTCACCATCCCTAATCACCACTTAATCATCCATAATCACTCTTTACTCATCCCTCATCATTGCTAATCATTCCCTTATTGACCCTCATCATTTATAATCACTCCCTCATTGTCCCTAATCACTCCTTCATTGACCCTCACCATCCCTCATCATCCTTAATCACTACTTCATCATACCTCATCATCTCTAATCACTCATTCCTCATCCCTTATTGCACCTAATCACTTCCTAATTTATCCTCACCATCTCTCATCATCCATAATCACTTCCTTATCCTCCCTAATCACTCCCCCATTGACCTTCACCATCCCTCATCATCCCTAATCACTCCCTCATCATATTTACCCAATTTTTCCTCATCCCCCCTCATCCTTAATAACTACATCCAATACCTTGATGGTGGTATTTTGTTAGGATTTAAAAATTCTAGGAGCTACAAGTGGAGAGTTCAGTGCTAACATAAAATATAAGACATGGTGATTAAAATGATGTGAAGGCAAATTTGAAACACAAATATTTAACACCTATGAAATAATATGGGCCTATTAGAAATAATATAATTCATAATTAAAAATATACTATAAAAAGAGAAGCAAGTAAAACCATGATAGCACCAAAAATGGGTAGTAAATACATGAGGATCACCGAGCTATGTGATTTCTTGAAACCAATTAATTATTTTCCATATGAGTCCATTTTATGACATTGAAGGCCTTCTATTTTTATGTGTATTGATTGCATCATTATACCAGAGAGTGGAAAATAATTTTCAAATGATTAGAAAAAGTAGTCTAATATTGAAAAGTGGTACTTAATTCATAACTTCAATATTCAATCCAATGAAGAGTGTCACACTGTTAGCTCTCTACTTGCACATCTCGATAAGTGGGTACAAGTTATCTAACACTAGAAAAAGGTAAGTATATAATAGATTATGAACCCAATGATATGGTCAGTACTAAAAATATCTCTACTTCCCCCAACAAGAAATTATATGAATTAAAACGATTGTTTCATTAATAAATGTAGATCAATGGTGAGCCAATACACTTCATCATTTCCAATGGAAGTCAAAAGAATTTAATTTATCCTAAAGCATATTTTCAAAAATTAAACTTGAAATTTATACATTATCCATAAACATACACTATTGTATGGTCTAGTGTAGACCTTGAGAAATGGATCACCTAGTAGTGTCACTTGGTGTACAAAATCAAAATTTTTAAAGATGCAATCCTTTATGACATCTCACCATTAGAGGTGTGTGATTTTTTACATGTGGTCAACCATATATTTACCATTGACATGTAGTTTATGAACTAAATCCTTGAAATGTTGTAATAGATTGTCATGATCTTAAATACCATATATCATAGTTAGTTCAAAAGCTTTTAGTCATTAGTGCCAGGAAGTGCAAGAATCTTGTCAGTTCTAGTAAGAAGTATACTCTTGATGGTAAGAATTAAATGTAATAGCATCCTTATGTCACCATATCATAGTTTGGCTTATCCAAAAATAATAAAGATAAAATAATTGAACCATAAATTAGATGAATACAAGGATATCTTTTAGTCACTAAATAATTTCCTACATACTTCTTGGCTCAAAAATTTGTCAAGGGGACAAATTGGTGACTTTGAGTCAGTGGTGTGAGAACTGAGTCTGTGCATTAGTCAGCAACACAAGACAAATTCCCTCTCTTATTAGCATGTAGAGCTACCTTTATTAAAATCTAAAAAGGGAAAAGTAGGCAAAAATCTATTCATAGCTATTTACAGCAAAAATGTTTTTTTATTGGGGGTTTCATAATTTTAACGTAAAAGTATATAAAGGAGATAGAAAGGAAATGAGGGGAAAGAAGGGAAAAATGGAAAGAATATAATAATAGAGAAAGGAAACAAATAAGGAAGGATAAGTTTATTATAGTCAGTTAAATACAAAAAATACCATGATAGCCCTAAGAAAAATGAAATACAACTCTAGGTAGCTAAGCTAAATTTAAAAACTTACCAGAATAGTCCAAGAAGGGGAACACACCATGTGCATGGAAACATCTCTCATTCAATGGATGATAAAGACATAATTACACCCTTAAGAGTGCAAAACATACACTGAGACAATTTTCTAATACTGATAATAGACCAAAGACAACTATCACATATTTACCCATAAAACACAATTAAAATATTGCTTAAACCCCACCAATATTTCACATTCATAGAAACAACACAAGAAGATTATAAAATAAATACTTAATGTGAAATTCCCATTTACTGAAAATTTGGTATTGATTATGTAAACAATTTGAAAGTAAAGAGTTAGAGACAAATGAATCATATGAAAGTTATAACTCACAAATAAATCTCAAACACAAAATCTGCAAAATCTCCATGTTCTAATCTTTATTGAATCAAAAATACAATCTCATCCTTCAAAAATTTCTACACGGTTTCAACACCAAAAAGTCCCTATACAATGAGCCTTACACTCATATTTATAGCATGGAGACATGGTTATAGTGCATAAACACCATTTTTGTGTTTTATAAGTTGAAAAAATGAGTTTACAAAATGCACCACTTAAGTGGTGTAAACATGTGTTGGTGCAATTGCACCATTTGTAAAAGTGAAATTTCAAAATTACTCCACTTGAATAGTGAAAAAATGCTTTGGTTCTTTTACACCACTTTAAATGTGTAAATCAAAATTACATAATTCAAGACTTACAAAGTGATAGTGCATTTACATGAATTACATTTACAAGGTTGCAATTACAAAAAATTTACAACTGAGAATTATAAACATGGAAAGCCCATAAGCATGATGAAAAATTCATTTAGTTTCTCCCTCAAGGAAGATAATCTTGATCATTGCTTTGCACTTATTTATAGTTCTCCTTAATGTTTCTCACAAGCTTTTCTTCTAGAAAGTAGCACCTCTATTTTAATTGTGTGAGTTACTTCTAAAGATTGTCCTTGTTTGGATTCAATGCAGACTCACTTCCCTTGATTCTTTAAAACTTTATTCATAAGTGTTGGCCAATTTTTGGTCCTATAGGCCAAAATTGGGCACCCCATCCTTTTTCTTTGTAAACATTCTTTTGCATCCATGATTTGGATAAGTCATCCCTCAATTGCCTTGTGCAAAATACCCCCTATTAGACTTGTTCCATGAAAAAGCCAAGTGTTTTGTCATTTTTCTTAGCCAAGTGAATTTTGGGTTTATCAAGTGGAGTTACTTCACCTACAGAAGTGCATTTTGGGTTTTACAAAAAACTTAACTTATGAAATTTTCATAAGCTAAGTCACTTGAAAAACCCAATTTTTAAGACCAAATCAAGTTTTCCAAATGACTTTGCTTGTGAAATTTTCATAAGTTGAGTTACTTAATAAACCTGATTTGGTCCTTGTAGTGTTATTCAAACATTGCAAGTGTATTTGCTTATAAAGGTTTATAAGTAAATTCACTTACAAACTCGATATGATCTTGACATACCAAATTGGGTTTTCCAAGTGTCTTTACTTATTTGCCTTATCAGCTAAAGTTGATGTGAAACCCAAATTAGAAGCTCCTGGGAAGTTTGAAATGGTCTATCAAGAAGGAATCAAGTTTTTAAAGTGATTTTACTTGAAAGATTCATGAGTTGTTTATGTTGAAGAACCTAGTTTGGTCTAGCATGCTCTCCAAGGCATCAAATTTCTTTAGAGGACACCAAGCAAAGGAATTAGACTTTCAATATGAAGGACAATTGAAGAAATCTCAAAGGGCACTTTTGGATGAAATAAACCCTTGCAAATGACACTTGGGTAGGAAAAGAGACCATTACAATTTACTTGAAGGATAATTTAGGAAGCCAAGTGCCCTTGTAGAAGGCACCAAGAGGAAGTGAAGAATGAAGACAAAAGTCCCAAAGGGCATGTGCCCTTTGAGAAAATAAGCAATCAAAAGAAAGAATTCCTTCAGACAAAATGTTTAAAGGAATTCCTTCAAACATTTTGTCTGAAGGAAAGTGTGGTAAAAAGCTTGAAACAAAGGAGTAGAGACCGTCAAGAACCTGAAAGATCAATAAGTCAAAGACAAGCCAAGGTAAAGGAAAAGGCAAGGAAGAGATAAAACATGAGCAAAGTAAAGAGAATAAAAAGACAAAGCATAGAATAGTTCCAGCAGTCGACAAGGTCAAAAGGTAGAATCAATGACCACTAAGACCAAGATAAGTGGCATAGATAACTTAGCAAGGAGAATTAATACATTTGGTGAAATATATCTACTATAAACCAATAAAATAGATTGGTTTTAAAACTATAGATGAGATTAGCCCATGTTTTCATGTTTCACCATTAATGCATATCCAGTTACACCTAGTATTGAAGAGAGCATGGTCCAACCACAATAACTTAGGGATGGCTTTATCAGTTGCTAAGAGTATCCCATGCTTTTACAGGCCCATGATAGCAAGGGTGGTGGCTTGGACATCTAAAACATGGCTCTCTTATACATAGTTTGAATAACATAATAGCAACATGTTCATTTATCATGGCCAAGTGTTTAAATCTAGAGTGGGTTTTCATTCCTGTATTTATCAGTTATCTTGTTTCCAGTTCTCTATATATTTGTAACTTCTCATTTGAAATAATATCTCTCAACTTATATGGTGAAGCCCTATAGGCATTTACCTTGAATCAAGACACAAACATTTTACCTCCATTTGGGTTTACACTTTTGCATATATCTATGGTTTTGATCTTGTGTCAAATCATTTTCCTTCATGCTTTCATAGTTTGAATCCAACATATCTAGTGTATTGTGAGCTCTTTCTTGTAGGTCAACAAGAAGTGTCCATAGTAGAGTATAAGTGCATGTGAATAGGTTGCAATAGTGTTTCGTATAACACCTCTAGTAGTTCTTCCTCCATATATCTCCATATGGCCACCTATTGAAATACTAATGCAAAAGAGTTTCTCATCTTGAATGATAGTGTATGTTAGCTTGTCTTGGTGTAAAGTGTATGTCAAAGCTAAGTAAACCAACCATTTTGGTGCATCACCACTTTAGTTTATGTTCTGATTTATAGTATTTCTCTTCCTTTTCATCCCTCCATTATTAGCAGTAGGAAACATAGGGCCTCAAAGTGCATCAAGGGGAGTTAGCCCCTAATCTAAAGATTCATCCCTCACGTTTGCCACCAATAACAAGAGGGATGTCTCCATTGTGTCACGTGGATGAAGAGAGTTGAGCCCCCCTTTAGAGGATGTAATCTACCATGTCAATAGTTTTTGGCATGCCTAATGGGATAGTTTGTCTAAGAAGTTCAAGGATTTTTGGTATGTTCTTCAACTAATCAACATTTGGAGGCATTTAAATCAACACAAATGGTGACTCTGAGTTTAATTAACTGGTTAAGTAGTCTTGGTGCCATCAAGAAATCACATTTTGGTATGTATAATCCCATTGCTCATCAATATGGGCCTTGTGTTCCTTCATATAACTTTGATCAAGCTCAATTTTTTCATGGAATCACCTCAAACAACTCTCATGGTTGTCATTCACCTAGTGTAAAGGAAATAATTCTAGAGTTTGAGATGCAAGTGATGGAGATAAATAGATTGGATGAGTAGAATAGATATCAGCAAGAGCTTATGTACAAAGAGGAGTGCTTATTTAATCAAGCTCAAGCCTTACAATCCATGAAGGAGGAAGTAGAGAAATGGAAGAGTCCATTCATTCAAGGTAATCAGCCTTGTGTGCCTTCTCCCATTCCAAATCAAGCCCCTCCTATTCTAAATAAATCCCCCTCTTGTGCACCAAATCCTTTCTACCAAATAAAACTTGCTCACTCTAGCTCATCGGATGCATTAACCACTCCTGCTCTTAATCCCTTGCACCTAGATTTTCAACACCAAAAGGCATTAGAATAGCCTCCCATGGAAATGAACCTTCTGAATTCCTTATATTGTGAATCCACCTTTGAAGGGAATCATCCTATGCCTTTTGAAAAATAACATGTCTCTCTTGAAAAAACTCTTCCTGTGCATTAACAGTCTCTTCCTAGTCTTCCTCAACCTCCTCAAGTCTTTCAACATGATGTCAAGATTCCATGTTGGAGGATGGAATACCATGAACCAACTCAGGGCCTTGGAAATGATGAAGTTGATGCCTATTCTCAAGAGAATATTTTTATTCCCAAGGTCATGAGTGGGAAGGAAATAATGGAATCATGGGGTAGGAAGGAGGAGGAGAAAGGTTTTTCTCAAAACCTTGAAGAAGGTGAAGCTGCTCCTACTCATGGTGATCCTCATGATCTCTAAGAAAATCTCTTCTAAAATAATATAGTGAGGCAAATTGCAAAGTTGGAGTCCAGAATGAGGTTCTTCAGCCAAGGTGTGTTGGATGGTTTAGACCAAACAATAGATTCCATATCTGAACACACCCCATTTACACTCCTTCAAGAGATATATCAAGCCACATCTAATGTAGATGAAGTGCTAGCCAAATGGAAGGAAGATAATCATTCCTTTATAGCTCAAGGATTGCCTCCTCTTTCACATGAGTTTGTCCATCAACCCTCCACTCCATTCCTTCTCAAGGAGGAACTTGTTTTGAAAGAGGCAAGTGAAAAAGAGAGGATCTAATTTGTAGTTGCCCAAGAGGTTATCATGAGTGACAATGAGGATGAGATCATCATGGACACTCCCTTTTAAGACATCATCAACAATGGAAAAGACATAGGTCATGCATACATGTGGATGTTCTAGCAATATGAAGAAGAGGATGACAAACTTTATTTATCAATAATGGATGATGAGGAATGTAAGCATGGTGAGCTCTCTCCTCCCATATTTGATGTACTTCCTTGTTTCTTTGATGAGGAGAATGACCATGCCATGGGACCCAAGTTGGAGGAGGATTAGGAGCATGTCTTTGAATAACTAGAGACTCTTATTTTTTATCAAGAAAAGGAGAGGCATGTCTATCTTGATGAAAGCTTTGAAGAAGAGAGCCTTGAGTAATAAGGTGATGTTATATGGGATGAGCAAGTAGTTTGTGATCTCATTTCATACATTACAATAGTCACCCTTCTTTAAGAAATCCATGATGAAGTAGAAGATCAGTTTGACAGGCTCTTTAATGAGGCAAAAGGGAACAAGTTAATCCATGATGCATATCAAGGGGGTTATGAGCTAGATGAACCCTATGGTGATGAGCTAGTAACCATTGACTTCTTTGTGAGATACACTAGCATGAAGGGCCATCATGAGGCAAGCTTCCAAGATCAAGATGAATACATATATGTTGGAAGCATGTTTGACCCCAATTCATTTAAATACAAGCCAATCAAGGTCACAGGCAAGAAGATCAAGTCACCAAGTCTCTATTCCATTCAACTACTTGTCTGTCAACATAAGTTTTCTTGCCATGAAGGAGACTTAAGAAGGTTTCCCTTTGATCTAGGAGGGAGGCAAATGTATCTATTTAGTTATACATAGTAGTTTTCTTTCAGTTGTGTGTCTTTCATTTCCCTTAAGTGTTTTTGCACAAGTGTGTGTAGTTTTTTAACCTTTTTTGTGCATGTTTTCCTTTTTGTTTGAGGTAAAATATTTTCTAGTGCATAGGTCCTTACAAGGCTATTGTTAACTTTTCTAGGATGCATCTTGACTCCATGCCCAATGGACTTAGAGGCTGTCAATCTTCCCAAGCATAGTAGGCATGCTTCCCCTATGAGTCACCCCCTCTTTTTTATTTTCAAAGAATATTTCAAATCCATGATTTAGATAAGTCATCCCTTAGCTGCCTTTTGCAAAATGCCCCTTATCAGACCTGTTCCATGAAAAATCCAAGTGTTTTGTCATTTTGCTTAGCCAAGTGCATTTTAGGTTTGTCAAGTATAATTAATTGACCTACAACATTGCATTTTGGGTTTTAAAAAATAACTTAACTTATGAAATTTTCATAAGCTAAGTCACTTGCAAAACTTAATTTGGTCTTCACAGACCAAATCAGGTTTTCCAAATGACTTAACTTGTGAAATTTTAATAAGTTGAGTTGCTCAATAAACCTAATTTGGTCCTTGTAGTGTTATTCAGACTTTACAAGCATCTTTTCTTATAAAGGTTTATAAGTAAAGTCACTTGAAAAACCCAATTTGGTCTTGACAGATCAAATCAAGTTTTCCAAGTGTCTTTATTTATTTGCCTTATCATCTAAAGCTGATGTGAAACCCAAAGTAGAAGCTCTTAAGAAGTCTAAAATGGTCTATCAAGAAGGAATCAGGTTTTTAAAGTCCTTTTACTTGAAAGCTTCATGATTTGTTTATGTTAAAGAACTTGATTTGGTCTAGCATTCTCACTAAGGCAATGAATTTCTTTAGAAGACACCAAGTAAAGGAAGTGGGCTTTCACTTTTTTGAAGGACAATTGAAGAAAGCTTGAAGGGCACTTTTAGATGAAAGAAACCCTTGTGGGGGGCACCTAGGCAAGAAAAGAGACCATTGCAATTTCCTCAAAGTGTAATTCAAGAAGGCAAATGCCCTTGCAAAGGGCACTAAGAAGAAGTGAAGAATGAAGACAAAAGGCCCGAAGGACATATGCCCTTTGGGAAAAGAAGCAATCAAAAGAAATAATTCCTTTGGATAAATTTTCTGAAGGAATTCCTTTGGATATTTTGTCTGAAGGAAACCATGGCAAAAAGCTAGAAACAAAGGAGTAGAGACTACCGAGAACCCAAAGGCTCGATAAGTTAAAGACAAGCCTAGAAGAAACCAAGGAAAAGGAAAAGGCAAGGAAGAGACAAAACACGAGCAAAGTTAAAAGAAAAAAGACAAAGTTCAGAATAATTCCAGTAGCTGATAAGGCTAAAAGGCAAAATTAATGACAACTTAGACCAAGACAAGTGGCATAAATAACTCAGTAAGGAGAATTAATACATTTTGTGAAATATATCTACCAAAAACCAATAAAATAGATTGGTTATCAAACTATAAAGGAAAGCAGCCCATGTTTTCATGATTCACCATTAATGCACAGCCAATTACACCTAGTATTGAAGAGAGCATGGTCTAGTCTCAATAACTTGGGGATGGCTTTGTCAGTTACTAGAAGGAGTATCCCATGCTTTTATAGGCCCAAGATAGCAAGGGTGATGGATTGAACATCTACAGCATGGATCTCCCATACACAGTTTGAAGAATATGATAACAGTGTGGCCATTTGTCATGGCTAAGTGTTTAACTCCAGCATGGGTTTCCATTCCTTGATTTGTTAGCTATCCTATTTCCAATTCTCTATATATTTATAACTTTTCATTTGAAAAAATATCTCTCAGCTTGTATGGTGAAGCCCTACAAGAATTTACCTTGCATTAAGACATAAGCATTTTACCTCCATTTGGGTTTACACATTTACATATGTCTATGTTTTTGATCTTATGTCAAATCATTTTCCTTCATGGTTTCATAGTTTAAATCCAACATATCTAGTGTATTTTGAGCTCTTTCTTGTAGGTCAACAAGAAGTGCCTATAGTAGAGTATAGGTGCATGTGAACAGGCAACCATAGTGTGTTTAAGAACACATCTGGTAGTTATTCCTCCCTATATCTCCATAAGGCCCCCTATTAAAATACTAATGCAAAAGAGTTTCTAATCTTGAATGATAGTGTATATCAGCTTGTCTTGGTGTAAAGTGTATGTGAAAGCTAAACAGACCAACCATTTTGGTGCATCATCGCTTTAGTTTAGGTTTTGATTTCTAGTATTTATCTCCCTTTTTATCCCCTCCATTGTTAGTAGTAGGAAATATAGGTCCTCAAGGTGCATCAAGGGGAAATAACCCCTAATCTAGAGATTTATCCCTCATGTTGACCACCCACAACAAGAGGGATGTCTACATTGTGTCACATGGAAGAAGAGAGTTGAGCCTCCCTTCAAAGGGTGCAATATACCGCATCAATAATAAGGTCTATGCTTATTTGAAAATCCATACCCATAAAATACATTGTTTATTTTGTTTTCTACTTTGAGTTCCCATGGGATAATATAATTACCATGGATAGGGTCTCAAACCAATATGCAAGAACAATTTCATTCATCATTTTTGACTTGAAAGGGGTGAGCTCTATGCCATTTTCCACATATATACCAGTTGATTATCTTCACTCATATCCCATCTATAATACCCACCCTTAAAAAATAGTAGATCCTATAGTTTGAGTTGTTACTAAATAGAATAGGGTGCCTCCTCAACCTATATAGGGACAACATAATCCCACCATCCCTCCTTGTCCCTAGCACACTACAATAAGACCTGGAGATCAGCATAGAACATTTGATATTATGGATCAATTGAGAAACACACTGGTTAAGATATCCATATTAGAATTACTTCAAAATGAAATTATTTTCAAATATATCCTTTTCCAAACACTCAATCATATATCTTTACCTTGTGACACAAAACTAACTTACTTTTCATCTATAATGAACACTATCAAAGACATTGAGGATGTTATATCCTTTTTCCAATGAGGATTTACCATCACAATTAGTTATTTCTTAGAATTTAATACTATTTGTTCAAGCACAAATTGATATCACCACTTTTAAATGAGTTCTAATTAACAGTGGTTCAGGACTTAACATATAGAACCTCATATTTATACAAACTATAGACGTTGATATAGCATCCATTTAGAAGACATATAATAATATCATAGGTTTTGATGATAATCCTAGACAAACATTGGGATCTATTGCATTAGATATTATGCTTGGACCAAAAACCCTACCTACAAAGTTTTAAGTGATGCCTAATCATTTACACTACAATCTATTACTTGGGAGACCTTTGATACATGTTATGGAAGCCATACCCTCTACCTTGCACATATGAGTAAAGTTTTTAAATGATATATATTTATACACTTGTCTAACAGATAATCAACCATTTGGATATTACAAAGTCACTGAGCCTACCACCCCAAGTAAATATTCAAATGGGGCACTTCATGTTCTTATAGTGTCCTCACCTCACAAGATTTTGATTGATCAAAATGAGTTTGGGGAATCCAATAATACTATTCCTACACCTATTCCATATCCTCCTACAACACAATTACCTTCACCCATGATGGAGGAAGAATCTCCCACAGTACAAATATCTCCACCCAGGGTTGATGATAGGATTATCATAGCGCATTTACCATTACTTGTTAACTTAGAAGAAGTATACATTCATAACTCTAATATAGATTCATAGGCCACCACAGAGGATAATATAACACCTATTAACATTTATGACTATTTATGTGGATTGAGCTTCACACCAGTGGGACCTCAAGAGTATAGCGATGATTTTAATGCACTCATGCATTTTTCTACACTGACAACACCACTAATTGATAATCCTATAGCTACAGTCTCACCTAATCAGTTACAGTCAATGGTAGATCCCTCCATTCACTCAGTACATATGGTTACACCTATGGATATAGACCTAGTTATACATATTCAGGTAGGTAGTTCACAAGATAGACCACACCAAATTCTATAGATATTACTTGATAAAGGATTGGTGGTATTACTCATAGTTCATCACAAACCCATAAATAATATTGATACATGCTTAATATTATAGTGTAAGTTGAATAAGTTCAAGGCTTAGGGTACTATTCAAATTATATAGCCTCCACCTCCATAGGTACGAGTACCATGATAGAATCATCATTGAAACACATACTCACAAAATGATCCATTGACTATCTATATTTTTTTTGAAGACAAATAGATACCCCATGTTAATATAAATGAGTATTATGATACTAATACTTACACTTTAGAATTTTTATAGCATAGGCTATCAAGAAAATGAGTTATAGCATGTCATACATTATCAATATTCCATACAACATATCAAAATACCACTTGTACATGGACCTAAGGTGGCCAACACATTATTATTTATCATGAGCAAGGGTACTCATATATAGCTTAAACTTGGCATTACATGGTTACAATTGATGGATGCCACAATTGATCAATCAGATAGATGTTTGACATTTAGTCATAAGGGACACATGGTTTAGATTTTACATGATGGCACATATGAAAACCATAGGTTTCATATAGATACTTTGTGGTCTAATGCATTTTACCCTAGGACTGCATAGGAGGCATCTTACATAGTAGAGCAACACATTATTTGGATGTATGAAATCCATACTAATGCAAAAGATAAGGCTACGTTGATACATAAAATATGTTATAATGATCATGATGATGATGACATTTTTTAATTTCAATAGATCTTGTATCTAACATTAAATAACCTCCCACATGATCCATCATTTAATTATCCACATCCCATGGATGTGATATTGGGTCTATAGAGACATTTTACTTTGGTTGTACACTATCTCTTTTATTTCTAGCATTTTCTTGTACATACTTTCCTTATTTCTTACTCCTTGTATATAGTTTCATTTTCATGTTGTTTGTACATAAATTATATCCAGAAAATAATATAATATTTGAAAAACACAAAAAAAATCAATTATTTACTTAGAAAACATATAATTATAGATTTTATGCATTACCATGTTTACATTTCTTATATTTACCAGACACTACATATACTAACTATCTTAGTATAGTCAACTTTTATCATACATACATTCTTCACTTATATTTTCTGAGTGTTTGTAGATTCCTTATAGGATTAGATCCACTACATCAATCCACATTTATTATTATCTACCCACCAGAGGCATATACATAGATACATGGGTTCTTCATTTGACACATTCACCCATTTGGGGGCACCTTATACATAGTTTTGATTACCATTGTTATATCAAAGGTTTAGCATTGTTATATCTTGATATTGATCATGCTACACTTATATTTTTTATTAGCTACTAATACTTTAGACTCGGTATATGTAAATCTTGGCTCTTACACAAATTTGTATTACATGTTCATGTACACTTTCATTTATAGCTTTCCTAATTTAGACATGATTGTGTATCTATGTTCCTTCTATTCATGGGAATTTGAATATGCCATTGCTCTATGGATCTACACCACTTATTTTCACATTAATTATGCTTTGGACATGTGCCCATGTCCTTGTGTGTGCTTTCTTGATTTTATACATGGACATTTGAACATGTCCTTCAATGTGGATCTAAGCCAACTTACTTTTTATTTGCATATGTGGACATTTGGACATGTTCGTGTATGTATTGCTTTCTTAAATTTAGTGGTATGTTCCCATGTCCCTTGTATTATGGCCCCATGGTCTACTTTTTATGCCTCATGTGTGTTGTATATATAATTTATTGTATGCATCATGGCCATGACACTTGTCTTTTACTTGCTACACACTCCAGTTTTAGATGTCATGAGGGATTTCAAGCATCTCCCCTTCATACTTAGGTGTCGTGATGGACATCATACCCCATCCCCCTAGGTATATACTTAGTTATTACTCATATTTTTTGTTCACATACATTATTATATCTATCTTGACAACCTTATGAATGTTATACATAATATACATCACATATTACAAACTTATGCTTAGATTATCTTACGTTCTAATGTTATGTATCCACATTATATTGGTTTATTACATATATATCATATATGTTCCAACTACCACACATTTGTAGAGATTTTTACTTTAAGGATAATTCTTGTATAGGTTCAACAACTCCCCTCAAAATAGGGGCATTCATAGGGTTTTTCATAGACATCAAGTTATCAAAATGAACTCATAGTATAATTTTTAGCACATAAATATTTTACAAAATTAAGACTCATGTAAACATAGTGGGATATAGTGACATAGAGATTAGTTACAATTGCATATAAATTAGAATAGTCAAACATTAGCACCCAAATCGAGACACTAGCACCATATGGCACTATTGTTCAAGATATGGCATTACTATCCAATAGCCTCAATTTCAAAATATTCAAAATTGGCCAAAAAATTATAGTAGGTATAGTCTAGGTTTGCACATATTTAGTTATATATTTACTAGTTTTGGCTCAATTTAGCTTAGATTCATACTAGTTTGCTCATATTTTGGGGCATCATGTGTAACATGACCATTCTTATTTATAGTTGAAATACTCATATAAGAATTACTACAACTCAGTCTAGAATTTATATATTCAAATATAATATTTTGGGGGCATGTGCATGACACATTATTTTTGTATGCTCACTTATACACTGGTTGATTAGATAGAATGACAACTCTAGTCATTCTATATATCGTACACATTAGAAACCATGTTCTAGGTTACACACTAGATTCATGCCTTACTCTATCTATAGTAGTTAGCATTCTCGAGTGGCCTAGAATCACCTAATATACTCAAGTAGCTACAAAGATGACATCTCTAGTTAGATATCTCTAGTTAGACATTTTTAGTTACATTATATAATTTTAGTTTTAGATGCATATACTACACATGGGTAGGCAATGATGGAGTATAGTCTACTTGAGTTCTTGATCCACCTACATGAGAGAGTTAGACACACCATTAGTCCAATCCAAGCTATTTACCGATCATGATCTACCAAGTAGGTGCAAGCAATGATGGAGTCAAAACTAGATTGAGTTATTAAACCACCCACACATGGGGATTGTCCATGTCATATCTTAGTCCAAGTTATTCATCGATTGATCACTATATACATTTACACACACATGTTGTCACTAGGTTTATGCATTAGTTTATGTACCCAGTGAGGCACATTCACTCTATTCCTCTCTCTTATCTCTTTACACAATTTAATTTATTTACTTAGTTTTGTCACTTTAATCAGTATTTTCTTTAATTTTGATATCTCATAATTAAGGACTGATCTATGCATGTTTCACTTTTAGGACATGCAATGAAGCATGCTTCACATACTCAAATCTAGATTCATGGGCTTCAACTCTTATGTAAGTCTAGGCACACTTATTTTTCATTTATCCTAGTCATTTCACTTTGTTGCATTTATATAATAAAGGGGGGAGCAAATGTAATCACCTAAATATGATACTTGAGTGCTAAGAGTGTTACTTGAGACTACCTTTCCCTAGCTTGGCAATAGACCTATCTTAGGGCCTATTTTCACACTTATCCAGCCTTTGTGAAGACCATAGGAATCCTTAGACATCCCTAAAGAAGTCCCAGACCCTCATTCTTACACCTTGGCCCTTCATGCCTCAAGTTCTACCACTTGGACACTAGCACCATAATCGGGATAGTAACGCCACATGGGGATAGTGTCCCAATTTTGGTGTTATTGTCAT
The DNA here is from genome assembly GCA_037957365.1 of Torreya grandis. Taxonomy (NCBI): domain Eukaryota; kingdom Viridiplantae; phylum Streptophyta; class Pinopsida; order Cupressales; family Taxaceae; genus Torreya; species Torreya grandis. Next base: position 3,942,970 of record JARHVA010000770.1, on the reverse strand, counting down.
TTCCCTCCTTTTTCCACAAATAGATATCTTTTTCAATCTTGGACCACCTAGGGTTGACCTAGACCTCTTTTAACACCTAAAAAAACACCAAAATAGTATATATACATGACTTTTATCCTTAGAACCACTAGATGAAAATAAGATGCAAATTACACACAAACTCAAAAAATGTTGTGCATAATTAAGGTTATCAATCCCTATTCTGTCGTCTTCTACATGATACTATCTATAACATTCTTATTCTTAGATTACTCATATTTATAATATCAAGCACATTCAAATGACTCAATTTAACCATTACACTAGCTTCACTTGCACTTACACTAGTACTTAGGTGAGGATAACTACATTGAGCTTGATCCCTCTTTGGAGTATTGGTATGTAGGCAACTCTCATCACAACAAGGTGTTGAGGATGTCTAGCCTACCCCAATAGCAAACACACTTTAATGCTTGTATCAAATAGATGCCCTTGTAATATGTAAGATTAGGGTTTGATAATAAAAGTAATTAAAATAAGTAATCTATAGGGTTATAGAACTTGTGTGCACAAGAACAGGGTTGACAAACTCAGACATAGGTGTACCCAAAAGCTCAAAATAGTCTACACAAAGTATACTACCACCAAAATAATGACACTAATGCCACTTCACACTACTTTCTAATTAATGCACTACTATCTAGAATGGGTTTTGACACTTAGATCTTATTTGCAATACTCAGACCAAACTCTATCTCAATTTTTAGCCTCTAGATCATCCATCTCAATTTTGTCCAACTAAGTTCTCATTTAAATTATTTATTAATATTTTTGGAAAGGTTAAAATTAGTCAATTATATAAAAAATCATTGTTGTATTTATTGCATATTTATCCCCTGATTTACTATATTTAACCCTTTAAAAATTAAGATTTAAATACATTTAAGTCTTAAAAGGTAAAAACACTAGGCATTTAAGTGACATGGATGACTTGATAAACCTAAGGATATATTTCCTCACAAATACTTTTTATTTCATTCTTGTATCTATAGAAAAATATAAAAGAATAGTCTTCATAGATTCTATTATCAACAATTTTTATTGATGGCTATTATAATTATCCATGTGCTCTACGGACTATCATGAGGAATGTATCCAATAGGTATGACATCATATAAAATTTTCCATCTGCAGGCCTTTTTTCATGTTTGTACATATGGTCCTTTAGTCTAACACTAATTATCTCTCCTAAGGTCATAATTTTATCAAAAGTTAAGAGAGTATCCAACAATCAGACCCACTCCACCTGTACATAGTTGATGTTACAAAAGCCATACAATCTATTCAAAAGGGCCATGGCTATTCATATACTAGGCCTAAATTTGATGATGTTTTTAGAAGAAATTCCCCCCCTTGGGGTTTAATATTTTTCCTTTCACTAGTCATTATTTCAATTTTATCTCTATAGTGTTTTGCTCGAGCCATACATTGGTTGAGACTTGATTATAAGTGACCTCAAGCACTAGGAGCCTGAGGTATCTCTCAAATGCCTTTCTATAAATGTATATGATTGGATTATTTCCTTTTATAAGGTGTAAACATTCCCTAGAATAAGTACCAATAAAAAATTAAATATCAAATAAAATTAACACAAAGGTATTACCTCTAGTTTAATTTCCACTTGATGAAGTCCCATGAGCTTTATTGGTAGTAGATTGTCCACATACTTTTCCTCTTGAGATATTCGCTCATGTGAGGAGTATGGTGCTACAAACTCCACTTCATTCCATAGGATAGAATATTATGGGAACTTAAAATAAATATCACTTTTGTCAAATATTGTGTTAGTATACTCAGTTTTTCTAGCAATGTAGTATATAGAAGGAGCTTGGACATGTGGTGTTTTTGGAGAAGCCATTTCAACAATCTAGGTTGTGAAATTCCTTTACAAACTATTTAAATTCTCTTCATAAATTCATTGAGAAAATTAGGGATTTTGGTTATTTGAGAGCTCAAAAATTGCAATGTTTACCCATAGATTAATGGTGAAGTGACATTTTTTGCTTAGATTTTACATATATTGCCCAAAGTTTGTGCCTTGAATGCATAGTTTGTATTAATTCAATATGAATAATGGAATTTGATTTTGTTCCCATTTTAAATTTAAATGTGAAATTCAAATTTGGTATATTTGCATTTTCCATATGGAAAATTTTTGTTAACTTTACGTTTTGAGTCACTTATTTGAGACGTGTCAATTTATCGCTCATCAACTTTTGCTTTGTTGTCAAACCCATTTCTTCATACTTTGTTCATGAATCTCCTAAATATTAACACTTTTCCACTTCTTATTTACCCAAGCCTCTATACTTATGATCTTGATTTATATACTCCATGTCGTAAGTTAACATAATTGAGCCACGTAGAGTGATCTCAAGATTACATGAACTCAAAGGCTCATGGGCTTGATTGTTTGAACCTTTAAACTATGTACATCCCTGGGAAATATCAGAGTAATGTAATATTTCCACATGGCATGATCTTAGCACTACAGATACTCAGGGCCTCATATCCATGGAACCATTAATCTATTAACTTGGTATTGAACTTCTATGGTTTTGGGATAATGAAATTGTGCCAACTGTCAAACTCTCAGAACTTAGAACCTTGAGACCATTAGATTATGGGGCCTCAGGGCCATTAGACTTTGTTTAAACCTTCTAGGTTCCAAGGTAATATAAGTATGCCACTTTTTGTGCTCCTAAAATTGTAGAACCTCAAGACAATTAGATAATTAACGTTACTTTAAACTTTCATAGTTCTGAGTAATGTGGTTACGTTGCACAATATGTTATTGAGGATAAGAAAGTTTGAAGCGTTAAAATTTTCTTTGAAGTGAAATTTATTTTAGTTAAATGTGGTTCTTCCACATGGATATCCTATGGTGACCCAACTATCGATAAAATATAGAACTTTTGTTGAACTATGATCAATTTTGAGTAACGTGGTAATTGTTAAAGTTTTGTAGCTCAGGGCTTTGAACACTTATAATATTTTGTAAATGCTGAAGGGCTCTAAATACCGTCATCTTAACACTTTTCTTGATATTAGAGCTTGGATGTGAATACTTTGAAAGTCCTTATCAATTGTCTTACAAATGTACATGAAAATCAAAGAAACACTAGGACATGACATACTAGTTCCATTAGTCTAAATAAATCATAAAGTCAAATTTTTAAAAGAATTATGAAAACACAAAATTTAAAGTGAATTAAAATCAACATCCAAACTTTGATTTTCATAATTTAAACTTATTTAAATTTAAATATTTAAAGACAACCTTAATTTTTTACATATTAATATCAATATCATGGATCTATAAGGCTTATTAATATCAATATCATAGATCTATAAGGCTTATAGGACTTTAAATAAAGATATTCAAACAATATTAAGTCTTTATTTAATTTTAAAATGGAATGTGTTAGGGCACAACAATATATTCAATTTTTCATTCAAATTTCAAATTTTAAAATATTTCTTATTACTTTGATTTAAAATGACTCTTTTTCATTTTCCTTAATACATTTCCAAGTTTCCAAGATCATCAAGCTTTAAATTAAGTTTTAGCATGTATTCCACAATTTATTTTCAATGAATTTACAAATATTATGATCAATTTTTTAAAATGTTTTTCTTTTTAATATTTAATATTTTATTATTAATTTAAATATTTTTATTTTAGATTATAATTCAATTCATTGTGAAAGTCAAAATTTTAATTCTTTTATCTAAATATTTTTTACTTTATTAATATTAGAAATATAGTATTAATATGTGGTCACATTCTAAATATATATTTGACTTATTTTTTTTTCAATTCATGTAAGCCTATGAAATTTTTATTTTTGAAGATACATATATTGTTATTAATTAGATTATTAATTAATTTGATTTAAATTAAAAAATAAAGACTATTTTGTAAAATTTAATTTTTTCTAATTTTTCCTCATACATTTATTATCTTATTTTATATATCTTTTATTTTATTTTTATTTCATTTTCTATTTTAATATTTTTGTGTGGTCCCTTTTAATTAATATACATGTCCTTTTTTCTTAATAGATCTTAGTCATTTGAATTTAATATGAATATTTATTATATTTTAATTTAAATTAAAATATTAACTATAAATAAATAAGTATTATAATTAATTTATATATAAAAATATAACATCTATTCACAAAGGTAAACACTCACTTTAGAGGAATTCTATAAGTATTCAAACAATAATTCTACCATTAAAGAATTTTAGGTATGACTTAAACTTTTTATATTATTGAAATAATTTATATTTGTGTAAATTATTTTTTTCAATATAATTTTTTTACAGTGGTTTTCATTATTTGAGGACTTAAAAAGTAAAAAATAATTATATTATTCATTTATTTTATTACAATTTTTTAATTTCATTTTGATTTTATTTATTTTTATATATTGTGGTTATTGAAAAGCAAGAAGAATAATAGATTTTTACAAGTACATAAGAACTATAAATTTGAAATTATAATGTTAAACTAAAATATGAATCATTAATATTAAAAAAAAAAAATACTAAGCATGTGAAAGCAATAAAACATGGAATTGAACCAGAATGATAAGTAACTAGAATCAGAAAATAGCAAACAATAAGAGATACAAGAAACCACCCTGAAAACTTGTATTAAACTCTTTACAGAAGGAATACAATTGAAGAAACTTCTTTTCTTCCACACCTCTCTTAGATGTACAGATCTCTTTCTAGATCTCTTTCCCTCAAGAGTTCTCTCTCTCAATTACAATCAACTCCAACAACCTGGATTGATACACATATACAATTCTTGTACTGTTACTCTACAATTACCATAAGCTATGAAGATCTATCCCTATTATATAACTTTAGGGATCATGAGCATACAATCACAACCTTTAGATGCACCTCCTAATCAAGGGCTCAAAACAGTCTTACTAAAGATAGAGATGCGGACTTAAGACTAACACTTAATCCTATCATGCAAACATTTTGTTCTGTCCACGAAAATAGATTCTGGATGCACAGGTGACCAACATTGGTCCTTGCCTGTCTGCCTGTGACCGACATCGGCCGATCCATGACCGACGTCGATCTCTTCTGACCGACGCCGGTGACTGTGTAATTCCTGCAACCTGTAACTTTCTCATTTGGTGAAGCTTTTAGCTCCACACCTCAACAATCTCCCACTTGGAGATAAACAGTTGCACCAGTACCTATATAGCAACATATTCTAGCTCCTCCATCTTCAAACTCAATCATGAAGACCAACAAAAGTTGAATGAAGATTCAACTTCTCCTTTGTTACCAGCTTGGTTAACATATCAGCAGGGTTCTTATCTGTATGGATCTTCTCCAGCTTCAACTCACCATCCTCCAATACTTGTCTAATGAAGTGGTACCTCAGCTGTATATGCTTGGTTCTTGAATGAAAGGCTAAATTCTTAGCCAAATGAATTGCACTTTGACTATCACTGTATAGTCTGCAACTCTCTTGCTCCTTTCCTAGCTCTTCCATGAGCCGTGTCATCCATATCATCTCTTTTCTAGCCTCTATGACTACAATATATTTTGATTCTGTAGTTGACAAGGCAACAACCTTCTGCAACTTTGAAATCTAGCTAACTGTCGTTCCACCAACAATGAAAACATATCCTGTGGTGCTCCTTATACCATCCAAATCATCTGCCATATCTGAAACTACATAACCATGTAGAGAAGTGTTTGACCCACCATAGCACAAATGCCTACTGCTTGTCCCTCTCAGATATCTGAGGATCCACTGAACTATTTTCTAGTGTTCCTTCCCTAGATTGGCCATATACTTACTAACAACTCCCACTACTTGGGCAATATCCGGTCTAGTACATACCATTGCATACATTAAACTCCCTACTGCGGAAGCATATAGAACTCTACTCATGTACTCTACCTCATCATGTGAATTAGGAGATTGTTCTTTACTCAACTTAAAATGTCCAGCCAAAGGTGTGCTTACCGGTTTTGCATCCTGCATATTGAACCGTTTCAACACCTTGTTCACATAATCCTCTTGAGACAAAATCAACCTGTGATTTTTCTTGTCTCTCTTAATGCTCATGCCAAGGATTTTCTTTGCTGCTCCCAAATCCTTCATGGCAAATGTGTGAGCTAATTTCACCTTAAGCTTAGAGATATCATGCATGTGTGATCCTGTAACAAGCATATCATCTACATACAGCAATAGAATAATATATCTACCATTATCCAATCTCTTAAAATACACACAATCGTCAGATTGACATCTACTGTAGCCATGCTCAGTCATAAACCTATCAAATCTTAGATACCATTGTCTAAGAGCTTGCTTGAGGCCATACAAGCTTTTCTTCAATCTGCACACTAACTTCTCCTTACCTTTGACCTCAAATCCTTCCGGCTGATCCATATATATTTCTTCATCCAAATCTCCATGAAGAAATGCTATCTTAACATCAAGCTACTCAAGATGCAAATCCTCAATAGTAACTAAAGACAATACAGTCCATATAGAAGTCATTTTAACTATAGGAGAAAAAATCTCACCAAAATCAATACCTAGTTTTTGTGCAAATCCTTTCACTACCAACCTAGCCTTATATCTCATCTGTCCATTCTCACCTTCCTTCAATCTGTAGATCCATCTGTTCTTCAGTGTCTTCTTTCCCGCTGGCAACTCAACCAAATCCCATGTTTGGTTCTCTTTCAAGGAATCAATTTCCTCATTCATGCGTAGCTCCCACTGATTCTTGGATTCCACCTGTATTGCTTCATCAAAACTCTCTGGTTCTCCACCATCAGTAAGCAATAAATAGAATAATGAAGGGGAATATCAAATTGGAGGTTTACTTACCCTTTTTGACCTCCTGATGGGCGTCTGAGACTCATTCACAACACGCTATCCACCCAAATTCTCTAACAGGTGACCGACCTCGATCACCTCCAGGCCTATTTCTGGCCAACGTTAGTTCCACATGATCGACATCAGTTCCTTCCTGGCCGACATCGGTCACTATCTAACTGACATTGGTTCCTGTATTACCGATGTCAGTTCCTGCCTGACCGATGTTGGTCTCTGTGTTTTCTTATCTATGATTATTCTTTCTTGTGAGCTCATTTTGGACTGTCACCTCATCCAATTCTCCATTGCTCTGCTCAGATTGATTCAGCTTCTTGATTTGATCACTATACATCACTTTTTCATTGAAAACAACATCACGGCTCTTAATTATCTTGTTAGTTCCTAGATTCCAAAATCGGAATCCAAAATCATCAGAGCCATAACCAATAAATGTGCACCTCATAGACTTAGCATCTAGCTTCTTTCTATTTTCCTTATCAACGTGCACAAAAGCTTCACAACCAAAAACTTTGAGAAATGAGAGATCTACCTTTTTACCTATCCATGCCTCTTCTATAATTCCACCATCCAAAGCTGTAGAGGGTCCTCTATTAATCAGGTAAACTGTAGTATCCACAACTTCTACCCAAAACTCTAAGGGCAAACTAGCATGCAATCTCATACACCTTGCACGCTCCATTATTGTTTTGTTCATCCTTTCAGCAACTCCATTTTGCTGAGGTGTCTTTAGAACCATCCTTTGCCTATGTAGTCCATGCATATAACAATACTAGTTGAACTTGTGGCTTCAAAACTCACCACCATTGTCAGATCTCAGGCACTTCAATCTCCTACCTGTTTCATTCTCAACCATAGCTTTTCAAATCTTAAAAGTGTCAAAAACATCATATTTCTTCTTTATACAATAGACCCATACCTTTCTTGTAGCATCATCTATGAAAGAGACATAGTACTATGATCCTCCAATAGAAGCAACCTAAGCCAGTCCCCACACATCTGTGTGAACAAGCTCCAATTTGTGCTTCTTCTTTGTTGACCCAGTCTTGAGAAAACTTACTCTCTTCTATTTCCCAAAAATACAGTGCTCACAAAAATCCAAATCTATGCTTTTCAAATCTGAAAGCTTACCTTTTGACTTAAGAATAGACATTCCCTTCTCACTCATGTGGCCGAGCCTAGAGTGCCACAACTTTGCATCCACATTTGAAGTAGATAATACAGAAAGAGAATTATCAGTAATACAATTACATAAATAGAGAGTACCTACTCTCTTACCTCTGGCCAATACAAGTGCACCCTTGGTCACCTTCCAAGATTCAGCTGTGAGAGTTACTGTACAACCCTCATCCCCCAACTTTCCTGCAGAAATCAAATTCCTTTTCAAGCTGGGAACATGCATGACATCTCTCAACACCCATGTGTTGCCATTCTGCATTTTCAGCTACACTTTTCCTTTGCCAACAATTTTACAAGGCTCATCATCCCCTAAATAAACTATTCCAAAATCTCCATGGACATAGTCACTAAAATATTCCTTATTAGGGGTAGCATGAAAAGAGTCACCAAAATCTAAAACCCAAGATTCTATATTATTATGCAAAGAGAATATAAGAGCATCTTGTGTAATACCTACAACTTTTGCTTCTTCTTTACCTTCATGCTGATTGTCCTCTTTAGGTTTTGACCTCTTTAGGTTTTGACCAGCAATCTTTGCTTATGTGCCCTATCTTTCCACAATTCCAGCATTGTGGCTTCCTGTCATTTCTAGATTTGGATCTACCTCTCATCTTTGACTTAGACCTTGATCTCCCTTTCTTGCTCTTCTCTTTTTTCCTTCTCCTGCTCTCAAAACATAAAGCGTTCCCTGATGTTTCCTCTATGCTTTTCCTGTGAATTTCTTCATTCAAGATTACACTAACAACATCATCTACTTTTAAAATATTTAAAGCAGATGTAGTATTACTAATTGCCATTACCAAGCTATGCCAGCTCTCAAGTAAAGAGCATAAGATTAATAGAGCTTTAATTTCATCATCAAACACTATTTTGACTGAATTTAAATGATTTACAATTCCATGGAAATCATTTAGATGATTAGATACAGGTCCACCTTCCTGCATTTGCAAATTAAATAATTGCTTCATAAGATATACCTTATTTGAAGCTAAGGGTTTTTCATATAAATTTGCTAAAGTAGTCATTAACTCTACCGTTGACTTTGCTTGTGATAAATTAGATATCACAGTAGATGCCAGACTCAATCTTATAGATCCAAGAGCCTTTCTATCAAGAACTTCCCATTCTTCATCTTCCATGTCTGTGGGCTTCCTTGAAACTCCACCTAACAGTAAGTATAGATCTTTCTGATACAGATAATCCTCTATCTGCATTCTCCATAATTGGTAATTCTTGCCATTGAACTTCTTCATTCTCAGTTTATTTTTTTCTGCCATTACTTCTCCCACTCAAACAGAAATCCCTGTGAGTGACCTGTAATCAATACACACTAACCAGATCTAAAACACCTGTTAGTCAACCTGAGCTCTGATACCACTTGTTGGGGATCAACCAAAAAAGTTGATTACTATGTGAAAGCAATTAAATGCAAAATTAAACCAGGATGATAAGTAACTAGAATCAAAAATAGCGAAGAACAATAAGAGATACAAGAAACCACCCTAAAAACTTATATTAAACTCTTTACAGAAGGAATACAATAGAAGAAATTTTTTTTCTTCCACACCTCTCTCAGATGTACAGATCTCTTTCCAGATCTCTTTCCTTCAAGTGCTCTCTCTCTCAATTACAATCAACTCCAACAACTTGGATTGATTCACATATACATGTATTATACAGTACTGTCCAATTAAGCTATGAAGATCTAATCCTATATATAATATTAGGAAACATGAGCATACAATTACAATGATTAGATGCACCTCCTAATCAAGGGCTCAAAACAGTCTTACTTAAGATAGAGATGTGGACTTAAGACTAACACTTAATCCTATCATGCAAATATTCTATTATGTCCACAAAAATAGCATTATGGATGCACAGGTGACTGACATCGATCCCTGCCTGTCTGCCTGTGACCGACGTCGACTGATCCATGACCAACGCCGGCATCTCCTAGTCGACTCCTGACTGACGTCGGTTGCTCCTAACCGATGCTGGTGACTGTGTAATTCCTGCAACTTCTACACTCGCTCATTTGGTGAAGCTTTTAGCTCCACACCTCAACAATTTTTATATATTGTGGTTATTGAAAAGCAAAAAGAATAACAGATTTTTATAAGTACATAAGAACTATAAATTTGAAATTATAATGTTAAACTAAAATATGAATCATTAATATTAAAAAAAAAATACTAAAATATATGTAAATTCTCATTTTTAATATTTGGTCAATATCAAAATAGTATATCCCACTTAAAGATTAATAAATATTTAAGGAAAAAATAAATTTTAACATATTTAATAATTTAAAGTTTTTAAAAAAGTATAAACATATTTATATATAAATTAAACATAAATATTTTATTCATTTAACCAAACTAAAATATTTTTTTTGGAAGATTTTATAGCTTTGTAATACCTAGAAAAGGGAAAACTATTGGCATGAGACCTTTTAATTAAGAAATCAAGAAGGCACTATTTATCTATTGTACATAGTTTTCCAAGGATGAATTAATATTGTATTATATTTTATAAGGATGAATTGATATTGTATTATATTTTATATCAAGATTTTGGCGAGCATGCATATGTTCTCATAAACATTTTCATGGGTTAGATGTTCCTTAGTCTTTGGGTGAATTTGAATCTACTTAATTTTCAAAAAAAAAAATTTATTGTATGTTTTTACATCTAATAATCTTAGATTTTTATATTTAAATTTTAAATTAATCATACTTTTGTTATGTATATTATTTATAATTAATTTATTAGTATTTTATGTATTTATATAATATATATAAATAAATTCAAATTAAATTGCAAGAAAAAATTTATAAATATTTAATTAGATATAAATATTTGTAAAAATAATAAATTAAATTTGACTAATTGTTTAAAATGAGACCATGAAAAAATAAAATGAGGGTTTAGATAATTATTTTTAATATCAAAAGATTTAGAGATAATTATCTAAATTTTGTAATAGAAATCAAATAAAATTTTGGTAAGATAAAGAGAATTCTAAAAACTTGTGGTAAATAAAGGCTATTATCTAAACCATCAAGTTTCATTTATGAGAATAAAACTATAATGAGTATAGTTTTGAGAAGTATTAAGAAGGTGAAAAATCATTGATGTCTATGTTTGTAGGATGTAATGCTCTAAAAATATCATTTAGTTTTCTAAATTATGTCATTAATCATTAAGAGATTAAAATTCTTCCCCAAGCCCTAACTAGGTAGCTGAATGTGAAAAATATAATGAGTGATATACATGTTATCCTATACCTTAATAGTTAGGAATACGATCTGATTATTCTACTTTTAAATATATTATAGTATACTACAAATATTTTCTCCTATTTAATTAAAGGTGGTCATTATTATATGCATCTAAATTCACTCACTTATATTATTGTTGCTAATAATATTATTAGTCGATACTAATTCTACTTATCTCATTTAAATCTCGTTAATTTATCCTCTCCTTCCTAGTCACTTATATCTAGCATCCCCTTTAATATTTCTACATCTATTAACCTTAGTCCTATCCCACTTCCTCATTAATTCTTCTAATAATTTTTTCATCCCATCATAATCCCCACTTACCTATTATTTTGGAATTTTAAATTCCCAATGGCCTACCTACTAGCCTATGTCTAGGCTTTCCTATACCCCTAGTCCCTAATAACTCACCTAATCCCTATCTAATCCATCCCTAAGCCTAATTAATCCTTAAGAGGATTATAGAATCCTCTCTATTCTAACCCCTCCTCTCTATAAGCCTCTAAATCTATAGGCTTCCAAAGAATTTTAAATTCCCTTTAATTCTCATCCATTTATCTCCTCAACCTCCTTTAAATCTCCACCATAGATCTTTCCCTCCTCTTTATATTTAAACAACTCCTCTCCTCCATGGAAGGATAATGAGAAGCTATTTAACTTCTCCATGCCAATTTAGTCATTGAATCCTTCATCAAACATTATTATCATGTCATCATAATTTTACAAATCTGAGTCAAGGTATATCAATCCAATCTCAATCTCTTTTTATTTTGCATTATATTTGATCATGGTATAGAGAACTTATCTTTAGGATTCTATTGTTGTTTTGAATTGATTTTATTCATCGATTGTATTTTGCATTAATGTCTCTATCACTTTAACTAGGTTGTTGGTTATTTGAGGTGATTGAATTGCATGACTTAATCCATAGAGCTCAAAAATCATCTACATTTTGGTGACCATGATGGCAGAATCCCTCCCAAATTAATTGTTTTTGCTAGTTAGTAGTGTTTTACTAGCTTACATGATCAATTGGACAAGGAAAATCTTGGTTTTTTTTAAATTTTGCATGCACGGGTAAAATCTATGACATTAAATTGGTATTCATGACTTTATCTTGCATAGTCATGATTTTTTCCCCAAGAATTATGATTTTTTCATAACAATTTTACCTGACTACTAACTATTCGGCTATTCATGATAGGTTTTGACCCTTCGACAAAACCATAACTCGTGACTTGTGACTTTGTCAAGATAGTTGCAGTTTTGCATAAGGAGTCACGATTTTTTTATAAACTACTACTAGTCTATCTTTCAGATTCTAGACTTTTGACAAAACCATGACTTTACAAGTCATGACTTCGCCTTAGAATTTATGATTTTTTTCTATTTACCTACAATTTTTTAACCTCCAAAAATAAGCATAAAAGTATTTTAGTTTATTATTTTGGCCCCTTTGTGCTCATCTATGTATTTTTTGTTGCAAATTAGGGTTCTTACTCTCTGTGTGTAGGATTCAAGCAGAGAAAAATCATCAAAAAGCAATCTAGTCAAAAAACCTCAAGCCACAAAATCATATATTTTAAACTTTTTAAAATCATGACCTTGACCTGTGAAATCACAGTATTGTAGTCCCAATAACGATTTGTAATATTCTATCAATTTCATCATTCTATCTATTCGTTATCATCTTTATTTCTTATAGGGTAGACTTAGGATCAATATCTAACTAATACACTATCTATTTTTTAGATTAATCTAAATTTGAGGTTATTTTGATAAATATCTAAGTGTCTATTTGTAAAACTTTGATATATCATAGTTGGATTTAAACCTATCATCTATAAATAGACATTTCTAGACATTTGTACAATTGATCATAACTTGTATATACATTTGACCTAGTAAATAACCAAAATTTTGAGGTTTTATAATTTATAACAAAACCATAGTTCTCAATTTATAGTAAATAGTGATTTTGTCATTTATAATCATATTTTTTTCTAAATGTCATGATTTTATAGTCTAACCATCATGGTTAAGATAACTACTATAAAATCACAACTTGAAATCTACGGTTTTGTCTTAGAGTTATAGTTTTGCACTTTTTGGTTGTGACTTTGCACTGTATAATCACAAATTTTTACTAATTTTTATCTTCAATTTGATATTTTTAAGTGCATTTTTAGGGAAATTTTTGGTGAATTTTGAGTCATTATGTGCTTCTCGCAATTCCCAAATTTCCTTTGGCATCGGGGGCTTTGTGCCTTGACCCTACCCTATACCATGCTAAGGAGCGCACTAGGGGCACTACCCCTAGATCCTGTAAGGGGCATTGCCCTTTGACCCTGCTAGGTATTGTCACCCATAGACTCCCACGTTGTGGCCTACTCACCCAAAGAAATTATAGAGTCAAATCATGATTTTTTAGGGTCTTTTCTTAAGGCATATTAGCCTAACATTTTTATTTCTTATAGGGGTGAATTTTGATTGGCTAACATCCTCTTTTTTAGGTCATATTTTGGTCTAACATCATTTATCTTGCAAATTTATCCTTAAAATTATTGATCAAACTACTAATCCTTATCTTACAGGTTACCTCTTTTGAGTGCCACTTAAACTACTAATTGTGTTCTTTCAAGTCATCTATTAAAGACACCTTATGGCACTTTGAAAATCATTTTTAAATCATTTTGATAATTTTGCCTTCTTTATCATTTTTAATGATCTTGTTGTGTATATATCTCTTTGTTTTGTATATTCTTGTCTTTCATTTATATATATCACATCTTAATTAAATTGATTAATTAATCTTTTTGATCTAACTATTTGTATCTTGAGGGATACAATCAGTGTATGCTCTCCCCCTTTCATCCTTCTAGCAATTCCTAGGGGATCAAAAACTACCTTTAAACCCTCCATCCCTTTTCTTTTCTAATGGATTATTGACCATAGATTTCACCACCATGCACTAGTCCAAACTCTATGTTTCAACAAAGTCTAAAAATTAAAAGAGTTGTTATTAGGCACCTAAGCAAAATTACCCATAAAAGGTTTTGTGGAGTGAGCAGTAATTAAGTTACAATACACAAAGAAATTAGATAGCATCTTATATAGACTTGGGCCCCACTGTACCTTTACATATATAGGAGATTCACCTAGAAAACTTTTTGTATACCTAGATTAAGATCCTTTGACCATAATAGGTGTACCACTACAGGAGTCAATATTAGCTCCAAAGTAGCCATCATGTGTAAGTGAGGTTGAGAGGGTTCAATAGATTTTGTAATGGGTCACTAGCTTATAGCCTCACTTGTGAAGCTATTTGAAGGTGTAGGTATTGAGTTACACACCTTTATCCATTGACTAATTTAGGATTCATGATTATGTGTGTTGTGTTAGACCCATGTTATTTATGAGCTGAGTCAGCCTTTTACCCCAAAACTATACACCTATCTAGGTCTTTACACAACCCATCTTTTATATCCTTGTCATCATCCCATTGTACATATTATTCTTTTGTATATCCTTTTACACATCCCATGCTATCTTCCATCACCATCTTGTCTTAATTTCTACCTAGTCTCACTACATCCACCTATCATTTCTCATATCCCACTTATAACATATCCTAGTTACACCTTGTCATGTACATCTTATCCTACATAATCTTAATCATTCCCATTTCATTATACCTCATGTCTTCCATACCCTTATCTTAAGCTCTTGTACATACATTTATTCTCTTGTACATCCTTCTAGTCACATCCTATCCTAGTCTCCCCCATTATTAGTCATACCCCTACCTATCCTAAGCACATTTAATGTCATCATCTACATCCTATCCTAAGTCCACTCTACCCATCATCATTTGTCTTTACCTTTTCTTCATAACCTATTTAATCTAACCTTATCATATCCTAGTTGGCTCTTTAGGTCATATACAGGTCCACACCATCCCTATCACCCTTAATCATTTCATCATCACCTATCTATATTTTTCATAATCACATTATCCCATCTCCATCACATAATCCCACCCCATCCCATCCTTATCAAATCATTTTAAGGTTTTAAGCTAGTCCTTTATCTTTTTATATCATCCTAGTCCTTTATCTTTTCATATAATCCTATCATCTTACTCCTTTATCACTCATCCTATTGATCAGATCTCATACTTAGTTGATATCCTACTAGCATCATGTTAATTTGTCAATTTCAATCTACCAACCTATCATTATCAATATAGTTTATATCATCCTTTCCTACTCATAAATAATAACCCATCATATCATCCTCTTGCTAGTTTTAATATAGACACCCATCGAATCCTCAATCCTTTTGTTAGTTTGAAAATTAGGCATTGCTAATAAGTCATTAGCACCTATTTTACTATTGGTTCAAAATTTGATCTTCATCATCACCTATCATACTAGCTCGGTCCTTCAAACCTACTTTGTTCAATAAGCCATATCTAATCCTTAATTTACCTCGACATCAGCCCCCATTATCATCCATATTTTATCAAATATCCTCATGGATTTTGACCTAATTCATGTATACCAATACATCCTAGACAATAAGGATGACAACCTTTTGATATCCCTATAAATGGGTGCTCACCTACCTTCTGACCTTGATCGCATTTATCCCAAACCAACATCCCATATCCTTCTCCATCAGTAACCCTCTATCCCATCAAAATCAATACCAACCTTCCTTGATATGGTCACCCTAATCAATCAATAAATCATAGAGAGTAAATATGAGTTCCTCTTATAGATATGGAAGATGGGTGCTCACTTTCCTAATGATTTTGACCCCATAAGCCTAATTCATCTCCCAAATAAGTCCACCATCAACCCCTATCCTCATCCCATTCCCTTCCATTATACATTAGCCCTTTCTAAATCCCCTTATCCCCAATTCATTTTCATCCATATCTAAATCCTCCATCTACTAATCATAATCTATCACCACTCCCTCATCTTTTATCACCCACCACCATGAAGCTATACCCCACCCTCATCAACCAATAAATAGCTACCAATAAGGATGATATCCTCTTGTAGTTTCTTGCGATGGGTGTCCCACTTCCCAAAGGTGTTGATCCCTTCAACTCATTGCACCTCCCATCCAAGTCCCTTTATGTGAGTCTCATACAAATCCTCCATCCACAAGTCATAAATTATCGACTTCCCATTCCCATACTATCAAACGGAATCCTATCCTAACCACCTCATCTACTACCAAACCATCCACCTAGTTATGTCACCAACCATCTAATCTAAAGTTCAATGCTTCCACATCTGAATCACACAGTGAAGTGGGTCCTTACACTCCCCTTCCTATGTCCTTGGAAGCATTTTTTCAGCAACTTGTCATTGATAACATGATGGTTTACCCACCCATATGACATCTTAATCCCACCAATCCTAAGCATTCCTAGTATAAATCAAACTGATACTATCTTTATCATCTAACTTGGGGCATCCATTAAATGTTGTCAAAATTTATAAGACTATGCCCAAAACCTCATTGCCCATGGTGACATATTAATTGAGGAAGAACTAGATGAATTTATCTCCCTAGGTGAACAAGAAAAGGAATACCAAGATTCCAATCTCGATCATGATCAATCCCTTCCCCTTCCAATCCAAGGTCAAGACATATTATTTATCTTCCATGATCCCCTCCATCTATCAACCACAAGCCCATTTCCCATATGCCTACTCCTTCTATATATAATTTTGATATTAACCTTTATATTTATTAGTCATCATTATATTTAATTCATACTTAATATTGTTCACTATGGATGCCAATTGGTTTTTTCTTGGGTGATCCCAATTTCACATTAGAATTTTCAACCCTTTCTTATATTTTTCACCATTCACCTTTTTATTTTCCATTCTTTCATATTTATATTTTCACTTTAGTGGCCATGAAACATTTATTTATTTATCCCCTTCTCATATTATTTGTTTTCCTTTCTCTTTATCCTTTCCTCATATGGATAATTACCCACACTTAACATATCATGTCCACTTTGTATTTATGCCTCCAAAGCATAATGTGCCATGTCTCTATTAGTCTAATGCGCCACATAAACCAACTACATGATATTATCAATTGTCATCAAATCCATTATTTTGGTTTATACTAATTATGGATGGTCACTAGAAGATTTCCTACACTTACTTCATAAACTTGGATCGCACCTCAATGGACATCATGTGAACCCTTACTAGCTAATCTCATCGTCAATATATTGATATGATTGAAACATAGATGGAACCATTTTTTTTGCACATAAACCATCATAATGGTACTTCTATAGAATGAAGAGATGTAACTAAAAACATAATAATCAAATACTTATTTTTCATAACTATAATCATATTTTTGATAATGGTGCATGAACAAAGCATGATCCTAATCATATCAATCAAAAAATCAACATGTTTATCCCCAATTAATACTTAACCATGGGCCTAATAAATTTTAGGTAAGGAGGGGTTTTATAGGTCTTGGGATAATGTATTAGACAACCTAATAATTTTTTTGGTGATTTGATGATATATAAAAAATAAACACTATCAAAGTATCAGATATTTTATTCTTTCATAGTCCATATAAATAAAATACTTTTTTTGGGATAACTATGTTCTTTTGTCATCAATATTTTGAGTTGCCCCTATGATCCTTCATTAGTAGAAAATATTTATCATTGAACAAAAATCTTTTACTAATTAAATAGGTTAGGGTGGGATAGGGGGTGGAGGGGAATGATTACATGATGTAGTTAATGAGAGGGTATCTACTGATAAATTATTAAAATGTGTTCACTTCAACTTTTTTAATGATGTCCTCTTATATCCCAATGTAACACCTTATTCTAAGACTACAATTGTTAAATCAAAATAAAATAAAAATCCAGTTTCAAACCCCTAAAATCAGGTTTGCTAACCTAAAAAAATTTTAGTTGGTTGATTAAAATTAACAATAAACTTAACACCATTTTAATTATGGTTGTGATTGAAAGAGTTAAATTTAAGATTAAAATATTAATAAATTAATTATCTAGTTAAATGTTTGAAATTAAATAAATATAAGGATAAATTAAAATGCACAAAATTTATTAAAGAAGACACATCTCACAAATTGTTAATGATATGTATCCAAACATGACAAATCCCCATTCCTTCACCATTATTAAAAGATTACAGGGTGTTTACCAATTTCAATGGCTTCCCTCATTTTTTTTTTATGAAATTGGTTTTACATGGAGATGACCTTGGCATCTTCAATACATATAGCATAGTTACTTGTGCACATGTGCTTCAAGATATCATACTTCCCTTTCATTTCTAGATAAATGTTGGTATCATGTTATTTAATTATTATGTTGATGGACCTTCCTATTTCTCCAATGTAAAAGATTTCACTCAAGCATTCAACTATATAGATTTTGCTGCATAGGCTTTGTCTATAGGGTATTTTGCTAGCCCTACTACAATTTACAATTAAAAACATGGACAATGGTTAGGATATTTTTCAATTCAAATTTTTATTTATTTTTTTATAAATACCTTCAACATAGAGTAATAAAGCTACTAGTCTTCCAACTGAATATTCTTTTTGTCTATGTCCATTGATATTATCATTTGCTTATTTGATAGCTCTAATGACCTATTTCCTTTTGTAACCATTCATTGTTAAGGCCATTTTAAACTAATTAATTTATTGATCGAGGTTGTCTTTATCAAAAAAAATTAAATCTATTTTAGTCATAAATTTTGATATTTCTACCTTTTGTGTTAGGTGATGATGTGAAGAGTCATGCAAATAAAGGTCTGCGTGGGTGTTTTTTATGTAGACTTTCTTGGCTATAAATACATCCTCTTTTTAGGAAATGAGTACATTTTATAAAGGTAGGTTACCCTCCACCTAAATTTACTTGGTGAATTTTACACTAATCATTAGACTATTAAGATGGGAGTGAATGTCTTCTAAACTATCCCTTACATGTTGCCAAGATAGGTTGGTGTCATTGACATACCTGTTCCACCATTTGGGTTTTAGAGGAAAGTGATGTATATCCATATCTTCAAACTTTTCCATGAAGAGGTTGGATACCATAGGGGAAAGAGGTGAACCCATTTCCATGCCTTCACATTTTACATAAATAACACATTTGAAAGATATAAAGGTTGAATTCAGACACAAGGCTACTAATGAGATTATTTCCTCATCAAAGAAATTTAAGACCAATTCTATAGCTTATTTAATAATATTTTTTGTGAAGAGGTAAACTACACTGAATATGACTAACAAATCATTATTGTTAACCTTATTGACCTTAACAAAATCCACAAAATCACTTGAGTTGTGTATTAAAAAATAAGTTTGGCTTATTAGGGGTTTCACTCTATTTTCAAAGAAGGTTACAAGACCATAGGTTGGAGAGTCAAAGGTATATATAATATGCCTTAAATGGTTGCCTTATTTATGGATATTCTAAGCATGATAGACCCCATGAATGATCATTTTATTGGGGATCAACCTTTTCTTGTCCAAGACATCTAGAGAATATAAGTTTATAAAATTCTTCACATTATTTTAAATGCAAGAAATGGGGTTATCATCAACCCTCATATAGTTCCCACTATTATTGAGGTGGTCTTCTATCTTAAATTCATAATCCTTACAATTCATAATACTAGATGCATTATCCTTGTCTTCCTTGAGGATCACAATGTCTAAATTATTTTTTAAATATTTAAGATCCCCCCCATTATTATTTATATATGGTCCTCATAGTAGGTTTGGCATGATGAAAATATATTTCATAATCCTAACTAATTCATTATTTAACATTGAGAAAGAAACAAAAACACAATTATCCCAAAGAAGTTATTTTACTATCGACCTAGTTCCATTACAAGTATACTATTGTCAAACTAGGACAATACTAGTTGTCTTGTTCAATACTAATCAATTATGTCATATTACTATGAAAAATTGGATGTATTCCTTAACTATTATCTTTCATAAATATCTCTCATTTTATTGGTTTGATACGTAAAATTTCCACAATTGCTTCTCTCTAGATTCAATCCATAATCTAATATAAGATACCAAGAAAGATTATAAATATTGGTATCATTATATGGGTTATACATTAGTCAAACCCCATTTATTATATAATTTTGAAATCTACATAGCATGAAAACTTGTATGCATGAAGATCACACCCCTTATCCTTATGTAAGAGATGCAAACAAGTAATTAATTCTTTATATAATTCTACTAATCCTTATTTTCGTACAATTATGTAATTATAACACATTTATATATGTTGATGCAATAAAAATCAAAGCATATGTATATCCTTATGTAATATCAATATGATAGATTAATGGCATAGAAAAAATCATAAAACTAAAAAAAGGTCCAAAACTAACATTATCATTGAATAAAAACCCAAAGGATCCACAAACTATATACAAAATATCAAACTAGTTCAATACCAATCATGCTTGTATCAAACTAGTTTGATACTGGGCAAAATATCCAAACATCCAAATCTAAAGTAAGAAGGGATGAATATGGATTTAGATACTCAAAAAAACATATAAGAAAGAGAAAATCAAAAGACTATTAAAAAAATATTGACACATAAAAGATAAAATATAGAGTTTTGAAGGAAATCAAAAATCCCATAAGTGTCAGAGGTTTGGTGATCTGTGCTCTATGAACCATTTCTAAGAGTGTTAGCTCCTCTTTACTGCCTGCACATCCTCATGGCCTTCAATTTTTTATTTTGTTTGGATTTGTCTGAGTAAACCAGGTGTTGTACATGATATTTAAAGGCATGAACATCCTCTTCACATGGTTATTAGTATAGTTTTCACATGTGGTGTGAATATGATAGGCATAAACATCTCATTCTTGCTAGTAGAGACTCCATTGAAGTCTGTAGATTGTGTTTCATCAATCCTAGAACTTATCTTCTTATTTTAGTTTTAGATCAAAGGTGATGTTATTTCCAACCTATCATGGCATGGTTACCAGTTTATCTTTTGGAGGTTGAGTCCCAAGAGTGGCATTGATGGAGTAAAACATAGTTGGAAACATGAACATAGTCAGATTTCTTGCAATAGTCACCTATAATCAGGTGAGATTAAGTCTCAACTAGTCATGTTGAAGAATAAAAGAGGTTTAAAGGTTGTTGAAAGGATTATGAAGTGAAAACAATAAGACTAAGCTATTCAAAGAGGTCATAGATTAGAGATTAGTCAACCACACACAATCCTAAATTTGATGTTCACCTAAAAGTAACTCCAAGAAAGGTCTAAGCAATGTTGAAATGGAGATGCTTGAACTCACTCACACTTTCAAACAAGTGTAAGGGTATAGAGAAGAACATTATGCTAATGATAAGGTAATTTTGTGTAGTTAGGTTTGAGTTCAATGTTTGTAGTCTAGGAAAGTTTTATTTGAGACACTTTACCTTAACTTCTCTTAATCACATTTTTCTCATACATTTGGTTCTTCCATAGTAGAGTGTTTTGAGGAATGGACAGGTCTTAAGGTTTCTCTCATGTAGCCCAATCATAGGGGCAATGCCTTAACAAAAGGAAATGGCTGTTTTCTCAAGAGATGATGATGTTTTTAGGGTTTCTAACTTAGGTAGGTTTTAACCTAAGAGAATCACTAAACATTGTGCTAAAAGGACTAAAATCAACCTAATTTGCAGTGACCTATAGTAGTGATTGAAACTATGGTTTCTAGGAATATGAATGAACTCATATAGGTATAGAATGTTCTAGTGACCTCAATAAGGATAAAAGAAGATGAAATATAGTTCCAAGGAGCACATCATCACCTACAAGATCCCTTTTTCTCTCAAAATGTCACCTACAGTCTGACTGTAGACTCACAGTATATTAGGAGCAGGTAGTTTGAGTGTAAGCATAGGTCTCTAGACATGATATGCATTGAAAATAGTGTGATATGATCCTAATGACATCAATAATAACCTATACATGAAGCAAAATATCTAAAAATATACCTTCACCTATAGGAAACCTCCAATCTCTATTGAGATAAGCACCTATAGTCTGCTACAGTAGACAGACTAGATTAGGCTAGTGAAGAGAGCAGTTTAAGAGCATTGACAGAGGCGTAGGAAGGATAAATCATATAAGAACCACTCTAATATTGTTAGTGACACATTCTGAATTTATCTCAAGCAAAAAATATCACAACCTATAGTCATATCTCAAGTTTCTCAGGTCTAAATAGAATTATGTGCACAGTTATTAGACCTAAAAGCCAATCTAGAAGATTTGAAGTATTACGAACTCTAGAGGAGTGATTTAAGCATGTAAATTTACATATAACATCATCAATACCTATTAAATACTCCCATGGCCTCAATTTGTCTAGATAAATAGGGGAATTTCCCTCATTTTGTCTCAAATAGAAGGCACTCCCAATCAAGATGAAAACTATAGGTTTGGTGTGTAGATAAATGAAGGATGACATGAGGAGACTTGGGACATAGTGAAATATTACATACAGTTTATTTGAGTATAAAAAATGTGGAGAAAACTCTATATTCATCATGAATAATTATTGGTGGTCATAAACACACTATCATAGTTAGGCTTATTAGGCCTAAAACTAGGCGCAAGCCCTACAAGGGTCCAAATTCATTCACATGACCATGGAACCTTTCCAATATAGTTGAGATACTTCAAGGGGAGAGTAAAATACTGTTTGGAACCATCATTTTTTAAGATACTACATAGAGGGGTCATTTTTGGACTAAAATCATGATAGGGGTATCCAAAATACATGAAAAAGATCGATAGGCCAACTTCAAATACTCACATTTGTATGAATTGATTGCATGGTGCCCCAAGTATATAGGGGTATTTTATTAGGGTCTTAAAATTAGTATTATTGGCATTTTTTTAGATTTTAGATGTCAAGATTTTATGAACAATCTTTAACAGTCCAAACAACTCAAAATTGTCCTTAAACCCTTGTATAAGACCCAATGGAAATAATATGAAAGGAGATGAATTTAGAGGGTAAAATTTGGCTTTGAAAGTATTTTTAAATTATTTAATACTCTCTTAGGCTCCTAGACATCAAAAAAAATTGTACCCTACTTGTATGGACAAACAAAATTTAGGGGTTTTTATAAGGATTTGACTTATTTTACAGGAATAGAGAGGGATTGGTGGATGAAAGATATTAAAGTATGTCTATAGGTAATTATTATAACTCCTTATTCTCATTTATAACCTAAATTTTTCATGAAAGGTCCTTTACTACACCATTCATCACAAGTAGTCATGGATAGGCAGTGAAAAGATAAAATGACTACCTAGTAAGAATATGATAATTTTGATCTGGATCCTTTTAAGGTCTTCCTAATGGATTGGTAGGCAAAGTGAATCTAAAAAATTGTTCACACACCTCTTCCATGGATTTATTTGAGCAATTTAAGGTCACTTAGATGATAAATGTGAAGAATGAGGCCTAAAAGATCAATGAGTGACTGTGGATGGTGAACACAAGTGTCAAAAGGATGGCCAGCAATTAGGGGAACATATGATGACTATCATATCTTATTTCCAACCTTCCTAAGATATTTCATATGTGTCAAATCTTCTTATTTCATTTTCAAGTGCTCAAGAGATGCTTCATCAGGAAGGCAGTTTCAAGAAGGTAGTTGAAGGGTCTCTATGTCAATTTGAGGATTTTGTCATGATACAGATGGACATTTGTCCAAAAATACCTTCATAGTATTTCATCCACTCCATTATCCTTAAATTTAATTATATTTCATAGATTTACACTTATTTTTGTGGCCTTTCATCTTTACTTCTTCTCTCTCTTCTCACATGCTCTATAAATACGAGCCATTTTAGATTTTGTAAGAGAATCAACACTTGGTATTGTAAAACCCTACTAGTTTGATACTATATTTTTCCTCTGAAATAAATATTTAAAATTTGATTTTTATTTCAAAATATATATTGTCTAAGTGTGTGAAGTGGTGCATAGTGAAGTGTCTAGTGATAAGTATTTATCCTTGCCTTTTCTTTACTCTTCCATGTTTAATGCAAATAGTTTCCACTCTAACAGGTCACATGAAGTGTAGTCAAGTGAATTTTTATATCTTTAAGCATAAAGAGTACACTTAGTGTATAAAATATGACCTCTAGTTCACTCACCTTGATTATTTTAATGCATATCACCTCCATGTTTAAAATACTAATGTTAGAGCAATTTAAGATTTTGAGACTAGTGTTTTGAGTCATGTTTCTTAGTGCAACTATATGGTATTCTATTGGAGATATTTCTATTTTATCACCTTATTAGATTATATTATTTACATGTTACTTATATCCTTTTTCATCCAAGAAAACAAGTAGTTTAGGTGATACGCAAACAAAGATAAATCTAGGGAGTTAGCCCTTAAATCTAGAGGTTTACCTCTTCTATAGGAAACCCACAGTCCTAGAGTTAATCCAATTTTTCCTAAATCTTAGATTAGGATTGAACAACCATATATATGGTGCCAAATTTGGTGACAATATTTACCTTATCCTATATTCCAAATCATATGATTTATAAAATAGAAAAAATCATATTTCTGCTTTATCTGCATGAATGTATTGATTTCCACTGAGGGTATATGAATGAGAGTCAATACTCTTGTGTTGAAATTTATTGTGTACCTATAATAAAATATAAATGTTTTCAATTCAATCAATGTCTATTTAAATCGATAATAAAGAACAAATGAAGTAATTGAGTAAAATACAAGTATATAAACAAGTATAATTAGTGTTATTCAAATTTTGTCATCATATACTTAGAGTACTTAAATGTGTATAAGATGACTTATAACTCTATATTATGCATTATATGATTTAAAAATATATATCTTGTGCCTCTTATCTAAATAATAATATAATTATATTTTATCCCTTAGAATGCTTCCAATTATATGGGGTTAAATATATGTAGTATATCCTACTGACCAACTCTAACTATATATATATATATAGTTAGTATTCTAATTGTAGATGATTTTCGATCTCTATGGATTAAATCATGTAATTCAATCACCATAAATAATCAACTACCTAGTTAAAGTGATAGAGTCATTAAGACCAAATGCAATAGATGAATAAAACCAATTCAAAACAAGATTATAATCCTAAAGTTAAGTGATCTACACCATGGTCAAATGGAATGCAAAATAAAAATAGATTGAGATTGGATTGATATACCTTGACTCAGATTTATGACATTATGATGGCATGATAAGGATGTTTTATGAAGGATTCAATGACTAAATTGGCATGGAGAAGTTAGATAGTTGCTCATTGGCCTTCCATGGAGGAGAGGAGTTGTTTAAATAGAAAGAGGAGGGAAATATCTATGGTAGAGATTGAAATTATGTTTAGGAGATCAATGGATGAGAATTAAAAGGAATTTAAAATTTCTTGGAATCCTCTATATTTAGAGGCTTCTAGAAAGGAGGTGTTAGAATAGAGAAGATTCTAGAATCCTCCAATTCTAAAATCCTCTTAGGGATTAATTAGGCTTAGGGATGAATTAGATAGGAACTAGGTGAATGATTAGGGACTAGGTGTGTAAGAAAGCTTAGGCACAGGCTAGTAGATGGGCTATTGGGAATTTAAAATTCCCAAATAATAGGTAAGTGGGGATTAGGATCGGATAAATAAATGATTAAGAAAATTAATGAGGAAGTGGGACAGGACTAACATTAGGGGATGTAGAAATATTAAAGGGGATGCTAGAGAAGGGACAAAAAGGGGGGATAAATTAGTGGGATTTAAATGAGATAAGCAAAATTAGTGTCAACTAATAGTATTATTAGTGACAATAATGTAAGCGAGCGAATTTATATGCATATATTTTGAAAGGGTATTTTAAGTAGAGCAAAGTGGAAGAAGTAATGGTATTTCAAAGAAAAAACATGTCATGGATGAATGTTAGTAGATGATGTTAGGGGATATGATGCCCCTTTGAGGGGATATGTGAGGAAGAATGAGATGGATGGCCACTCAAAAGAAGAAGTGAGGGGTGGGATATGATGTATAGATAAGGGGATGGGATGGTAGATGTGAGATAAATGAAGAAGATAAATTAGACTTGAGCAGTGAGCTAAAAAATGATGATGCCCTTGGCAAAGACACATGTATAGGGAGTAGAGATGATGGGTGTCACAATTATTGACACATCCCAAAGGGGAATCAACCGTAATGTGATGATGATTAGATTAAATGGCCACAAGATTTAGACATATCCAAAGCAAAGATGTATGCAAGGGAGAGTTATTGGCTAGGATAAGACTGATTTGATAATATTAATGTGGGTGTAGCTTAAGGCTAAATCAATCAATATAATGTAGGTGATGATATAGAAGAGATGATATGATCATGTGAGCAACAGTCAGGGGAAAATAATTGGATTGCATTACATCAAATCAATGATCCCTACTGTGATTAATGATGATGATCCTAGTAAGGACACATGCAAGGGAGTGATAGAGGAGATAGTGGCTAAGCTATCCTTGGGCACTAAAAAGTGGCCAAGTGCTACCTACATAGTCTGAAAAGACCTTAGGCCAATGTAGTTATGATTAGAGGATAAATGATAATGATGAAGTGGAAACTGATGATGATGATGGGGATAGTGATTAGAGGATATGACTCAGATGATGAAATGAGGATTAATGATTGTATATTAGCCAAATGGGTTATGAAGATTGGATTAGTGATGAAAACAACGATGATGAGATGGTAGATTAAATATGTGGGTGTAAGTGATAAAGCCATCAAAATTATCATAAGGCTCATCATAGTCTAAGAAATTCATTAAATATGGAACTTGATAATATGCCCCATGATATAAGGATGACCAAGAAGACATTGTGCCAAAGTTAATGGGCAAATAATGAACTATGCACCCTAGAGGGTACTTTTGGTATCCTCATAGCATCCTTGTTCATTACCCAATAGATAAAAAGAGATATGATGAAAATAAAGCATAAGATAAATAAGACATATACATAACAATCCAACGAGACAAATAAAATCAACAAATATCTACATGCAGTGTCACAATGTCTTATATAAGGATGGGATGAGTGATTGGACTAAGTTGGTTATGATGATGATTGGAGAATTGGATTTAGATAAGATGATGATGATTAGGATTAGGATGAGGTGTTGCCCCTAGTTTAGGATGGAAGGATGTATGACATGATAAGGTCTTTGAATATTGATTTGGTCTTGAAATCAAATCATAAAGTGGCCAAGGAAGGTGATTTATAAAAGTGATAACCAAAAATTACCAATAAACAAAGCCTTATAAGAGTTCAATCTAAAAAAGATACTAGGATATTATGGGATCAAATACATTTCATACTAGCAAAATAGTGATTAGATGGGTGTTAGGTATGAAGAGGCATTGATAGGGAAGTGATGGGATAAAGTACCTTCCACACTAGCAAAGAGGTGATGTGATGGGTGATAGGTGTGAAGAGGCATTGATAAGAAAATGATGGGTGCCATATTAAATTATTTAACAAGGGTGCATGTGCCAATAATACCTAGGCCAAGGATGAGATTGAAGATATGAAGGGATGAGTGACCACTAGAATTAGATTTCAAGGCTAATTTTTGTATCTAAGGATGATGTATAAGAAGATAAATAAATGGTATAGAGATGGACATCAGATGGTATGTAGATAAATACGATTAGGGGATTATGCATAAAATAAGACACCATGGAATATTTTTTGGCTTTTTTAGATTTTTAGATTTTTAGGGTTTTTGACATATTTCAATTTTTAGGGATTTTTGGGATATGTATGTACATTATACAAAAGGGTTACTAGCAAAGGGAATACCAAGCCAATAAACCATGATGAGGATGGATGAAATGATAGATGAGTGATGAGAGGATGATGGTGATGCAGAAAAGGGGATGAGGACTAAGGAAGAATGGATGAGGGATTTCCAATGACTCTTTCCTAGCAATTAAATGTTGTCAATTTTGAATATTAAAATCTAGTGGAACTTTGGCCCCCAAGCTCAGAGCTTGAATAAAAATTTCATCTTGTTTTACATGATGTATTGATTGAATGGAGGAGGCAAAATGGCCTTAGATTTATCCACATCTTGACAAGCTCCCCCCTCATCTTCTACATGATCATGGATTTTAGGTATCTCAACATGATGTCGTTAGTTTTATGGATAACCAAATTGGAAGGGGTCATTATCGAAAAGCTCATTTCTCAACCTAGGATTATTCAAACATCCAAGTGCTTTGTGATTGGTGGCATTATTAAGGGAAATTTCTTGACTCAACAAAAGATAAAAATACTAACACTAAACTCTAATATATGTGAAAGGCCAAAGTGACTAAAAGTTGATTGATAACAAGATTATTTTGAGTTTTGATTGGAACATGCGATTTTTAAGCATTTTGTATTATGACTTGGTTTAGGACTCAAAATATTTGTATTATCAATCAAATATTTTAGGACGTGATATATCAAAAGGAAATAAATAAACAAGTTATATTCTAAACACACACGCATTTCACAAAAAATGATAAAATCTAGTCAAAGGGACTTAAATTACCCATGGGCTTACTATGTCACTTACTTGTTTATTTCATTAGTTATGGCCTAATAATTTAAGGAACTAACCATGGAGGATCCTATCATTCCCCTTGCCCACTAAGCCTAGTTTCAAGGGTGCGTGGAAAGTAGTTTTCTGATGCTACCATTAACTGATGCATTATGAATTAAATGGTAAGAATGGCTTTCCTAGGCTTAAATTATAAATAATATTATCTAAGGGAGTCCTCTATATACCTTTCAATATGACGAAGCCAAAAATTAGGGAATAAGATAATTTGATAAATACACACAAATGTGTCTAGTCCCAATATGCCCAACACAGCCATAAGATTTTAGTGTGTTGATGTCAAAAAAAACCAAACATCGAGTCATGTTGTCTAAAGCCTAGGTATTGGAGTGTGGAATCCCTTCACTTCATAGTGTGCTTAAAATATAACACTACTTAGTGAATAATGGCAGTTCTAACTCAATTTATATATCCTACCAATACAAGGAGTTTGGCCTTATCACATGGTGATGAAATACATGGTTGATAGAGCCCTTAATAAAATAAAAATAAATGAAAACTAACACTAGCCTCTGATTCTCAAGTATCATCACCAATGTGATGCAAAGAGAAGAGCATATGCACATGTGAGTCTTAGGTAACAAAATTTATAAGTGTTATTTTTGATTTTCTGAGTATCATTACTAATGTAATGCCATATAAATGAGCATAGACAACAAGATAAAAACACATTAATTACTTGAAAGAAAGATTAATTAAATCCAAAAATAAAATCTTTGTTAGTTACTATTGAAAATGAAAAATGATGAAATAGAAAAGTGGTTAGAAAGCTTAAATCAAAACAAGTTAATTTTTTGATTTGACTAGCATTTTATTAGTTTGTATTTGACTAGAGACCCATAAATAAACTTTTAGATGTCTTTTGTATGGATAGAAGACCAAGGCAACATACAAAAAGTTAGCAAAATAAGTAAAAAAACATAGAAAATCAAGATTTTGGATTGATTTCATTATTCCACAGTTAGATAAAATAATAAATTTGTTAATAGTTAATAGACTCAAAAAATTAAAAAATAGAAACAGAAGATAAAAACTTATAGAATGATTTTTCTATGTATAATGATTTCAATCAACTTTATAATAATGTTGCCAAAGTTGGAATGATTTCATTTGACTTTGGAAAGATTTCGCTAGACTTTAGAATGATTTTGCTAGGCTTTGGAATGATTTTGTTGGACTTTGGAATAATTTTGCTAGACTTTGGAATGATTTTGATGGATATTGAATTGATTTTGTTGTTCTACAAAAAGTGGTTAGATAGAAAATATAAAGTACAAAAGGAAACAGGCATAAAATAGAAGGGGTTTAAACAAGAAAAAATGCATAGCAACTGTTATAAAAATTTAAAAAATATAAAACTAGACAAAACATCACATAAACAAATTCACTACTTGTTACGAATTCTCTATTCTATAGGACAAATTTATTGTTCTACAAGACGAAGTCATCATCCTATTGGACGAATTCATTATTCTATAGGTTCATGAATAACAAGCTAAAAACTCCAAAAAAAAAACATAGAACATCAAACAAAAAAACTCCAAAATAAATTTTTTAAATGTATATATGGAGAAAACATTAATAAAAATAGCTAAAATGGTCTCCTAAATGCACCTATGATGTAAAATATGAGGGACAAAGTGCCGCTGATGACTTGAAGGTAGGTCAAGGGAAATTTTTGATCTATTCCCCCCATCCCATATAAAGATAGGGGGTTTTTAGGGAGGGATAGATAGGGGGCTCGATCTCCATCTATAGAGTTTGGGTTTGGTTTGAAGCATCATCCTGTGTAAGCACCAACCGTAAGTCTATGTGTTCAACAAGATCACCTTTCATCTCTTCTCTCCCTATATATCTATCCACATGCCCCCTCCCCCAACTCTATCTCCATCTCTATCTAGTCGCCCATATATAGGGGCCAACCCCTATATATGGGTTAGAATATATAAGCTCTAATTATATAATGTAACTAAGAAATCAAACAAAATGACATCAAATCTAAACTAGAAACCTAGACTTCAATGATAGAGAAACAAATGAACAAAAACAAATTAAACACACTTACAAAACCAAAATGGAACAAAATTTTTCCATTGTGATTTAACTTGTTTTGCTCTCAAATGCAACAAATGTGGGTGTTCAACTCTTCTTTAAATAAAATGGAATTGGGCAATGTTTTGGTATGCAAGAGGATTTCTGATGGATTGGGTTTGCTAGACAATGCAGTAACACTTCATTAGCATAAATGTAGATGATGAAAGTGATGGCTTGCATGTCAATTTATAGGTTTATGAAAAACAAGATGAATAGTTGAGGATTATTTTAATTTATTGATTTATTAAAATAATCAAAAGTTAGGATCTAGTCCTCATCTATGAGGATGATGACCAATTCTATTGGATGAGAATAAAAAGGAGTTGGTTTAGTGAGTAAACAAGAACGAGTCAAGTTAGTTGTTTGAGTCATCAAAGAATTTGAAATATTATAAAGTGACTCACAAGGTCATTGAGGAAGTTGAGTAAGGTGGTTTGGATGAGTCAACACATGATTGAGATAAATGTCGAAGATGTTTGGGTGAGGTGGAATTTTTATATTTAATGAATTTTGAATAAAAATAGGCATGCATAATTAATTAATTAATAATTAATCAATTATTAAGAATTTAGAGGGAAATGATATTAATTTGAATTCAAATTGAGAAATGGAAAGAGTTATTGTGTTAAAGTAAATTTCGACACTTAATGGTGAAATTTAGGTGTCTACATTAGGGATTTGGGATGATGACATTCAAAGATGGAGAATAAAGATTTGATAAAATTAGTGGATTCAGGGATTTGGGATGAGCAAATTAGAGGGTAAAGAATGAAAGTGTGATAGTATTTGTGGACTTGGATCTAGGAGGATGACATTATAGGGTAGAAAATCATAGTGCAATAAATATTGGTGGACTCAAGGATCTAGGACGATAAAATTAGAGGGTGGAGAATGTAATTTTGATAAATATCACTAGACTTGGGGATCTTGAAGGAAGAAATTAGAGCCCATGGAGAATTAAAATGCATGATAATTATTGGACTTGAGAATTTTAGTGGTCAGAGCATACTATTTTTTCCCACTAAGCAACAAAAAAAATCATCAAAAAAATTATAAAACAAATCCTAAAAAATACTTAACAAAGTTTTTTTTTTTTTTTTTAAAAATGTGGATCCACTTTGTCTTTGTATATGTAAGCTAAAATATGTAAGTTTTATTAATATTACTTAATTAAATTATATTTTTTGGTATCTAGATTATACATTCAAATGATCCTTTTATGCCAAAAAGTGAGAGATACCATTATGTTTTGATATGTGATAAATATTGGTGGACTTAGGGATCTAAGAGGAGGGTATTAGTGGGTGGAGAATGAAAGTGCGATAAATATTGGTGGGTTTGGAGATTTAGGTGGATGACATTAGGATTTGATGAATTAAAGGTGATAATATGAGTGGACTCGATGATTTGTGAGGAAGACATTAAAGGGTATAGATTGAAAGTGTGATAAATATTAGTGGACTTAAGGATATAAGAGAAAAATATTAGAAGGTGAAGAATAAAAGTATGATAAATATTATTAGACTCAAATTCTTTGATAAATATTAATGGACTTGAGGATCTAAGAGAACAACATTAGAAGGTGGAGAATGAAAATGTGATAGATATTATTAGACTCAAGAATCTAGAGGAGGACAATAAAGGGTGGAGAATGAAAGTGTGATAAATATTATTAGACTCAAGAATATGAGGAGAACAATAAAGGGTCGACTTTCATGCCTCAAATGTAAAAAATATGTCCCTAGTGGGGTTAGATATTTTGAATTCTTTTTTAAAAAAAGTCACGCCACATTATCTTCTTTAGTAAATTCACTTTTATAATAGAAATGAGGTCTAACAACGTTTCCATATAAAGAAAAACTAGAGGGTGGAAAATAAAAGTTTGATAAATATTAGTCGACTCAAGATCTCAAAGGAAGATATTAAAAGGTGGAGAATGAAGTGTGATAATTATTGATGGACTCAGGGATATGGGAGGATGACATTAGAGGGTGTAGACTAAAAAAGTGATAAATATTAATGGACTAATGAATCTTGGAGGAGGTGGAGAGGATGGTATTAGATGGCAGAGAATGAAAGTGTGATAAATATTAATGGACTCAAGGATCCTAGAGGATGACATTAGAGGGCGACAATTGAAAGTGTGATAAATATTAGTAAGCTCGTGGATCGGGGAGGATGATATTCAAAGGAGGAGAATAAAGGTGTGATAAAATTAGTGGACTTAGGGCTTTTAGAGGATGAAGTTAGAGGGTGGAGAATGGAAGTATGATAATATCAATGGACTCAGGAATCAAGTAGTATGACAACATTAGATGGTAGAGAATGAAAGTGTAATAAATATTGGTGGACTCGGGTATCTAGAAGAACAAAATTAAAAGGTTGGAAAATGAAAGTTTGATAAATATTTGACAGAGTCTAAGATTAAGAAAGAAAGAATTAAAAAAAAAAAGAATATAAATACATGATAAACATTAAAATACTCTCAAATTTAGATGATCAAAACATAATATTATGCCCCACTAAATGATTCAAAATATAATAAAATAATTTCAAATCAAATCTTAAAAAATATTTCCTTAAAATTATAAATAATATAATTGGCTAGCTTCACGAGTAATTTAAATGGAGGATTGG
Organism: Torreya grandis; assembly: GCA_037957365.1. NCBI lineage: Eukaryota > Viridiplantae > Streptophyta > Pinopsida > Cupressales > Taxaceae > Torreya > Torreya grandis. The sequence goes on along the minus strand of JARHVA010000770.1, from coordinate 3,909,070 downwards.
GCGAAGGACACAGAAGTCAAACCCAAACATGGTCTGACTTTAAGGGTTTGGAGACGGCTGAGGAAGAAGCTAATTAATTAAAGAGGTTGCTTATATTTTAATTTTTCGTTCGACGACGGCAATAATGAATGCGGGGATAAGGATTGCTCTTCTCCACGTCTCACAAGAAGTTGAAGTTAATTCTCTACCTCAGCGATTGCACCAAATGCAAAATTTAAACAATAATCGACACACGTTAAACACAAACGAAAAATGATGAAATAGAAAAGTGGTTAGAAAGCTTAAATCAAAACAAGAATAATAAAAACAAGTTAATTTTTTTTTATTTGACTAGCATTTATTAGTTTGTCTTTGACTAGAGACCCATAAATAAACTGTTAGATGTCTTTTGTATGGCTAGAAGACCAAGGCAACATACAAAAAGTTAGTAAAATAAGTGAAAAAACATAGAAAATCAAGATTCTGGAATGATTTCATTGTTCCATAGTAAGAGAAAAGAACGAAATTGTTAACAGTTAATAGACTCAGAAAATTAGAAAATATAAACAGAAAACAAAAAATTTATAGATTGATTTTGCTATTTATAATGATTTTAATGAACTTTATAATGATTTTGTTAAAGTTTGGAATGATTTCATTTGATTTTGGAATGATTTCGTTAGACTTTAGATTGATTTTGATAGGCTATGCTTTCATTGGACTTTGGAATGATTTTGCTAGACTTTGGAATGATTTTGATAGACTTTGGATTGATTTCGTTGATCTGCAAAAAGTGGTTAGAAAAAAAATACAAAGTACAAAAGGAAATAGGTGTGAAACAAAAGGGGGTTAAACAAGCAAAAAACACATAGACCCTGTTATAAAAATATAAAAAATATCAAAAACTAGACAAAACATCACATAAACAAATTCATTGCTTACTACAAATTGTCTATTCTGCAAGACAAATTTATTGTTTTGCAGGATGAGTTCATCATCTTGGTGGACGAATTCATTATTCTATAGGTTCATGAATAACAAGCTAAAAACTCAAAAAAATAACCTAAAACATCAAACAAAAAAACTCCAAAACAATTTTTTTAAATGTATGTGGAGAAAATATCAATAAAAATAACTGAAATGGTCTCCTAAATGCACCTATAATGTAAAAGATGAGGGACAAAGTCCCACCGATGCCCTGAAGGTAGGCAAGGGAAATTTTTGATCTATCACCCCCATCCCATATAGAGATAGGGGTTTCTAGGGGGGGGGGGGGCGCGGCTCGATCTCCATCTATAGAGTTTGGGTTTGGTTTAAAGCATCATTCTATGTAAGCACCAACCGTAAGTCTATGTGTTTAATAAGATCACCTTTCATCTCTTCTCCCCTTATATATCTATCCACATGCCCCCTCCCCCAACTCTATCTCCATCTCTATCTAGTCACCCATATATAAGGGCCAACCCCTATATATGGGTCAGAATATATAAGCTCTAATTATAGAATGTACTAAGAAATCAAACTAAATGACATCAAATATAAACTAGAAACCTAGACTTCGTTGATAGAGAAACAAATGAACAAAAACAAATTAAACACGCTTACAAAACCAAAATGGAACAAAATTTTTCCATTGTGATTTAACTTGATTTGCTCTCAAATACAATGAATGTGGGTGTTCAACTCTTCTTTAAATATAATGGAATTGGGCAATGTTTTGGTATGCAAGAGGATTTCTGATGGATTGGATTTGCTAGACAATGCAATAACACTTCATTAGCATAAATGCGGATGATGAAAGTCATGGATTGCATGTCAATTTATAGGTTTATGAGAAACAAGATCAACAGTTGAGGATTATTTTAATTTATTGATTTATTAAAATAATCAACAGTTAGGATCTAGTCCTCATCTATGAGGATGATGACCAATTCTATTGGATGAGAAGAAAAAGGAGTTGGCTTAGTGAGTCAGCAAGAACGAGTCAAGTTAGTTGGTTGAGTCATCAAGGAATTTGAAATATTATAAGGTGACACACAAAGTGGTTGAGGAAGTTGAGTACGGTGGTTGGATGAGTCAAGACATGGTTGAGATAAATATGGAAGATGTTTGGGTGAGGTGGAATTTTTAGATTCAATGAATTTTGAAGAAAAATAGGCATGCATAATTAATTAATTAAGAATTAATCAATTATTAATAATTTAGAGGGAAATAATGTTAATTTTAATTTTAATTGAGGAATGAGAAGAGTTAATGTGTCAAAGTGAATTTCAACACTTTAATGGTGAAATTTAGGTGTCTACATTAGGGATTTGGTACAATGACATTCAAAGATGGAGAATGAAGATGTAATAAAATTAGTGGATTCAAGGATTTGGGATGAGCAAATTAGAGGGTGAAAAATGAAAGTGTGATAGTATTATTGTACTTGGGTATAGGAGGACAACATTATAGGGTAGAGAATCATAGTGCAATAAATATTGGTAGACTCAAGGATCTAGGACAACAAAATTAGAGGGTGGATAAAGAAAGTTTGATAAATATCTCTAGACTTGGGGATCTTGAATGAAGGAATTAGAGCCCGTGGAGAATTAAAATGAAAGATAATTATTGGTGGACTTGAGAATTTCAATAGTCAAAGCATACTATTTTTTCCCACTAAGCAACAAATAAATCATCAAAAAAATTATAAAACAAATCCTAAAAAATACTTAACAAAGTATTTTTTTATTTGTATATGTAAGCTAAAACATATATGTTTTATTAATATTAGTTAATTAAACTCTATTTTTGGTAGGTAGATTATACATTTAAATGATCCTTTTATGCCAAAAAGTGAGAGATACCATAATGTTTTGATACGTGATAAATATTTGTGGACTTAGGGATTTAAGAGGAGGGTATTAGTGAGTGGAGAATGGAAGTGTGATAAATATTAGTGGACTTGGTTATTTAGGCGGATGACATTAGACTTTGATGAATTAAAGTGTGATAATATGAGTGGACTCGATGATTTGTGAGGAAGACATTAAAGGGTGTAGATTGAAAGTGTGATAAATATTAGTGGACTTAAGGATTTAAGAGAACAACATTAGAAGGTGAAGAATAAAAGCGTGATAAATATTATTAGACTCAAATTCTATAATAAATATTAATGGATTTGAGGATCTAAGAGAACAACATTAGAAGGTGGAGAATGAAAGTGTGATAGCTATTATCAGGTTCTAAAATCTGAGAGGAGGACAATAAAGGGTGGAGAATGAAAGTGTGATAAATATTCATGGACTCAAGGAGGACAATAAAGAGTGGAGAATGAAAGTGACAAAATTTTATGGACACGAGAATATTAAAGGAGGGCATTAAAGGGTGAAGAATGAAAGTGTGATAAATATGGGTGGAATCATGGATCTATGAGGAAGATATCAAAGAATGGAGAATAAAAGTGTGATAAATATTGGTAAAATTAAGGATCTAGGAAGAGATCATTAGAGTGTGGAAAATAAAAATAAATATTAATAGATTTAGTAATATGAAAATAAAACATTAGAAAATGAAGAATAAAAATATGATAAATATTAATAAACTTAAATATGTGAGAAAACAATATTATTTGACTCATTAAATTTGGAATAATAATATTAAAAATAAAAAAATAAAATATATTAAATATTAATAAATTTATTATAAAATAATTAACATTAAATAATAAAAAATAAAAATTTGATAAATAAATATATTAAATATCAATAAATTTATTATAAAATAATTAACATTAAATGATAGATAATAAATATTAAGGAATGAAGAATCCACATTCTATTAGAAGGTGGAAAATAAAAATGTTATAAATATTAATGGACTTAAAAGATCTTGGAGATATGAATAAAAATTAAATACTAATTTGTTAGCATTAGTATTTAAATTTGACAAAAATGTGAAGATCAACTCCTAAAGTTTTAAATAATATAATTGGCTAACTTCACGAGGGTTTGGGGACACTTGAGTCACGTCGGTGCATCTGCTAATATTGAAGCCAATTACTTCTTTTTCGTTTGACGACTGCACAAAATCAAAATAGTCAATGCCTGCAATACATTTTTTATTTTATTTTCAACTGTACTTATCACAACAATGAATTCTGCCTTTAAGATTGTGACCAAATGGGTACACGTTACATCAAAATGGAATGGAACTTTTTAAAGGTTAACCATGTTAATAATTAAGTTTATAGTTTATGAGATTTCTATATTAACTATGTTTTAAATGTGAGTATATATTTTCTTTCAAATTCTTAATTTTTTTAAGGAAGTATAATTTTTTTACTAGTAAATTAATTTGAAGATTTAATTGTATTTATTATAACTATTAATATTTATGAGAAGTTAAGAATGATCGATGAAATTGAAAAACATATTACATGAATTGAGTATATTAAAGGAATGTCAAAAGCATTTTTAAAAGATATAGAAAGAAAAATAAAATTAATGAGAAACAATTTTTCAGTTATTTGAGAGACGTAGATTTTTAAACCACTTAAATGTGTGTTGTTTTGTAGATCTGGGTCAAGGTGTTTAGGGATGTGTTCTCTTGAGGTCTTTTATCTCTGTTATTGAAAGTAAGAATTGATATTCTTAGAATTTTTTATGGGTGAAGATATCATTTTGAATATTTTTTATCGAAGTCGAATTATTTCCTAATAAATAAGAGTAAACATTCTTGATTCTCATATTGAATAAAACACTTCAAAGATATATAAAAATCTTTGAAAAAATAATGAGATTTTTGACAAATTTCATCCTCACTTTCAAATTTTAAAAAATATAACTGAAATATAGACTCAACCTGTGGAAGGGTATGATCAAATTCCATTAGAAATTGATGAGAGCAAAAGTGAACCCTAAACCCTATAAAATATAATCGATTTTGGCAGATGTTTCGACTTGACATTTTATTTCAAATCTGGAAAGCTAGAAACTATGCGTGTTTTAATTATGAAGAGTTAGAACGTAATTTTTTTGTTTTTAACAAAATTATTGTTCTCTAATGTTACTCTTTAGATTCAAAGCCAAATAAACAAGCTCCGTTTGAAGCTTAACGACCTCTAGCGTTTGCTCGATCACTGGGAAAATGCTCCCTGCATAGTTAGTCGGGAACCCCTTGAACTCCATGGCATCCTTCACTCCCCAAAGATGAGCGTGTGGGCCACATTGGCAACGGTCCAGACTCAGACGTAGGAGTCACTCTCCATGATGGTCACCACCTCGTTGGTCTTCTCGTCATGGTGCCCCGAGTGGCTCGTCTAAATCGGGTGTTGATGGTAGGCATTGGGGATCTCCTCCCCCGTCCTAGGGTGGTGATTTAAGATGCTAGAGTTTGCCTCCCTAAAGCAAATTCCCACCCCTGACTTTGGCAATTTTCTCTGAAAGAAATCAAAATGAGACTTTGGAAGCTTAGCAAAACACTGGTTAGAAACTCTTACTTGTTGATGAGGATCCCCTTGCCTTGGAATTAATGATAGAGTGACAAGCCTTAAGATCTATTATCTCCGTCACCTCCCCCAACGTGTATATTTGTTGTTGTTGCTTAATTATTCTCATTATTATTATTTGTACATTGTTTTCTTTACTTTATAGGGATTCACTGATGTGATGTAATATTTTGTGAGTGTAATCATTTTCTAATTATTTTTTGACTTATCTCAACATATTTTTAATAGTTAATATAATTTTACTTGTAAAATACAACTTTTTCATCTTTTTTATATAATTAACAATATACCATATCTTATTTTATAAAATACTACCAATATGAAAAAAAATAAACCTTCAAGATAATACAAACCGTTCCGTTCATTTGACGAAAGGGGTTTTGGACACGGTTGTTAAGAAAATCGAGTAACGCGGGTGCAATACTAAGTCAACGCCTGCGTAAAGAATAATCTTCTGCTTATCATAAATTTGCAGACGTATTCAAATTGAATTGTGGCTTGCAGGGTTTCTTGGACCAGATGCCTACGAAACTGTTATATATAAATAACCCCACGACAAGTCTCATTTGCATTGATTTGCAAGCTTACAAGAATGGACCTCAAATTGCAAACCATGCTTATCAGCCTTGCCTTTGCCTTTGCCTGCCTGTCAGTTTCTTCCACCGCCATTAACGTGAAAGTGGGGTATTGGCCCGCTTACAGCTACTCTTATTTCCCTTTCTCTTCCGTCAATGCTTCTCTCTACACCCATCTCATCTACGCCTTCGCAGATCTCAATCCACAGACGTTTGAGGTTACCGTCTCTGCCGACAACCAGCAAAACATAGCCCAGTTCACCTCAACGTTGCAGAAATCCAATCCCTCAATAAAAACCTTGCTTTCTATCGGGGGAGGAAATGCCAACAAGGATAACTACTCGGCGATGGCTGCGGATTCATCATCACGCAAAAAATTCATAGATTCTGCCATATCTCTGGCCAGACAATATTCCTTCCACGGCCTCGACCTCGACTGGGAGTACCCAGAAACCCTGGCGGACATGCAAAACTGGGGGCAGCTATTCGCCGAATGGAAAGCCGCAGTGGTTCAAGAGGCTCAGGCCTCCTCCAAGGATCCCCTGCTGCTCACCGCCGCCGTCTATTTCTCAAACCAATTCTTTCAGTGGGGTGTAGTGAGAGAATACCCCATCTCTTCTATAGCAGCTAATCTGGACTGGGTTAACGCTATGACGTACGATTTTACCAGCCCGAATCGTATAAATAAGACGGGAGCTCACGCGGCTCTGTACGATCCCAATTCGAAATTCAGCACCAGCTATGGCATTCAGTCGTGGCTAGACGCGGGGGTTTCTGGGCAAAAAATTGTTGTGGGAATGCCCATTTACGGATATTCGTGGACGCTGAAGAGCGCAGAGAATGTGGGAATAGGAGCGGAGGCTAGCGGTCCAGGCAACCCGGATGTCCTCACCTTTGCCCAAATTGAGGATTTCATAACGCAGAAGGCCGCCACGGAAGTTTACGACGAGACCACCGTGTCCGCTTATTGTTACGCTGGGCTTGTATGGATTGGTTACGACAATGCGCGGTCTGTTGCAGCCAAAGTCGATTATGCCAAACAGAAAGGCTTGTTGGGATATTTCTTCTGGAATGTCGTCCAGGATAGCAATTGGATTCTCTCCACCGCGGGTAAGACTTAACCTCATCTTTTAATTTTTTTTTGTCTGCTTGGCTTTCATCGTTGAATTAGATTTCATTGTGGAATTTGTTAATGTTATATGTATGCAGCGTCGAATGCAATGGATCGCTGATCATGCCGATGGGGGAGGTTTCTGTTTCTGCCCATTGTGGTACTCGTCGTGAAATTGAATAAAGTAGCAGTAGTTCTGCACTTTCTGTATTGGACGGACATGTTTGTCCACATATTTTACAAATAAAAATATTATTTCGCATTCCAAAGATGTTTATATCTGAAAATCTTGTGTGAAAGATGTCAAGGAATTTAAAATCTAATCCTTTTTTTTTAAAGGATTCATTTAAAGAATTTATACTTTTTAAAGGAAAAAGAATCTTGATAAATGTAAAATTATCTATATTTGAAGTATAATTAAATATTTTTTACATAATAAAAATATCGAAGTGATTTTATATTTTTTAAATTATCTTCAAAATTATTTAAAAAATGTTTAACATTTTTAATTTAAAATAAATTTTATTTTTATTTTAATTTTTATAAAATTAAATTTATTTTCAAATAAATATCATTTAAAATTATATTAAATAAACAAACAAAACTTCAAAATTTTACCTCCATTCAACATATTTTCTTTTTTTATAAGTTTAATAATCTAGTCAAATTAGATAGAAAGGTACACTAATTACATTTATTAAAAGAAAATATTTTTGGGTCAAATTTTTTACTTGATTGATATGTATTTATTTATTTTTAATAAAAAAATAATTAGATTACTTTAACATTTATGACCTTTAAGAATCCGATTTATGCTTGCCATTTTACACTTCATAGTTCCACTTTTTAGAAACTAACACAAATATAAGTAAACACTTGAAAATGGTTTGAAGTGTTTATTAAGTATAAATGTTTTGTCTATCTAAGTATTATTGGTGTATGTATTGATTTATGATGGTCCTCCTTTCTTCTTAACCTTCTTGGTATTTCTTTCTCATCTCTCATTTTTATTAGTGTTTTTTTAGCAGCGCCTTGATGTTCTTGACACTTGTAAGAAACATCATCAATACTTTTAACTTTATGTTTTTGTCTTTGTCAAATTAAGGTATACCAATGCTCTTTATTTTGTCTTTTTCAATTATAATTATTTGATGTTATTTTATGTGCCAATAAAATCTTAATTTAAATTCATTTATAATTATATTTATAAAAATTGTAATTTATTTTACATAAGAGGTATCAAGTATTCATATGAGATTATATTCACACCTAGTAAAAAGAATAAACAAGAAAGATCAAACAATCATTGAACTTTAAAAAGAACAACATACAATGTAATTATCACATCTTAATGTTTTCTAGATTTCTAAGTACATATATGAGATGTGCAAGTCTATATCTACCTTTTTATAAAATCTGGGTCTTAGACCATGTATGGATAGGAATGGTGCCTACACTAATCATGCCTCGTCATACATGTCCTACTAAAATTATATGTTGCACTATTTTTTAGGTTCAAAATTTTTCTATGCTTTGTTCACCATTGGATGTCATATCTTTTTGTACATGTTCTTGTCCGATCTAATAGGCATAAATTCACAAATGATGTCTTCTTCCTTCTTTGATCTAACTTACCATCAACACATTAAAAAACATTATGGGTCAAGAACACACTCTAGGAGTTGTAGCTATATATAATGCATACCAAAATTAGACCTTAACACAGTTTTGTGAAGTGTGAATGGAATCTTGAGTAAGGGTTTTGAACCTCCTCTTCCTAGATGTAAGGATGCAACTACATGAAGTATGTCGAAACCATCTATTGATACATGAAGGTGATACACAAAGATGACTCTGTTGTAATGCAAAAAAAATATAAGGCAAGATTTGAAACTAATTTGGATTATGGAGCATAATAGTGAACAATTAATTTATTTAATGTAGAATTTTCTCTCCCATGCATAGATAATGGCTTGGATTGAATTGGTATAAATATGATGATCTGGCGATGATTTTCACATAGACTAATTCAAGAAATGGTAAGAAGTGAAAATTAAAGTACAATGAGTGTAATCAAGGAAAAAGGATACAAAAAATAATGATTGAAAAAATCAACAGACCAACAATCCAACCCTAGGTGAAATTACAATAGGGGTTTGAGAAACAACATAGAAATTTATAAAAATAGGCTCAAGACTAAAAAATGAAGGATTTAAATAAGTATTAGATGCATTTGAAAGGCTTAGGATCAAATGATGGGTATTGCAATATAGGAAAAGTCCTAAAAATTGGTAACTATAAACAAGTATGGAAAACATTAAAAAATATAAGAAAGACACTATTGAAAGGTGCCTTGTTCAAAAATTAGATGTGTAAATAATGCTTCTGATTTTATGTGTGTATGTGAATGAATGCATGTATGTGTCAAAGTATTGAACGCTAAATAATTGAAGTATGCATCTTCACCTATTTAGGGAAATTTAGTAGAGAGATTGAATGATGTTCAAGATAGGCTCCATCCACATTGAAAATTTTAACACACTTGATAAAAATTGCCAATTGTTATTAGTAGTCAACATTGCCATTTCTTTCACATTAGGGATTGAAATGGTCTCTGTCAAGGTTTTAAATGATTTGAAGCAAAATTTAGATGGCTCAACGATGATAAATACTACATCTACAGTGGTCGATGGCATGCAAGAATCGAATCCTGCAACTAAGACTTTGGATGAAATAGTTTATAGGTCACAAGATGGAGAATCAACAACTTCAACAAAACACAGGGTATGAAAGAGGAGGCAATTGTTTGTTTGAAATGCAGATCAATAAAAAGAGATGTCATTTTAGAATTTTTTGGGGATGGAAACCCAAATTCCATTGTAGATTAAGGAGATGGCCACATAAATGACATCTTGACCACAGACTATGGTAGGGTAGTTTCTAAATTTTGGTTTTCAATATCAGATGGACCTACAAGAAGAAACCCATGCTAATGGAGGCTAGGGCTCTACTTAGAACAAGGGATTTGAAAGGAATTAGTCTAAATTTAGGGGGAGGATAGTGGAGGCTTGATGACCCTCCTTTGTTGAAGCCATGGGAAAAAAAGAAGGGCTTCTCATTAGCACCTGCAACGACTATTCCTGTTGTCTAGTTCGATGAGAATGAACTTGAAGTTATCTCAGAGAGGGAAGAATGACTCTCTTTCAAGGGCCTGATCTAATAGTTTAATGGATTCTATCGTTCTCTTCTGGCTCTCCATGGTTGGATTTTAAAAATATGGTAGGATAATAGTTGAAGGTAAGATTGATATCCACCATTGTGCAAGAGGTATTTTCATCTTGATTTTTTATTATGTTAAATATAAAGAGGATGTTTTCAATGATTTTTTTTGGAGTTGGGATAATCCTATCCTTTTGGTTAAGCCATGGCATCAAGATTTCAACCCTCACATTGAAATTTTCAACACTAAATTGATTTATATTTGGCTGCCTAACCTTCTTCTTCATTTTTGGGATAATAGTTTGCTTAGTGCCATGGGAAATATTATTGGTGAATTTTGAATGGTTGATGCTATAAAAAAGAAAGGGGACATTCTAATTTTTCCCATATTCAGGTAAGTGTAGATATCTCTAAGGATCTCCTTGCATAAATGGAGTTGAAATTGAAGGAAAAAACTTGGATGGAATCCCTAGATTTTGAAGGGTTACCTTTTAATACTGAAGATGCTTTCAAACTAGCCATTTAGTAAATGATTGTCCAAGTATGAAGCTCAAAAAGCCAAATACTTGGTGTAAGGATGCTAGGATTGAACATATAACTATTCAAGCCACTAATGAGAGTGAGGAAGAAAGTGAGGGTTCTAATTTATTTCTAGAAACCCTTGTGGAAGTTTTGAATCAGGACCAGCAAAATATGGAACCTTGTGTAGAGTCTTTGGCTAAGGAGGTTGGGGATTTGTTGAAGTCTGAGACTGTGTTATAAAAGAAAAATTCCATTACAGATTATGGTCAAGGATCATTAGATCATATTCCTTTAGAAGGTGAAGGATTGTTAGTCCCATTGTTGAAACATAAACTAATGGATACATTGGAAATTTACATCCCCATATCGCCAGATCCTGAGGAAGGGGGAGAATGGATGGTTGTGAGCAACAAAAGGAGAATAAAAGGAAAGAAAGATTTGGAACCGATGTCTCTCATATATCAAAAGGTAAATATTATGAGAGATTTTTAGTTTGCTTTGGTTTCTTTTGAGAGCTACAATAAGTTTACAACATATTCACAACACTGCTATTTTATGTTATGTTGTTTTGTGTTGTAGCTTTTTGTTTTAGTGTAACTATTATTATTGAATATCTTGGATTCTTAGGCCCTATCTTATTGTTCTTTGTATAGGGTTGGGCTCTAGTTCAAAAAACCCTCTTTACCAATAATTAAAGAAAATAAAAAATAAACTTAAACTTTAAAATTTGAATTTAAAAAGAGAATATGAATAAATACAACCACTTTGCATTGAATAAAATGTGGCCACCATGCGAAAAATAATGATCATATTATGATAAGTTCGATTGAAAAATTTAATGACAAGTGCTAATTTATAGCTAACACTTCCGTGGAAAAAATGTAAACCCAATCCACTTCTTGATCAAGGAAGTAGATAATGTTTCTCTTTAGAGAGATCCAACTATTTCCTAGCAACCTTTGCACTATGGTGGAATAAAAAACTACTTAGGCAGATGTATTCTTAAAACTGATTAGGTTAAGAAAAATTATGTTATGTTTGCTTGATAATTTTAAAGAAAATTTCTTTGATATATGCTTCCTTTTTGAGACAAGAGATTGAATAATCTATACATGTAATTATTCATCTCAAAAGAATAATGTTACAACCATCATGTATAATAAGATTAAAAATAATCAAAATTTATTTGATATTTGCATTAAATTCATGTAATTATTGTAAAATATTACACACAAAGCTCCATTATAAAATAGAAATTTATTCATGTCCAAAATTTTATATAATGATAAATTAATATCATATATGTCCAATGTTCAACTCTAAGAAGTATAAGTGCCATATGGTGTAGGAAAGACAACATCATGCAAGGCTACATGCAAAGGTATAATGACCCTTATAGCATAACAAGATATGAACGACTATCATGCCTCAAATGTAAGAAATATGTCCCTACTGGGGTTAGATATTTTGAAGTCTTTTTAAAAAAAAAGTCACACCACATTATCTTCTTTAGTAAATTGACTTTTGCAATAAAAATGAGGTCAATAGCCTCATCATATTTTAAAAGAACTAGAAGGTGGAAAATAAAAATGTGATAAATATTAGTCGACTCAAGATCTTAAACGAAGGTATTAAAAGATAGAGAGTGAAGTGTGATAAACATTGGTGGACTCAATAATATGGGAGGATGACATTAGAAGGTGTAGACTAAAAATGTGATAAATATTAATGGACTCATGAATCTAGGAGGAGGTGGAGAGGATGGTATTAGAGGGCAGAGAATGAAATTGTAATAAATATTAATGGAATCAGGGATCTTGGAGAATGACATTAGAGGGTGGCAATTGAAAGGGTGATAAATATTAGTAGGATCATGGATTTAAGAGGATGACATTCAAAGGAGAATAAAGGTGTGATAAAATTAGTGGACTCAGGGTTTTCAAAGGACGATGTTAGAGGATGGAGAATGTAAGTATGATAATATTAGTGGACTCAGGGATCTATTAGAACAACATTAGATGGTAGAGAATGAAAGTGTAATAAATATTGGTGGACCCAGAGATCTAGAAGAGAGACATTAGATGGTTGAAAAATGTCAGTTTAATACATATTTAGTAGATTCGAGAATCTAGAAAAGAAAGAATTAGAGAGGGAAGAATATAAATATATAATAAACATTAAAATAATTTAAAATTTAAGTGGTCAAAGTATAATAATACATCTCATGAACGATAAAACATAATTAAAAAATTATGAATCAAATCTTAAAAAATATTTAATAAAATATAATTAATTTTTTTTTTAAATTTATTTATTTATGAAATTCAACTTTAGTAAAACAAATATTTAATTAATATCAACTAACCAAACTCTATATTTAAAAATTCTACCTAAATTCGAAGATCAAATTGGAGCGTAACCCTTAAAATTTTAAATAATTTGAGCAGTGATTTAAGCGGTTGGGCGAAGGACACACAAGTAAAACCCAAAGTATTGGTTTGATTTAAGTGGAGACGGCTGAGGAACAAGCTAATTAATTAATTAAAGATTTTATTTTTATTTTTCGTTTGACGACGTCAAAGCTGCAATAATGAATGCGTCTCAGAAGAAGTGAATTCTGTGCACCAAATGCCTACACGTCACTCTATAGGCAAAATTTAAACAATAATCCACACACGTTAAACACAAACTTTTCACAATTAAACTACGAACCGTGTGTTTGTGTTTTTTTTTTGGGGTCGGGGTCGGGGGCGGTTATAATTGGAATGCGTATAACCTTTTATTATCTCAGTCAAGTTTTATTTCATTAATTAATCAGCGATACTTTTTATTTATTTATTTATTTTTTATTCTTTTTTTTGGCTTGGTTTTTATTATGTCTAGGTTTTTGATTTAGGATTATATTGATTATAATCTATTTTCATTTTGGTCACATTTAATCAGAGTGAGTGAGACTTTGGAGATGTAGGTTTCAAACCATCGATTTTGAATTGGTAAGCACTCAGCTGCATGTCAAACGTACTATCGACTATGTCCGTACGAATCGTTCATTTGATTATAAGGGTTTCAACATGGTTCTCACATAAAATCAAATAATATCAGTGCAATACTCAGTCAATACCTGCGTAAAGATAATCTTATCATAATAATTTAAAGACATTCAAATTGAATTGTCGCTAAGAAGGTTTCTTAGACCACATGCTTAAGAAATTTTTCTATGTAAATAACCCCATGACAAGTCTCATTTACATTGCTTTGCAATCTTACAAGAATGGACCCCAAATTGGAAACCATGCTTATCAACCTTGCCTTTGACTTTCCCTGCCTACCAGTTTCTCCCACAGCCATTGGCATGAAAGTGGGGTATTGCCCCGCTCAAAACTACTCTTATTTCCCTTTCTCTTTCATGGATGCTTCTCTCTACACCCATCTCATCTACACCTTAAGTATGAAGTTCTTGATATTCTTGCCCTATGGCCTTATGTTTTGTTCTTCATCAAGTTAAGGTACACCAATCTCCTCTATTTCATCTTTTATAGTTCTAATTGTTTGATGTCATTTTGTGTGCCAATAAAGTCACAATTTAAATTTAATTAACTTTGCATTCATAATAATTGTAAGTTATTTTATGCAAAAGGGTACCAAGTCTTCACATGAGATTATATTTACACACAGAAAAATAATAAGTACACAAGAGAGTTCAACAATCATTGAACTTGAAAAGAGACAAAATATGATGGAATGATCACCCCTTAATATTTTCTAGATATCTAAGAATGGATATGGGATGTGCAAGTCTATATCTACCTTCGTACAAAAATTGGGCCTCACATTGTACAAGGACAAAATTGGTACCTACATTGATTGTGCCCTAGGCGAGATTGTTAATGAGCTATTTTGACTATAATATATATCTTGGTACAATTATCTATTGCACCATTTTATAGGTTTTTATTTTTTTGTGCTTGTGATCCATTGGATGTCATATTTGTTTATACATGTGATTCCCCAACATATTAATAAGAAATAAAATAATGATGTCATATTCCTTCTTTGACCTACCTTACCATCAACACACAAAATAAATTTATGGGTTGAGAAACCACTATGGCATTGTAGACACGTATCCCGCATTCCAAAATCAAACCTTAACATAGTTTCGTAAAGTGTGAATGGAATCTTGAGTAAGGGGTTTGAAGCTCATCTTCCTAGATGTGAAGATGCAACTACATGCAGTATGCCAAAACCATCTTTTGGTAGAAGAGAGATACACACAAAGATGACTCCACCACAATTTTAGTAAAAGGTAAGGCAAGAGCTCACACTAATTGGGATTATTAAGTAGAATAGAGGATACTTGATTTCTCTCTCACATGCATAGATAATGCCTTGAATTGACTTGGTATAAATAGGATGCCCTGAGGACATGATTCACACTTAGGCCAACTCAAGAAATAGTTGGAAACAATGTAATTAAGGCACACTAAGCATAACCAAAGGAAAATGACCCACAAACTAATGAATGATAAGATCAACAGACCAATGATCATGTCTAAGGTGAAATTGCATCACGAGTTAGAGTAGCAACATGTAATTTTGAAAATAGGCTTGTAGCTGGATATTGAAGGAATTATTTAAGTATAAGATGTATTTTGAAGGCTTAGGACCAATTTTAGGGTATTTTGGGGTAGGAGAAGTCATAAAAAATCAATTATACATAACTACAACAATCATGACAATACATAGGAAAGAAACTATAGAAAAATGACATCGTACAAAAAATATGTCTAGATAATACTCCTAATTTGATGTGTGCATGTGACTAAATGCATGTGTGTACCAAAGTATACACGAGGCCATCCATATCTAGATAGTTATGCAAGCATAAATCAATCACTACGCTCACCCCTTGCCCCATATATGGATTGGGAGATTAGAAGAATAGTAACAACTGTCAGCACTCAACCCCTATCTATTTATATAGTTCATCAGGGGATTGTAGTTTAGAGTTTAATTGGTATAGTATATAGATAGAGATAGAGTTTCATTAACATTGGCATTGGGACAATCTAGAGTTTAATTAGCACCTAAACCCATATGTAGTTATATCAATCTCAATCCCAATCGAGTGCCTATATAAATATGAATAATTTAAGTACGCACTTTCACCTACCTCGGGAGGTCTAGTGGAGGGGTTGAATGATGTTCAAGATAGGCTCCATCCACATTGAAATTTTCAGCACACTTGAAAACAATTACCAATTTCTCCAAGTAGTCAACATTGAAATAATAAACTTGAACTTTGAAAATTGAAATTGATTTTTTTTAAAAAAGAGAGTAGGAACAAATAAAATTGCTTTGCATCAAACCTAATGTTGCAACCATGTGAATAAAAATGCTCATATTATGATTAAATTTTTTATGACAAGCACTAAATTATATCCAAAACTTCTCTGGGAGTTTTGTGAACCCAATCCACTTATTGATCAAGGAAGTAGAAAATTTTTATCTTCAGAGAGCCTTAACTATTTCGTAGTAACCTTCACAGTGTGGTGGGATAATAAATTTCTCAAGTAAATGTATTTTGAAAACTAGTTGAGTATTTTTTTTCTCTATTTACTCACTTTATTTTAGAAAAATGACTTTATATATTCTCCCCTTTTGAGGTGATGGATTGAATAATAAATGTATGTAATCACTCATCTCAAAAGAATTGAGCTACAAACACCATATGTAATAATAATGTAAATAGTCACAAACAATTTTTTATTTCCATTAAATACATGTAATTATTGTAAAATAACACATGCAAAAATTCATAATATGATAAAAATGATACTATTCATGCCCCAAATTTCATATAAAGATAGATTAATGTCATATATTGCTCAATTTTCAATGTTCAACTCTAAGGATTATAAGTGTCATATGGTATAGGAAAGAAAACCTTATGCAAGGCTCAACACAAGGATATAATTCCTCATATTACACAATAAGATAGGGACAAATATCATCCCTGAAATCATAGAATATGACCTTAGTAGAGATAAATATAGTAATGAGAAACACACACAAATAACCTTCCTGCATAAGTGTATGGTATATAATATGACAACATAGGCACCAATAAAGTATATCATAATATAAATGTATGATATAGATCATGGAAACAAATGCAGTATAATAATATAAATTCTAGAAATTATGTAAATAAGAATAAATATAACAATTGATGATACCCTAGAGGTTACTATTACAAAAATTATTGAGACAACATGCAAGGAAGGGACTCACATGACATGGCAATAAGAGGATCCTCTTTGGAAAAGTACACACTAAAAATCATAAAAATGCACATATAAGTAAGAAAACACACATAATACCTAATGTAACCAATCCACATTGATATCCATATAGCACACAAGCTATAGTAACTAATAAGATATCTATAATATATAAAAAATAAATCCATATGTTAAACAAATGGAAAGGAAAAAAATCATCATGATAATCCCTTATATGAAGATGTCCTAAGCATAAACATGCAACTAATGTGACCTTGCCCCTAGGGTTTTAGTCATGCAGCCACATGATATCTTAATGAAGCACAGTCATATGTATGTATGTTATATACTTGTACATACATACGTATGTATGCATATACATGTATACACACACACACACATTGTGTGTGTGTGTGTGTGTGTGTGTGTGTGTGTGTGTGTGTGTGTGTGTATTATGTGTGTCTGTATATGTGCATAGACACACACACACATACACATATACAAACACATATACATATGTATATATATGTATATGTATATGTATATGTATACATATATGCATATGTATATATACACACATATACATACATATATATACATATATACACACATACATACACATACATATGGCACCTGATCAAATGAGTACCACAAGGATCACGCGCACATAGATACACAAACCTTTAGCATAGGTAGATATTTAACCAATTATAAACCCATATTTTGAATTTTTTTGAAATTTATAATATATATGTTTTTAATTTTATAATTTTTTAGAAGAAGATAAATAAATTTGAAAAGAATGCAAATGGGTACACATAAGAAAGGTTTAAAAATAAACAATAGAAGCCGAAGAGCATGAATAGGAGGAAGAGGATGGATAGGACTCCAAGAAACCTACAAATTTGATTAAGACTCAATGCATGCTAGGACAAGAGGTCTCAATATGTGTGTTTTCATCATCGAGAAGCTAGTGTAAGTGTTTGGAATAGGATAAAAAATCAAAGGGGTTATGGCCATTGAAACATAAACCAAGTGGCTAGAAAAATTTCAATGTAAGGGGAGGAAATTTCTAAGGCACCAATTCTAATAGATATAAAAATGTTATAAAAATATAAGGAGGAAAGCACATATAATGCACATCATACAAAATAATGAAGCTATCTATAGTAAAAAGGATATAATACAATAAGGATGTATTAATGAATCTTAAGGTGTGGGTTAGTAGATCTAACTAATAATTTGTTCTATGTCATCAAATGTATGATAATAGGAGTATGATATGTAACTATATGTAACTAAAAAATGATAATGAGATGTGAAATGAATCTCATCATCCCCAAAAAGAATATGCACATAATGGACTTGAGGAGTTGCTGCTAACTCTGTAGGAATATATCATGGTAAAAAAAGTGATATAGGATGCAAATAAACTTTGGTATGTGGATGAATAGGTACTGATGTCTTAGAGGCGCAATTATAGGAAATGGAGCTCTTGTATATTATACATTGGATGAAGGTATCATAGTTTGTAATATATTAGGTAGCATACAAGATGATGAGAGGAAATATACAAGGATTTCATGAGGATAAATGATCTACTCCTTTTGGGAGGCACTAACTAGTCACATATATGATATTTGATGTAATATGGGTCTCTGATTAGTTGTGTTATGAATATTATGACTATTGTATACAAATTTAAGAAAATTATGTTATGTGAAATGTATCACTCTAATCTAATTAAGTCAAGGGCCTCATATTATAAAATTATATGATTTTTCATCTAGTATAACATAAAATTAAATTAGTTTGGTCCAAATATAAACCATAAATCATGGAAAGGTAATTTTAATTGTACTTCCCATAACCCTACTCCTCCCTATGATTACACATCATATCACCTACAGACTACTAACCCTAGTTATCCTACTTCAATGAATCTTCCATTCCCACATCACACTTTCATCCCCTATACATCCTTAGCACATCTTAGGCCTTTTGTATGCCAGACAGGCTCTCTAGACGCCTCTCAGGGCCCTTCCAAAGGCCTATTGACCACCTAGAGTGGCCATTTGACATAGGCCACAACTTAGGGAGGAAACCCATGGCTTGGGCCAAACATTTACTTCATGAAAGTGTTGAGATATATGTGACTTTCTCATTTATTTGAGCCTTCATATCCTAAATTTTTGCTTTGATCTTCCCACTTGATCATCATACTCAAATCTTGGCTGCCTTCTTGAATCTCACCTGGTTCTTATTTCGCACACTTAGCTTTCATTGTGACAGGGGATACCCTACTATTCTACATCTTATCTTGGTGATTCACATTGATTTATATAGTGTTCCTAAAGCTTGTGGGTTGATCCTAACTCCATCAAGACTCCATTTCACTTGTTCTTATGCTTCTTGCATTGGGTCTCTCTCATTTGGTAGATTCTCCTTCACCTTTTCCATAGCTTTTGGCTATTGATCTAGACTCAACTCATACACAACCTGATCCTCTTCCTCTCTTGCTTCTTAGCTTGGATAATCAGTTGGTATAAAGTATACACACTTCATTTGAGTTTGATATGAGGGCACTTTTATATCTAAATTGAAATACCTATTTGTTTGTAATAGTATACATGCTAGGGTTTGATTGTTTTAGTGATTTAACTTATTTAGGGAATTATCTAGGATAGTTTCTAAAGTTTCTTGCATTTGTATGTGGTTAAAAATATCTTTATTGCTTGAAATATCTTCCATTATATGTCATGATTGCATTGGAAACATTTCTCATTACTTAGTAGAATCCTAAATGCTCAAAACAATATATACAATTTGCATAAATGATCTACTCTCTTGCTAAACTAGAAAATTGCATTATTAAGAAACAATAGTGTTAAAAGTAAAGAGTTAGCTTAAACTTAAATTAGGCATGCTCTTGAACCCTTGGTTGAAAATGTCTTTACTTCTTACAACATCTTTCATTTGTCCCAAAAATGCCTTTGCTTCTAAGTTTACACATTACTTGTTAGCTCTCTTTATTCAACATTGTTATTTCCACAATTTGTATGCAAATAGTTTTCTAGTCT
Organism: Torreya grandis; assembly: GCA_037957365.1. Classification (NCBI taxonomy): domain Eukaryota; kingdom Viridiplantae; phylum Streptophyta; class Pinopsida; order Cupressales; family Taxaceae; genus Torreya; species Torreya grandis. The sequence continues at coordinate 3,888,812 of JARHVA010000770.1, read as the reverse complement.
TAGCTACTTACTTTACTATGGTTATACCCACTAGAGATACCTATATACTTTATGTGCTTGATCATGCTATCCCTAACTTGGTTTACAATTCTATCTATAGCTTGGTGCAAGCTATCAAATCAGATAGCCACTATAGATCTTATATAGCCTATACAAGCCTTGAGCCTTCTAGCCTCCTAGTTGTTTATTTGAGTACCTTGTGTACCCCCCTACCAAACACTAGTGGTTCCATTTATATTATTGGAGCTACATTCTAGCACACTCAATGGAACCCCACATATGGTCTCACGCTAATTCTATCTCATTTAGAACTCTCTTACCTAATTCCCCTCTGTTAGCTATTAGGATTTACTTCAGTTGTGTTTCGACTCTTGCCTTGGTTATTTTATCCTACTTTGGTTTTGCACCATTCTTCCTACTGGTTCTCTATCTATTTATCTTTTATGGTGTCTCTCATGTTGCTCTTATTTCATTGCATCCATGGCTAACCTCCCACCCTTGGGATGCCAATCCCATCGAATTTAGGGCATTATCCCTAAGCTCATTCATGAGAAAAATATGATTGAAATGGAATGACATAGACATCGTAGGATTCAAGAGGTTCCCTCAACCTAGTATGGTGATCTAGACCCTCTCACATTCCAAAGGGAATAAGATTGGTAGGTCTACAACCAATAGACTTGGTCCCATTTTCACCAGTCTGAGCTTCATTCATATGAGGATGTTTCCCCTCAGACTCATGGCATGATTCATTCACCCATTTGAGGTATCAACCTAAAATATAATACATCCCACTGAACAACCAAAAATATAATTAAAAAATTATGAATCAAATCTTAAAAAATATTTAATAAAATATAATTTTTTTAATTTTTTTTATGAAATTCAACATTATATGTATAAACTAAAACAAATATTTAATTAATATCAATTAACTAAACTTTATATTTAAAAATTATACCCAAATTTGAAGATCCAATTGGAGACGGCTAAGGAACAAGCTAATTAAAAAGCTTGCTTATACTTTTCTTCTTCATTTGCTGATGACAAAGCTACAATAATGAAGGCATGGATGCTCTTCTACATGTCTCAAAAAACATGAATTCTCTACTTCAACAATTGTACCAAATGCCTACATGTCACTCTATAGGCAAAATTTAAACAATAATCGACACATGTTAAATACACACTTGTCACAACTAAAATATGAACCATGTTTTTTTTTGGGGTTATAATGGGAATGCGTATAACATTTTATTATCTCAACCAAGGTTTATTTAATTAATTAATCAATGATTTTTATGTTTTTTTTGCTTGGTTTTCATCATGTCTACATTTTTTATTTAGGATTGTATCTACTATAATCTATTCTCATTTTGGTCAAATTCAATCTAAGTGAGTGAGACCTTAGAGATGTAGGTTTCAAACCACTAACTTTGAACTAGTAAGCACTTAGTTGCATGTCAAATGTAGAACTAACCATACTTGTATGAATCATTGATTTGATTATAAGGGTTTTGACATGGTTTTCACACAAAATAGAATAACATTGATGCAGTACTTAGTCAATGCCTACGTATAGATAATCTTATCATAATAATTTGTAGACATATTCAAATTGAATTGTCACTAAGAAGGTTTATTAGACCACATGCCTAAGAAATTGTAATATGTAAATAACCCCATGAAAAGTCTCATTTGCATTGCTTTGCAAGCTTACAAGAATGGATCCCAAATAACAAACCATGCTTATTAGCCTTGCCTTTGGCTTTGCTTGCCTACCAGTTTCTCCCACCACCATTGGCATGAAAGTAGGGTATTGCCCCACTTACAACTACTCTTATTTCCCTTTCTCTTTTATGGATGCTTCTCTCTACACCCATCTCATCTATACCTTAGGTTTGAAGTTCTTGATATTCTTCACCTATGGCCTTATGTTTTATTCTTCATCAAGTTAAAGTACATTAGTACCTATATTTCATCTTTTACAGTGTGAATTGTTTGATGTCATTTTATATACCAATAAGTTCATAATTTAAATTTAATTATCTTTGCATTCATAATAATTGTAATTTATTTTATGCAAAAGTGTACCAAGTGTAGACACCTAAAATGTGTCGACTCTCCCTTGGTCCTCTCCTTAACCCTTACACATCTTATTAATTTAAAATACATTACTTATTTTAAATTAATGACATTAACCTCAACACCTCACCTTGGATACCTCACCCTTATACCTTTTCTCAGCCCATGACTCACGTAAGACCTATTCTTACTCTTCCCTAACCTCCTAACTAACTCTCATGCATATTTAGCCTGACCTTTGACCATTCTCCAATAGATGGTGCACTTGGCGGATGGAGAATAGGCTTCGTAGCCCTTTTACTCGCTCTTCACTCATCGACGTCTATCAACTGTCGGCCGATGCTGACAAAACTGCTGACGTCGTTTACATAAACTGACTTCTCACATCGAGTTACGAGCTCTGGGACTCTCGAATCGACTTCCTCTCAGACTCTCTCTCTCTCTTCAGCCTAAACTCTAAGATATCGATGCGCATCAAACATCAGACTTTGACTAACACTTTCCAGGCTTCAGAGACTCTACACTAGTCACTCCAGATTGGACTGTAACATTACATGAGAACTTCATCATTAGCCACAACAGGGACGTCACAACACCTCTGGTTCTTCATCAAGCAAGAGCTAAGTATTCTTCTACCTTTCATTTCAGTAATTTAGAATACGCTAGTAATTGGTTTCCATTTACTATTTCTAAATACAATCAACCAGACTAGACCTGGCTTTCTTCTCGGAGAGGCTGAAAAGCCTTCTTCTTATCCTGACCCTCATCTCACACATAACATCTACCTTTGTCCACCTTAAGACTCTATTGACCTCCCTGCAACCCTACACGGACCTCCAAACTACCAGACTCCTTCTGTCGACCACAGACATAGCCCTTAGACCCGTCTAAGGACCATTGCCCCTATCGACGTCGGCAGACTAACCGACGATGACACATTTGACCAACTGATGCCGACAAGACTACCGACGTCGGTGACTGTGGAAGACTGATTACAAGAAATAGGTACACATTATCTTTATTTCTCTTTCTTAGTCTTTCACCATTTCTTTTATTAAACACTCTTTTGTCAAATAAGTGGACTGCCATCCCTCAAGGAAGTTTTTACACTTCTGGGACCGAGCATATCACTTGGCAGTCCACCATATATCTATCTAACATTTTCTTTGTTTAAGTCTTTCTTATCTATAGGTGTCATCCTCCATAGCCAAAGAGGATCTCCTTCAATTGCTTGGATACGGTGCGCAACTTCATCCGGGTATCATCTAACCCCTGACCATTATCTTTAGTTTCTTCCTTCCTTCTGAATGTAAAAAGTGAAAATGAGTAGAAACATTCTGGCACACTCGGTGGGACCCCTAGAGTTTTCCTTGGGTTCATTTCTTCTAAAAGGCAATCATTCATATAGCTGCATTAGGGAAATTTTATCTCCTTGTAACCTTCTTCTTTCTTTTTCTTTCGAAAAGAAACCATAAGCACAAGTTAAAAAGAACCTCTTTCTTTTTCTTCTTGTCATTTCTTTCCTGCATCTTAGAGTAGTGAAAATTCATGCTCTTAAACCTTTTCCCACTTGTCTGCATATGAACAAACATTTCAATTTGGGTTAAAGATTAAATGCATTTCACTCCTGCTTGAATGCATATTTAGCTCATCTAGTAATTAAACGCATTATGAATAAAGCGTAGTGCACATATGTTACACATCCTGACCACTATCACAAATCAAACATCTAAACATACCTGAGACAAGGCCCGTATAGAATTTCATCACCTAGCGGATACCTTACCCTTCCTGGCAATTCTACTTAGATTTCACCACCAAGAGGAGGACCCACTCTATTCTCTGGTAGAGTATAAACTCTAGGCAAAGTATATATTGGCTAAGCGACCCAGCTTGGCTCTAGGCTCGTGAAGTGAGGGGAGCAAGCTCCTAGCACCAGGCCACGTATGGAACCTAATACAAATTTTGAGCACCAAAACTTAACCCAAAACTAGCCTTAGATTGCCTCTCTAGGACCCGCTCTACAAGCCCAACTTCTAACATATTCTTCTAAGGCATAAGCCACCACGACTCTAAAATTTATTCTTAGGAATTTAACGTTTAGAGGTTTCTTGCCTTCATCTAATTTTTGACTATTCTTATCTGGTTTTTGAGCTGGTGAGTTCACATCGTTCTAAGGTCCAAAAACAACTCAAAATTTTTCTTTTCTTCCAAAAACTTTTAGTTTTCTGAGTTTTTGGAAACACACAGACACCGACATCAGTTTTTCCATCGATGTCAGCAACTTATCTTCACTAACATTAGTTTTCCCATCGACGTCGGCAACATATCTCACCGACATCGGTTATACCACTGACGTCGGTCACTGTCAACATATTTTCTTCCAAAATAGCAAGCTTAAAACCCAACTTTTTTGCTGTAAAACACCCCTTCTGGTTTTTTGAAACTGAAATATACAATTTATGGAACCTAGACACCTTTCACCTTGGATGGATTTGACATGTAATCAAACCAAATCCTTTATTAACCACGTAAGGCAATAACCACTTCCACCTTCGCCCTTTATAACAAGTCCCCAAATGGAGCATACTTCAAACATTGAACATACTCCTGTCCATCCAACCTCTGACCAACATCCAATTGTTCCCAAAGGGGATCAAAACTTTGAGAGATTCCTTGACCACAACATCAAGGCTCTCCAACACTATCTCGTGAGAATCTAAATCTGAGACCCTTCAGGTAATCCCATTTATGGGATGCCAACTTCCTTGGTTGAAGCGGCAATGGTCTCAACAGCCTCCGCTACCCAACCCATAATAACTTAGGCTATTACCCTGACCATTAACCTGACCATGACCAATGTCCACAATTGGGCCTCCACTTCCATTTCTAGACCTACCTCCACTGGGGTTTTCGTACCCCCTCAACCACAGACAATTCAATCAAGTTTGATAACTTTTTAGAACTTGGTTGTCTCTAGCCCACACACTTGCACCCACAAATACAAGAGTGACCACCTACCCTTTAAATAGTGTCACCAATATTCAATCACCTTTGGTGGCACCTAGTCAAGTTGTGCCTTCTAGCTTCATGGCACAAGCCCCCTTGACCTCAACCTCAGTCCCTATGACGAACTACCAATATGTTGCGCCTATGCAAGTGCAACCAAGTACATCATATGCCCCTGTTAATGCCTTCTAGGTACCTTACAACTTGGGGGGTGCTCCACCTACCAATCCATCAGTAGATCTAATCAAGATGCTGATGGATAAGATGTCTAACCTTGAGACATCCATTTCTGGTTCAAGCAATTTCTTTCATACGAATAAATATGCAATGAACCCATTCACCCTTCGGTGCCTGTTTGACCATATCCTAACTAGTGGGAGCTCTTGAAATTTACTCATTTTTAGAGTAAAGAGGACCCACAACAACATCTACAAGCGTTTAGACACGCTTGTTACCTTATAGCACATGATGATGCGTTATTACTTCGCACGTTTCCCATGTCACTTTTTGGCACCGCCCTTGACTGGTATAGCTCCATTACCAGTCATTTTATTTTTTCTTTCACTCAACTCGCTCAATTATTCCTTGACCACTTTTCAATTAACATCACTAATAAGGTCTCCATTACAAACCTATATTCTATTAAACAATTCGACGATGAATCAATAGTTGACTTCGTTGCCCATTGGAGAGGTTTGATTAACCAACTCTCCTTTTCTTAACCTCAACTTGAGCTCATTGAGCTCTTTTCACGAGCATGTTGCAAGCACATCTCTTCCACCTTGCGGGTTCAAACATTTCGCATATTTGATGAAGCTTTCAGCATGGATAAAAAGCTTGAACTCTGTGTTGTCGAAGAAGATAAGGTCAAATTACGTAGTAACGCAAAATCTAATGACCCTTCATCATCCAAACCTTCTTCTTCCAGCTCTAAGTCCAAAGGATCAGCAAATGCTGTGGTCTTTAGACCATCATCTTTAACCACAACTAACCAGTCTCAACCTTCAACATCAGAATACATCACAAAACAATTCCAACAATGATATGTATAGCGTCAATACATTCCAATAAGAGAGTCATACGCTTCTGTGTTGGATAAACTTGTCAAGCAAGGAGTCCTCAATCTCCCTCAAATTTGACCACCTCAATTCGACCCCTCAAAAGCCATCCCTACATGGTATAGGGAAAATGACTTCTATCACTACCACCGTGTCAAAGGTCATGACACAGACAACTACAAAACCTTCAATAACATCATTCAAGACATGTTGGACAAGGGGGATCTTGTTTTGGATAACCCAAATGCGCTGGCTAACCAAAACATGGATGTCTTTATGCAACCATTCCCTAACCAGCCCCCCAGTCAGCATAACATTCAGACCATAGTCGATGACCTTCAAGAGCGTAATATACACACGGTCAACATGGTTTCTAACCAACCTCTCCCACAGTCTGAAGAGGTTAATCAACCTATTTATCCACCACAGGTAGAAGAGCCTTCTTCTCCTATTTATCTGCCATGGGTAGAAGATCCTTCTTCTTCTATTTGTCCACCATAGGTAGAAGAACTCTCTTCTCCTATTTGTCCACCACATGTAGAAGAGCCTTATTCTCCTATTTTTCCTCTATCCAACCCCCTTTCACATGTGGGAGAGTCTACTTTGACCTCTCCCATATTGGAGGATGATTTGATGGCACCAACATTGGCTGCCTCACCCTCATCCTTCTTATCATCATTAGGGGATCATACTTTCCCCGCTTTTCAACCACATGCATAACCCATAACCATCATATGGCTCTCAAACCTCACTCACCCACAAGTGAAGGTAGACTTGAACCTCACCTCACCCAATAGTAGTCGTCACACTAAACTAAAGAAGGCTACTAAACCACATCAGAGAACTCCTCCCCCACCATCATCATCGCCCTCTATTTTGGGCCCACACCTTTCCACCTTAATAGGAGTGCTTCCTACTCCAACACCTATCAAAAACAAAAACAAATTACCTCCATTACTCCCTTCACCCATCATAAACACACATCCTCCAAAACATTCGACACCTCTCACCAAGCAGGTGCCATTTACGCCTTTGACCACACCACCAACTAAAAAGGTGGTACGACAAACAACCCCTACAACTTCTAAACAGAAGTTGTCAACCCCTACTGCAAAAACAAGTGCAAAGCCATTAGTGGGTTCATATGCTTCTATGTTATGCCAATTGTTGCAATCTTCGAGCATCACTCTTTTGCCTATTAAACCATATCAACCTCTTAGACCAAAACCATCTTGGTTCGATGACACTAAAATTTGCTGGTATCATCATACACCTGGACATGATACTGAGCATTGCTATGCCCTTAAGGTTGTCATTCACTGACACTTGAAAAAGGACACCCCTCACATTGAGGCTTCTTTTGACAAACATTTGACATTATCACATGCCTCTCAAACATCCTCACCTAAATCGGGATCCCCATACAAGACTATGGTCCCTTTATCACCTTCTCCACCTTTATTCGAAATCAACACTGTTAATGTGGCCACTAGGCCCCAAACCATGAAGGATAAAGGAAAAGACCAGACTTCTACACCTCTGTCATATCCATTATTCGTCAAGACCTCTCAACCAACACAACCCAAGATTTCTATCTTGGGCACATCTCAATCATCATTTCTAGGGGAAATTCCTCCTAACCTCTCTAGTCCACATGACATTTGGTATAAGTGACTTGTGGACTACTTGACATATTTTATCATACCTCCTAACCTCTCTAGCAATGCATGGTGGGATTTTATCAAAAGTACTGCCCAATACACCATGCTAGGGGGACTTCTTTACAAACGAGGTCAAGATGGCCTCCTTATCTAATGCCTAACAACCACTGAGACTTCCCATGTCATCAAACAAGTCCATGATAGGACTTATGGGGGACATTTCAGCGGTAACTTGGTTTCCAAGCGCATCCTTTACCTGGGCTATTATTGGCCCACTATCAACCAAGACTGCAAGAACTATGTTCAGCATTGTACTAAATGCCAACAACATACTAACCAACATCATACTAATCGACTTCACGACCAACATCAACCAACCAAGCATAGACCAACATGTGACCAATATGGAAAGAAGCAAATAGGGCAAGTTTGCTCCTAATTGACTCAGACCTTATACAAGCATGGATCAGGGACTTATCGCTCGAAGGCTGACCAAAACTTGAGCCCTTTAATGCCTTACATCTATGACCATTTTACTATTATTCAAGTAATCATTCACTTGACATTTAACTTGAGCTCATTCCTTGAGCAACCCCCATTATTGTCATTCCTATTCCTTTCAACCCTTTTGTCAAGCATGAATGCTTTGTCCTAATAAAAGGGAAACCTTTAAACCTCTATAGTCAAGTCCATGACCAAAATTTCAGTCCAAAAATAAAACATAAAATTGGGATGCCTATTCAAAGGTCATAAACTATAAATGTAGACTGCTCCCTTGAAGGATAGCTACATCATTGCTGTAATAAAATAGACTGCTCCCTTGAAGGACAGCTATTCACAAACATCCAAACATACAACAAGCACAATATAGACCACTCACTCGAAGGATGGCTATGCCTCAATTTTGCTACATACACAGCATAACATGACCATAAAACACAACAATATCCCCAAGTGGACTTCTTGCATTGATCAGTCCCAAAAAAAAAATGACTGACAAATTATTAAGTCATGGACTTGTCTATAGTCATTCTCGGGGTCACCTATAAAAGGGGAAAAGTTGTCCCTGCTAAAAAAGGGTTACCCTATCCTTACATCTCACACAATCATGCCTATCACCCCAACATACTCAAGGGATTTTGATCTCACTTAATGTCAAGTGATTTGACTACTTCTCTAACACAAACCTGTGGTCAACGACATAATGCATGAACGAGGCTTTTGTTTCCAAACACCTTATCTATGCCATCATTATAGTCCTTGTCAATGAAAGAGCAATGCGCCTTTCACTTCTTATACATCTTGGTCACATCCAACCAAACCAAACCAAACCTTTTTCAGACCACTAACATGACTTAGCCCATTCACACTAGTTTCTATGGAAAACAATACACATGGAAACTATCGACCACACACAACCAATGTTATAGAATACACCATCACACAATATGGAAAATGCTATAACATCATCTACAATTCATTTTTAGCATACACCATCACTAATATGGAAAATTGCTAGGGATGAAAGACCACATTACCAATGTTACAGAATACACCATCACATAATATGGAAAAGGCTGTAACATCATCATATCTTCGTCATTTCAAGCATGTACCATCACACATATGGGAAATGCTGACATCTCTAACCTGACCAACTGTCGACCACTTGGACCCTTTTTCTAAACTACATTGGTCTGATGCCCCTTACAATAGGGGCTATGTAGGCAGCACTCAGTCTTCTGAGGTTAGCTCGGCCATTCCCCCATTTGTCTCCCTAATGACAACAACCATCTCGTTTGTCCATCTACCTGACGGACCAACCATCTAACCTTTAACCAAATCATGACCAATCAACTAGCCCTGACACTGTAGAAGTCACTTTCAACATCTCATGGGGCACATTGGAGATCAAATACATCTTTCAAACCATGACAACAAACAACCTTTGAGCTCACTTATATCTCAATCCGACTCGACCAATGACCATGGAGATTACGCCTATCTCCTTTGACCATGACCACTTTTGAGACAACTCTGCCTTAGTTGTTTTGATTGCATGTATGCTACCTCATGAATAGATATCAAAATTGTGCGCACCTCATATTATGACCCTCACAAGTATCAGATCGTGCCCAAGTTGATCCCCACTACTTGTGACATTTTTGTGTTTTCCAAGAGCACTTCCTGAGCCTAGGATACTTGGAACATGATGACCATTGGAGCTACAACTTTGATCATTTAACCCAATTAGCTATGACTAAATGCTGGGGACTGGTTATTTCAATTTTAGCACTCCTCGACCTTTGACTAAAATAATTTGACCTATCTATCACGTGAAGTGGTGTACGCGTAATCCCAACTATTGTAGCATTCACACTCAAACTTCACCATATCCATCAACTGCCTATCAAATCAACAATCGATTTCAGGTTCCCTTCCCTCGACTCTCGCTTTGAGGGGGAATACCTCATCACCATACCTGGGGCATCTACTCCTATTTTTGTCTTGTAGTTCATCCAGAACAACCAACAAGACATAAAGGGGCAAATGTAGACACCTAAAATGTGTCGACTCTCCCTTGGTCCTCTCCTTAACCCTTACACATCTTATTAATTTAAAATACATTACTTATTTTAAATTAATGACATCACCCTCGACACCTCACCGTGGACACCTCACCTTGGATACCTTGCCCTTAGACCTTTTCTCACCCCATGACTCACCTAAGACCTATTCTTACTCCTCCATAACCTCCTAAATAATTCTCGTGCATATTTAGCCCGACCTTTGACCATTTTCCAACAGACAATGCACTTGGCAGATGGAGAATAGGCTTTGTATCCCTTTTACTCACTCTTCACCCACCGACATTGGTCAACTGTCGATCGATGCCAGTGGAACCGCCAACGTCAGTTACATAAACCAACTTCTCATGTCGAGTTACAGGATCTAGGACTCTCGAATCAACTTCCTCTCAGACTCTCTCTCTCTCTTTGGCCTAGACTCTAAGATATCGATGTGCATCAAACATCAGACTTTGACTAATGCTTTCCAGGCTTTAGAGACTCTACACCAGTCACTCTAGATTGGAATGAAACATTACATGAGAACTTCATCATTAGCCATAACAGGGACATCATAACACCTCTGGTTCTTCATCAAGCAAGAGCTAAGTATTCTTCTGCCTTTCATTTTAGTAATTTAGAATATGTTAGTAATTGGTTTCCATTTACTATTTCTAAATACAATCAACCAGACCAGACCCAACTTTCTTCTCGGAGAGGCTGAAAAGCCTTCTTCTTATCTTGACCCTCATCTCACACATAACATCTACCTTTGTCCACCTTAAGACTCTATTGACCTCCCTGCAACCCTGCATGGACCTCCAAACTACCAGAATACTTCTGTCAACCACAGACATAGCCCTTAAACCCATCCAAAGACCATTTCCCCTATCGACATCGGTAGACTAACTGACGATGGCACATTTGACCAACCGACGCCGACAAGACTACCGACATCGGCAACTGTGGAAGACTGACTGCAAGAAATAGGTACACATTATCTTTATTTCTCTTTCTTAGTCTTTCACCATTTCTTTTATTAAACACTCTTTTGTTGAATAAGTGGATTGTCATCCCTCAAGGAAGTTTTTACACTTCTAGGACCAAGCATATCGCTTGGCAATCCACCATATATCTATCTAACATTTTCTTTGTTTAAGTCTTTCTTATCTACAGCTGTCATCCTCCACAGCCAAAGGGGAGCTCCTTCAATCACTTGGATATGGTGTGCAACTTCATCCGGGTATCATCTAACCCCTGACCATTATCTTTAGTTTCTTCCTTCCTTCTGAATGTAAAAAGTGAAAATGAGTAGAAACATCAAGTCTTCACATCAGATTATATTTACACATAGAAAAATAATAAGTACACAAGAGAGTACAACAATCATTAAACTTGAAAAGAGACAAAAGATGATGGAATGATCACACCTTAATATTTTCTAGATATCTAATAATAGATATGGGATGTAGAAGTTTATATTTGCCTTTTTGCAAAAATTAGACCTCATACTGTACAAGGACAAAATTGGTGACTACACTGATCATTCACTAGGCGAGATTGTTAATGAACTATTTTGACTATCATATATGTCTTGGTACAATTATCTATTGCACTATTTTATAGGTTTTAATTTTTTGTGTCTATACACCATTAAATGTCATATTTTTCTATACATTTGATTCCCCAATATATTAGGTAGAAATAAAAAAATGATGTTGTATTCCTTCTATGACCTAACTTACCATCAACACACAAAATAAATTTATGGGTTGAGAAACCACTATGGCATTGTAGACACTTATCCCACATTTCAAAATCAAACTTTAACACAGTTTCATAAAGTGTGAATGGAATCTTGAGTAAGGGGTTTGAAGCTTATCTTCCTAGATGTGAAAATACAACTACATGCAATATGTTGAAACCATATTTTGGTAGAAGAGGGATACACACAAAGATGACTCCACCACAATTTTAGTAAAAGATAAGGCAAGAGCTCATACTAATTAGTATTATGGAGTAGAATAGAGGATACTTGATTTCTCTCTTACATGCATTAATAATGCCTTGCATTGACTTGGTATAAATAGGATGCTCTGAGGATATGATTTATACTTAGGCCAACTCAAGAAATGGTCAAAAAAAATGTAATTAAGGCACATTGAACATAACCAAAGGAAAAGGACCCACAAACTAATGAATGATAAGAGTAGCAACATGTAATTGTAAAAATAGGCTTGTGGCTAGAAACTGAAGATACTATTTAAGTATAAGATGCATTTTTAAGGATTAAGACCAAATTAGGGGTATTGTGGGGTAGGATAAGTCCTAAAAAAAACAAATATACACAACTACAACAATCATGACAATGCATATGAAAGAAACTATATAAAAATATCATTGTACAAAAAATATGTTTACATAATACTCCTAATTTGATGTGTGCATGTGACTAAATGCATGTGTGTACTAGAGTATAAGACCCATATTTATTACGGGGCCCTTCATATCTAGATATTTATGTAATCATAAATTAATCACTACAGTCACCCCTTGGCCCATATATGGATTGGAAGATTAGAAGAATAGTGACAACTGTCAGCACTTGACCCCTATTTATATATATGGCCCATTAGGGGATTGCAGTCTAGAGTTTAATTGGCACAATATATAGATAGAGATAAAGTTTCATTGACATTGGCATTGGGATATTCTAGAGTTTAATTTGCACCCCAACTCTATATGTAGATATATCAATCTCAATCCCAATCGAGTGCTCATATAAATATGAATAATTTAAGTATGCACTTTCACCTACATAGGGAGGTCTATTGGATGGGTTGAATGATGTTCAAGATAAGCTCTATCCACATTGAAATTTTTAGCACACTTGAAACAATTACTGAATACTACAAGTAGTCATCATTAAAATAATAAACTTTAACTTTGAAAATTGAAAATTAAATTTTAATTTAAAAAGAGAGTAGGAATAAATAAAATTATTTTGCATCAAACCTAATGTTTCTACCATGTGAAAAAATGTTCATATTATGATTAAATTTTTTTATGACAAACACTAAATTATATCCAAAACTTCCCTTGGATTTTTGTGAAGCCAATCCACTTACTGATCAAGGACTTGTAGATAAATTTTATCTTCAGAGAGCCCTAACTATTTCTTAACAACCTTCGCAGTATGGTGGGATTAAAAAATTCTCAAGTAGATGTATTTTGAAAACTATTTGAGTATTTTTTTCTCTATTTGTTCAATTTATTTTTGAAAAATACCTTTATATATTATCCCCTTTTGAGGTGATGGATCAAATAATAAATCTCTTTAATTACTCATCTCAAAATAATAGAGCTACAAACACCATGTGTAATAGTAATATAAATAGTCACAAACAATTTTGTATTTCCATTAAATACATA
>JARHVA010000770.1:3822500-3867500 GCA_037957365.1 Torreya grandis | reverse complement strand
GTCTTATAAGTTACTAATATCAAAATAATAATTAATTTTATCATGTTAAGTATAAGTTAGCATCATTTATGATCATGTGAACATATGGAGAGTATGTCATCATGTTAATGTATAGGTCAATAAAAGAATGTATATAACATACAAAATGCATGTTATATATGCGTCATGTCTATATATATATATATATATATATATATATATATATATATATATATATATATATATATATATATATATATATATATATATATATATATATATATGGATCAATCATGCAATACTAACCATCACTGGAAAATATAACTAAATAAGACTACATAGTAAAAGTGCATGATATGGATCATGACACCACTCAATCTCAACAAGCTCAACAAATTGAAGAGTTAGTTTTACACATAAGGCCAAGGACTACATACAAGAGAAATAAATATGTCATAACAATATAATAAAAAACACACACACAAGGACATAGATATTTCATAAATAAGAGACATAAATATGTTACATCAAATAATGTCAATGTTTACATGCAAAGGAGATGAGTTACTATAACAAATAACAAATCCATGTAGCATTATATAAGACATGAGTTAATATCAATACATCTAATAGATATAAATTTTTTAACATGGTAGATAGGTCATATGAATATATAATCTATGATAATAAAACCTATTCAATAAGATGCCCCCTAGTATTGGCATGGTCATTGGATAGGGAAAGTTTAACATCTGTGTGTCCATGTGTAAATTTTATGTCCTAAATCACAATGTATATGTGTATGGAAATAATATGTCCTCTACAATAGATCACATATGTAAATAGTATAAACTATTAATAATGTCATCTTTAGTTCTTGATTTTGATTTTTTGAATATTATGAATGTTTTTGTATTTCTTGAATATTTTTTTTTTGTATATTTTTGAAATGTATAAAATTTGAAAAGTGATAATCAATGATCACAAAAATAGAATTATTCTATGGATTTATTTAATATAATACATGATCTCCTATTAAATTATGTGTTAAAGCACTAATTTTAATGTGGTGTTGAATTGTAGGTCCTGTATCATATTTTGAAGAAATATATTTTACTTTGTTTGCTTGTTCTGAAGAAGCAATCTATCTTAAAATGGTAATAGTCACCCATCCATGATAAAATATAACATAATAATGATTTATACCTAGTGTTTCCCTGATTGATCTTCACTGTGATCTTCCTAGTTTTTAATTATATTGATTTAAAGTTGGGGAAATGTTAAATGTATCTAAACATGTTTTTGTAGCAAGTGTGAGGCATCTTAATGGATATGATGTATGAAATAGATTAAATAGTCTTATCTAATAGTTCCTTATAATATCCAAGATATTTTAGTAGTTTCATGAGCTATAAACATTGATAAGGAGGAACATAATGTATTCACAATTACATCTTCTCCCAAATAAGAATGGATATAGAAGGTGAATCAAGTATCTCTTGATTAAGGATAAGTAAAGTTAATAATATTTAAAAATTAAAACAATAAAATAAACTCTTTCACAACATCAATCTGAGGGAGAGTGATAGAATGAGGTGGATGCATATGAGGATTAGTATAATAATGGTTACTAGCCTCACCACCTGATGTAGGATTAGAACTATTCAATGTAGGTTTCTCAAGGAAATGATCTCTATTCCTATTTAATTTATAAATGTAGGATTTATTAGGTAAAAATATCATAATGTCTAGTTCTTTAGGATTATTGGAAATGAAACAATGTTGTTTTTTCATTCATTTTTTATGAATTTGACACATTTATAGTTATATCATCAAAGGCATGTTCATTATACTTAATTTCATCATAATCAAAATTAACATTGTTAAAGGGACTCTCTTTCCCAAGGTAAGAAAATTTATTATCCCCATTAATGTTAGAAGGATAAAAAAGTAGATATTAAAATTTTAAAAACATGATTAGTGTTCAAAGGTAATTGTATTAATTCACATGTATCATCACTCAATATAGCACAATATTTAGTAGGATGTAAATATCTAGACCTCCTAGGCATACTTTATAAACATGAAAAACACCTAGGAAACAATGTAATGATAATACAGAAAAAATTATGAAAAATATATTTTAAATAAAAGGATAAAACCCTATGTAACCTACAAAGATATATAAAATTAAGGATCAAAGGTGTTCAAACCTAATTCTAATGGTGGGTATTATCCATAAGTATAAATAGGTAAATATAAATGAGTTTTTGACAAAACATGTTAAAAACAATTATATCTAAAATTAGAGGGGGAATATCATAAAAATCCATGAAACCTTTGATGAAGGTATGAACATTCAAATAATGGAGGGGTTCACCAAAATGTTTCATGTTTTATGTGTTCATTTAATGAAAATAAGATAAACCAATTGGAATAATGAAATATAAATATAACAATATAAACAATATTTCTAGATCTACCCTAGTAGCTAAAAATGTGTAATGAGCAAAAGGAAACTATTCAAATTGAGAATTGAACTTGAAAAGAGAAAGAAGATGATGAAATTATCAATATTTAATTTTTTATATATTATTGAGTTGGATCTTGTCTCTATGGTCTATATATACCTATATGTAAAATATAACCCTATGGTTGTGTAATGACGAGATCAAAAACCATGTTGATCATGCCCTAGGCAAGATTGTCAGTCAACTGAATTGACTATCATACCTATGTTGCTGAGATGATCATGTTTAATGCTATTTATTAGATTATTAATTATTTTATGCTTGTGCACCATTAGATTTTGTACCTTTTTGTACCCAAAATTATCTTATTTGATGGGTATAAATGTAACAATGATGTCTTCTTCATTCTCTGACCTAGCTTTATTGGTGCAATATTTAGTTATGCACATTAGTTAAGATAAATTATTTATTAACCATTTATACTAATCCTAGTTGATTGTTAAAATATCTATGATTAGAATAAATATAAAAATTAATTTAATTCTTAATCATTGGTAAGTGAGCCACTCACATCTGCCACTTAAATTGAGCAATAATAAAAGGGGATTGGCTCTTGTCTAAGATATGAATACCTCTCACCTCTATGTATATTGTAATATATTATTTTAAATTAATTTAAAAAAAATACTATTGGAATAATATATGTAACTAATATATCATTGTATTAGGAATAATATCCATTTGAGAGTGAGTTATGTGTGAGTGTGTGTTTGTAGTGAATTGTCATAACAACTCACCCTATTAAGAATTGTGTGGCTATTGAAGATAAGATTAAATCTAATAATAAAAGAGATCAAAGGATATATGGAGGATATTTTTTTTTTGAATGTAAAAATATCATTTATTTGTATAACATTTGGTATCAGAGTAGGCTCATGTGAGAGCACAATGATAATTTAATTCCTAAGTGGAAATCCAATCTGCCTGTTTTTCGTATTGATGATAGAGTTTAAGTGAAAAAAAATAATTTGATTTTTTTTTGTATTGAGTGTGAGTAAATTTCAATTATATAGATAATTTTAAGAAAGTAAAGGTATTCAATATGCTAGACAAGATCTAATAATCATGTCTATTGTTATAGTTTATTGCCTTTATGACATTTTCAAGTTTTTTTGAAAGGCATGATCCACCATATGGCCTAATATTTCACTCCTAGTGGTGTTGTTGCATACCCTTATGTGTATCAAACTATTTATTCCATGCCATGAAAGATAACCACTTTACATTTAAATTCTAATATCCTCTTAGGACTTATATGTTCTATGAAGCCTTTAAGAGACCCATGCTTCTCCATGTGCATAATATTATTTGTACTTTAAATGAAAACAATGATAGATATGTATATAAATGATAGATCCATGCACCCTTTTATTTATTATTAGTCTTAGAGGGAACTATAACATTCAATTTGATTTAACTTGGATTTAACAGATGGGTTATTGGCCAATGAGATGTCCTCATTCTAGGTGCAAAAAATACACATGAAATTTTTAGGTGGAAATGTTTGAGGCATTTAATGGATTGAATAATTTTTTTTTTTTTTACTCTATGATTGGAGGAAATATTTGGGACATTATTGGTACCCTCTCTTTATTTGAGGTAAGTATTAAATACAGATGGCAGGGTGGGGAATTGTAAGCTATCTAGTTGTGTGAGTTAAGAGTGAGAATTTTATGTTATCTAGATTTGAGGGTGAGTTAAACATATGCTATTGAAATTGGTTGGTTGTAGGATCAAAAAACATAGTTATATGGCAGTGGTATAAATTGAATGTCTACAATTACCAATTATTTCCATATATTTTACTACACATGCTTCAAAGTCATCTTTTTGCATCAATTTATTGTATTAAAATAAGGTCTAAACATATTTTTTGTAGATTCATATTCACATATAGGAATAGGTGGTTTAAAACCCTTACTCAAGATTCCTTTCACACTTCACACAACTATCCACATGATTGATTCAAATGTGTATAATAATTAGCTACAAATCATTGATTTTTTTCCTAACCTAAAACATTATTTTTTTGTGAGTTGATGAAAATATTGTATTAATGGTAAATTTCCATGAAATAAACATCCATAATTATATATCTCACTCCAAAAGGAAAAACTATGCTAATAGACAATAGATCATATATTTCCTTTGAAAGGAATTAAAAAATGAAGATCATAATACACATAAACATAAGAGGTTTTAATAGCTTAAACAAAATATATATCAAATTTTATTGGTCACTTTAAGTGGCCCATGTGAGTAGCCTATTTGAGAATAACTAAAATGAATGCTTATATTTACTCTAAGCCTAGAGATATGAATAAATAACTAGATTTATTATGAAATATAAATAACCAAGTTAACTTAGCTAAAGTGTATAAATAAATATTACATAAACATCCCCCTTAAGTAAACCTGAGGTAGGGTATGAAAAAAATGAGGAATATCCTTTGAAGATATGTCCCATAAAATAGGTTAGATTAGGTACCTATGTATAATATGGACAATGAAGGAAGGATTAATGATGAACTCCACAAAAGTAAAACATCCTTCACCCTAAGAATCAATCATAGTTAAATATATCAAGATAATGCCAAAGGCTTAGTGAAAACATCAGTGACTTATTCCTTTATAGGAAAAAAATACTAGCGAAGGACACCAACCTATATGAGATCCAAAATTAAATGCATGTGGATATCATTTTTTTTGTTCCCTAATGATCTATTGTGTTTCATGAAATGTATACACTCTATTTGTCACACCGAATAATAGTGGTATGAGTCTATATAAATATGAAATCTTATAAAATTTGGCAAAGCCATAGATCCTCCTTTCTAGCTAAAAAACACCTTTATATTATACCTCTATGAATGATATAATAATATTTTATTAACTCTTGAAATATCAATAACTTATACCTAAACCAAGATTATAAACAAAACTATAATTTGAATTTCGATGATCAATGCTAACAACTTAATCAAATTCATTGAATCCTACAATTTGAAAGGAGTATTCACATATCTATTGTTTACCAAAATGTGTAGCACCTTGAATTTATCTCAAAATACACTTAGTTTCTTTCCATTTACTTTCATGAGTATCATGGGATAAATGAGAGATAATTCCAAACACAAAGTAAATATCAATATGACTATGTCTCAAGTAAAAATACTACCAACTAATTATTCATACAAAGTAACATCAATTCTATGTGAAGTACAATTGGATATCAATGCAATAGATAATTAAAAATGTGGGGGAATTATTATAATCAACCATGCTAGAGTTATGAAACAAGTCATGAAAATATTTATATTGACAAACATATATCCTATCAAAAGATTAGATGATTTGTAACCCTAAAAAATAGTTCATAAGTACAAAGTCTATCATGTCAAACTACCCAATCAAATTATTTTATATATCCTAAATCATGTGTTAGGTTGTGGAGCTAAAAGCTTCACCAGGATGCGAACAAGAGAAGTTATAGAGCTTGCAAAGGTTGAAAAGAGTTGCAGGGCAATTGACATCAGTTTGATCAGCTGACGTCGATCAAACAGCAGTGAAGAAGCAACTGACGTCGGTCACCAGTCGGCCAACATCGGTCATGGAGGAGCCGACGTCGGCAGCCTATATGTGAACATACAGTTTGCATGTTGATTCCAGAGAGTCTATTTTTGGACTGTCAGTTTGCATGTTAAATGTTATGTTGTGGAGCTAAAAGCTTCACCAAAATGCAAATAGGAGAAGTTAAGGAGGATCCAGAGTTGCGGGGTGTTGCTGATTCAGTTGCAAGAAAAATGGCATCGGTTTGATCAGCTAACGTCGGTCAAAAAGCAAGAGGAAGCAACCAATGTCGGTTACCAGTCGACCGACATTGGTCATGGAGGAGCCGACGTCGATAGCCTGTGTGAGAATAGGCAGTTCGCATGACGAATCTGGGGGAGTCTATTTTTGGACTACTAGTTTGCATGTTGAAGGCTAGTCGTAGTCTTGAGTTACGAGTCTAATTATTGTAATTAGGTTAGTCTAATTATTGTAAGCATGAGATCTATATATGGACTCATGGGCTGTATTGTAAGTGTGTGCTAGAAAGCCATAGAGCTTTTAGAGAGAGCTAGTGTAGCTCCTCCTAGTTCCATAGGGGTGCTGAGAGTGTTTGATCAGGGAGAGTTACAAGGTCTGCAAGGTCAAGGAGTTGATCCACCGGGGTACTGGTTGAAGAAGGATTCTTCAAGGGTGTAGAGAGATCTACAATTATGAGTATGGTCTATTGAATTGCAGGTTGAAGGTTCATGGGAGATCTACTTGGAGTACGGTTGTGTGCTCGATGAACTGGCATCATTGTTACTGACTGGTTGGAGAGGTGAACATCAATTCTATATTGGAGTTGATTGTTGGGACCAAGAGAGAGAGGGAAGAAGGTCTTGAGGTGTGGTGAGCCTTTGAGGTGGAGGAAGAAGTGGCATCTTCCTTATTGTATTTTCTTCTGTGTATATAATACAATTGTGTATTGTCTCTTATATCCTGTGTTGTTTCATATTTCTAGTTACTTGTCACTTCTGGTATAATTTTGTGTTTAGTTGCTAATACAAGTGGTAATCATATGTGCTCTAATTGTGGTGGAGCAAGATCCTGACAAGTGGTATCAAAGCTTTTGGTTGGGAGGACTAATAGGTGATTTCAGATTTGGTAGTGTTTGTTGATTACAGGTCACTCACAAGGGTTTCAGATTGAGTGGGAGTAGAGCAATAGCAGATCAAAGTAAGCTACGAATGGAGAAACTAAATAACATGAATGGTCTAATTGATGGAAAGAAAGAGCAGGTTAAAAGAGATCATTGGTCGGTAGAAGATCAGCTGGTGGAAGCACATGTTGCAGGTAATATTGTACAGGGTGTTCTAGATAAAGTGGAATCTTTGTTTACAGATTCTTTTACCTCTTTCCATGCAGCCCGAAATAGAGCATCTTTTCATGGGTATGTCTTTGGAGACTTTGGAGAGATTTATTTAAGGGTTAGAGAGCCTTGTCAGATTATAGACGAAGGGGAAGTGAAGCTGAAATTGCAGGCGGATGACTCATAGTGGTTGGAGGAAGTCATGCAGGTACCAGTCTTGGAGATTAGTCTAATTTCTTCAAGAAATTTGGGTGATGAGAGATGCACTGTAACTCTCACAGCAGATACACTTGAATTAGATGGTGGTAAGAAAGTAGGTATCCTTTATCTATCTACTTATATTGCTGATTCACCTTCTGTTGTAGAGATGTGGCTTCATAGGCTTAGTCACATATGTAGGAGGAGAATGCAGGTTTTGAAGTAGAAGTTAGATGTCTTTGACAAGCTAAAGAACTGGAAAGCCTTGGTGTTCATGGAGGAGATGACGAATAGAGATCAGGTGAGGAGACTGAATTATTCTGAGCAGAGCAGGGTTAATTTGATTAGGATTCTGATCCATGGAGAGCTCACGGGTAAAAATTTATCACTCACAGACGAACACAGGTACCGGCATCGGTTATATAGTAACTGACATCGGCAACAAGAAGACTGACGTCGGTCATGAAAGAACTGATGTCGGCAGAAAGGACACCAGCGTCAGCCAGGGAAACGACATCGACAGTCAGGTTCAATACAGGGAGCCGACATCAGTCAGAAACAGACTGGGAGATGGCCGAGATCGGTCACTGGTACAGATAGTGGGCGGACATCAAGTCTCAAACGCTCATGTTGAGGTCAAAAATGGTAAGTGAACCTCATATTCATTGTTCACCTTCTTTATATTGCCTCTTTGATAGTCAAGAACTAGGAAGTTGGAAGAGGTAATGCAGGTAGAGTCCAGATACAGTGGGAGCTTGGCATGGATGAGGAGTGTGAGTCCTTAGAGAAGAACCAAACAGGTATTTGTTGGTAGATTTGTCAGCTAGATGTAGGCACTGAGAGATGGAATGGATTCTCGAGATAAAGAAGAGAGTGGATGGATACGAGAAACAGAAGGCCAAGGCATATGGTCTTGAAGAAGCTGCAGGACAGTGGTACAAGTTTTGATAGGTGGATGACTAAGCATGGCTTCAGTCAATGTCAGTGTAACTATTGTGGTTTTGTCTTACCAGGTGGATGATGAGTCGCGACATTATCCAATTACTGTATGTGGGTGATTTGCTAGCAGGTTTGTACATACAGGGATTTGCTGAGCTAAATGTAAGGTTAGTTCAGAGGCATGTCATGAAGAATTTGGAGTAGCAAAATTCTTGGCATAAGAGACATGGAGATTTGATCTCCAGTGGGAGCTAATGTGAAGACGGTGTTGGCGGGGTTCATAATGCAGGATGCAAAATCTGAAAGCACACCAAGGGCTGGATAGTTTAAGCTTAGCTTGAAACAGGGTTTGAAATCACATGAGGTCTAGTGTAGACCAGAGTTTTCCCAAGCAGTGGGGGTTATCAGAAAGTATGGAGCCAATTCAGGGAAGGAGTACTGGAGGGCAGTTCAGTGGGACTAGCAGCAGGGTTTCTTGTTATGTAGGGTCAAGTTCTTCACTACATGGATATGTAGGTTCGGATGCGGCAGGTTACTTGAATGACAGGTGTAGCATTACAGGTTGTGTGGTGGTCGGTCTTCAGGGTTGATCTTGAAGAGGAATACAAGCCAGGGAATAATTTAGACTATGTACAAATACAGGTACAGGTGCAGCTATTTATCTCCAAGTGGGAGATTGTTATGTTGTGGAGCTAAAAGCTTCACTAGGATGCAAACAGGAGAAGTTAAGGAGGATCTAGAGTTACAGGGTGTTGCTGATTCAGTTGTAGGAAAAATGGCATCGGTCTGATCAGCCGACGTCAGTCAGAAAGCAAGAGGAAGCAACTGACGTCGATTACCAGTCGGCCGACATCGGTCATGGAGGAGCCGACGTCGGCAGCCTGTGTGAGAACAGGCAGTTCGCATGACGAATCCGGGGGAGTCTATTTTTGGACTGCTAGTTTGCATGTTGAAGGCTAGTCGTAGTCTTGAGTTGCGAGTCTAATTATTGTAATTAGGTTAGTCTAATTATTGTAAGCATGAGATCTATATATGGACTCATGGGCTATATTGTAAGTGTGTGCTAGAAAGCCATAGAGCTTTTAGAGAGAGCTAGTGTAGCTCCTCCTAGTTCCATAGGGGTGCTGAGAGTGTTTGATCAGGGAGAGTTGCAAGGTCTGCAAGGTCAAGGAGCTGATCCACCGGGGTACTGGTTGAAGAAGGATTCTTCAAGGGTGTAGAGAGATCTACAATTGTGAGTATGGTTTATTGAATTGCAGGTTAAAGGTTCACGGGAGATCTACTTGGAGTACGGTTGTGTGCTCGGTGAATTGGCAGTGTTGTTACTGACTGGTTGGAGAGGTGAACATCAATTCTATATTAGAGTTGATTGTTGGGACCGAGAGAGAGAGGGAAGAAGGTCTTGAGGTGTGGCGAGCCTTTGAGGTGGAGGAAGAAGTGGCATCTTCCTTATTGTATTTTCTTCTGTGTATATAATACAATTGTGTATTGTCTCTTATATCCTGTGTTGTTTCATATTTCTAGTTACTTGTCACTTCTGGTATAATTCCATGTTTAGTTGCTAATACAAGTGGTAATCATATGTGCTCTAATTGTGGTGGAGCAAGATCCTGACATTAAAAGCCAGTCATAGTCTTGAGTTGCATGTCTAATTATTGTAATTAAGATAGTCTAATTATTGTAAGCATGAGATCTATATATGGACTCATGGGTTGTATTGTAAACTTGTAGCTAGAGAGTAAGAGAGCAAATAAGCTCCTGAGAGAGGAGAGAAATGGTGTGTTCCTCCTAGTGCCACAGTACCAAGAGTGGGTGCTAGTTTGGAGAGTCAGAAGGGTTCTTCGTATTTGTATGATCTTAGTCAGCAGGTGAGCATGGCTTCTTTTGGAGATCTACAATGGTGAGTAAGGTCTAGTGATTTGCAAGTAGCAGTAGAGAGCAGGAGATCTTCTTGGAGTACGGTTGTGTACTTGATGTACTGGTAGCGTTGTTTCTGATTGGTAGAGGTGAACATCAATTCTATATTGGAGTTGATTGTTGTGACCGAGAGAGAGAGGGAAGAAGGTCTTGAGGTATGGTGAGCCTTTGAGGTGGAAGAAGTGGCATCTTCTTTATTGTATATTCTTGTAAGTGATTATTAATACAATTGTGTATTGTTTCTCATATTCCTGTGTTGTTTCATATTTCTAGTTACTTATTGATTCTGGTTAAATTCCATGTTTAGTTGCTAATACAAGAAGTAATCATATGTGCTCTATTGGTGGAGCAAGATCCTGACAAGTGGTATCAGAGCCTGGTTATAGGTTCAAGAGCTGATACCATCAAGTGGTATCAGAGCTTTTGGTTGGGTTGACTAACAGGTGGTTCAGATCTGGTAGTGTTTGTTGATTATAGGTCACTCACAGGGGTTTCAGATTGAGTGGGAGTATAGCAATGGTAGAAGAAAGTAAGCTACGAATGGAGAAACTGAATAGCACGAATGGTCTGATTGATGGACAGAAAGAGCAGGGAAAAGGAGATTGTTGGTTGGTAGAAGATTAGCATGTAGAAGTAGATGTTGCAGGGGTTGTTGCATAGGTTGCTCTGGATAAAGTAAAATCTTTGTTTACAGATTCTTTTGCCTCTTTCCATGCAGCCCAAAATAGAGCATCTTTTCATGGGTATGTCTTTGGAGAGATTTATTTAGGGGTTAGAGAGCCTTGTCAAATTATTGACGAAGGGGAAGTGAAGCTGAAATTACAGGCAGATGACACACAGTGGTTGAATGAAGTCATGCAGGTACCAGTCGTGGAGATTAGTCTAATTTCTTCAAGAAATTTGGGTGATGAGAGATGCACTGTAACTCTCACAGTGGATACACTTGAATTAGATGGTGGTAAGAAAGTAGGTATCCTTTATCTATCTACTTATATTACTGATTCACCTTTTGTTACAGAGATGTGGCTTTGTAGGCTTGGTCACATATGTAGGAGGGGAATGCATGTTCTTAAGTGGAAGACAGATGTTTTTGACAAGCTAAAGAACTAGAAAGCCTTGGTGTTCATGGAGGAGATGACGGACAGAGATCAGGTGAGGGAATTGAATTATTCTGACTAGGGCTATGTTGATTTGAATAGGCTTTTGATCCATGGAGAGCTCACGGGTAAAAAGTTATCACTCACAGGTGAACACAGGTACCGGCATCGATCAGACAGTAACTAACATTGGTAGAAGGAAGACCGACATCGGTCATGAAGGAACTGACATTAGCAGGAGGGATACCACCGTTGGCTAGGGAGACGATGTCGACAGTCAAGGTCAGTGTAGGGAACTGACATCGATCGAGAGCAGACTGGGAGATGGCTGAGATCAGTCACTGGAACGGACATTGGGTGGACAGCAAGCTATCAACAAGTCTCAAACGCTCATATGGAGGTCAGAAAGGGTAAGTGAACCTCATATTCATTGTTCACCTTCTTTATATTGCTTATTGATGGTCAAGAACTAGGAAGACGTGAAGAAGCAATGCAGGTAGAATCCAGATACAGTGGGAGCTTGGCATGGATGAGGAGTGTGAGTCCTTGGAGAAGAACCAAATAGGTGTTTGTGGGTAGAGTTGTCAGCTGGAAGAAAGCACTGGATGAGGGACAGATTCCCAAGTTAAAGAAGAGAGTGGATGGATACGTGAGATGAAAGGCCAAGGTATATGGTCTTGAGGTAGTTGCAGGACAGTGGTATAGGTTTGACAGGTGGATGACTAAGCATGGCTTTAGTCAACATTAGTGTAACTATTGTGTTTTTCTTTACCAGGTGGATAATGATTGCAACATTATTCTATTACTGTATGTGGGTGATTTGTTAGCAAGTTTGTACATACAGGGTTTTGCTGAGCCAAAGGTAAGGTTAGTTCAGAGGTATGTAATGGAGAATTTGGAGCAGCGAAATTCTTTGGCATAAGAGACATGGAGATTTTATCTCTAGTGGGAGCTGGTGTGAAGACGGTGTTGGCGGGGTTCATGATGCAGGATGCAGAATCAAAAAGCACACCAAGGGCTGGATAGTTTAAGCTTAGCTTAGAACAGAGTTTGAAATCACATGAGGTTTATTGTAGACCTGAATTTTCCCAAGTAGTGGGAGTTGTCAGAAAGTATGGAGCCAATTTGGGGAAGGAGTACTAGAGGGCAGTTCAGTGGGACTAGCAGTAGGTTAACATGTTATGTAGGGTTAAGGTATTCACTACATGGATATGTAGGTTTGAATGTGGCAGGTTACTTGGATGACAAGTGTAGCATCACAGGATGTGTGGTGGTTAGTCTTCAGGGTTGATCTTGAAGAGAGATACAAGCCAAGGAATAATTTAGATAGTGTACAGGTACAGGTATAGGTGCAGCTATTTATCTCCAAGTGGGAGATTGTTAGGTTGTGGAGCTAAAAGCTTCACTAAGATGTGAACAAGAGAAGTTACAGAGCTTGCAGAGGTTGTAGAGAGTTGCAGAATGAGTTGTAGGGCAACTGACATTGGTCTGATCAGCTGACATTGGTCAGACAGTAGTGAAGAAGCAACTGACATTGGTCACTAGTCGGCCGACATCGGTCATGGAGGAGCCGACATCGGCAGCTTGTACGTGAACATGTAATTTGCATGTTGATTCTAGAGAGTCTATTTTTGGACTGTCAGTTTGCATGTTAAAGGCCAGTCATAGTCTTGAGTTGAGTGTCTAATTATTGTAATTAAGATAGTCTAATTATTGTAAGCATGAGATCTATATATGGACTCATGGGATATATTGTAAACTTGTAGCTAGAGAGTAAGAGAGCAAATAAGCTCCTGAGAGAGGAGAGCAATGGTGTGTTCTTCCTAGTGCCACAGTACCAAGAGTGGGTGCTGGTTTGGAGAGTCAGAAGGGTTCTTCGTATTTGTATGATCTTAGTCAACAGGTGAGCATGGCTTCTTTTGGAGATCTACAATGGTGAGTAAGGTCTAGTGATTTGCAGGTAGCAGTAAAGAGCAAGAGATCTACTTGGAGTATGGTTGTGTACTTGATGTACTGGCAACGTTGTTTCTGACTGGTAGAGGTGAACATCAATTCTGTATTGGAGTTGATTGTTGGGACTGAGAGAGAGAGGGAAGAAGGTCTTGAGGTGTGGTGAGCCTTTGAGGTGGAAGAAGTGGCATCTTCTTTATTGTATTTTCTTCTGAGTGATTATTAATACAATTGTGTATTGCCTCTCATATTCCTGTGTTGTTTCATATTTCTAGTTACTTATTGATTCTGGTTAAATTTCATGTTTAGTTGCTAATACAAGAAGTAATCATATGTGCTCTATTAGTGGAGCAAGATCTTGACATCATGGAAGAATAACTACCTATTATGATCAAGTCATCAAAATGAAGGACAAGTATGCAAAATTCATACACATTCTTATAGATTTATACTATAGCATATGAATTGAAATGATTAAAACTAGAATCAAGCAAAAAATGTCCATCTTCTCATACCAATCTCCAGGAGTTTGATTCAAACCATAGAGTAAATGATGAAGTCTATAAAAAAAATAATCTTATAAAAATGCCTATGGCTTATCCATATGAATATCCTCATTAATATCACCATGTAAAAAACCACTTCACATCTATCCATTGTAGTGAGCTTCCTTGTTATACAACTAGACAAAGCACAAGGTTAATGGAATTCATATTCTAAATAGGGGAAAAGGTCTTAGATTAATAAATATATTCAACATGTGAAAACCCATTGGTAAAAACACATTCCTTGTACTTGTCAATATAATGATATGATGCATATTTGGTCCTATAGACCCACTTATAGTGAACCAACTTTCTTTCATTAGGAACGATGACCAAATCCCAAGTGTTATTTTTAATCAAGGAAGAATACTCCTACGCCATCATTGTATCCCACACTATTATAAATTTTATAGCTAAAAAATTATTAATATACTCTAAAATAACATGTCTCATAAGATAAATCCCCAACATTTTTGAATGAGTGCAACAAGTGTTACAAGTATCCCCTTCCAAAGAACCAAAATCTTGTTGAGTCATGTAAACTCACTTTGGAAAATATTGTATGTCAGAAGGTGGAGGTTCAATATCAAAAACATCATCATCATATTAAAGTATAAAATAATCTTTAATATTTGAAGAATAAGGAAGAGTGATTAATGAATAATATGAAGTTTAAGGCTCTATAGGAGTGAAATTTTCATTAATCTAGACATTCTACTGAAATAGAACATCATGAGGGATGAGATAAAAAAATAATAAGCTTTCACATCTTCATAGTATCCAACAAAAATTAGTGGTTGAATATTATTATACATGCATTTATCCTTATCATTAGGAATAAATTTTGAAACCTCATTAACAAATACTCAAATTGTGTATAAATCATGATTACCTTAAGATAAGGCCTCCTCGGGATATTTTTCACACTACATTATGGTGCATAAAATTCTAAATGTATTTAACATAATTTAATGCCTCAAACTATAATTTATATGTCATGTTTATGCAATTTATTATATAATTTACCATCTCTTTCAATGTCCTCTTCTTGATATTAACAGTGCCATCTTGTTGAGGGGTGTAGCAATGTAATGATGGTGCATGTAATTATCAATAAAAAAATTGTTGAAATACCTTTTATACATACATATTCCACCAATGACCCTCCCTACCCAAAAAAAAACAAAAAAAAAAAAAAAGACACCCCTTATTTGATTATATCTTCTTGATAGGAAGAGAAATTATTTTTTAGAAAAATCCTTATAGTCTTTGAAGTGTACTTAATAAACTATACCCATGTGTAACTTGAGAGGTTATCAATGGAATTGAGTACATATTTGACCGTTAAAAAGGTGTTGGAAATGACATGAGGTCATTATGCACCAACTAAAGAGGATTCACATATCATTAATCATTTCCTATTGGAAAATGGTCTATTTTATGTTTTGAAAGTACATAACCTATACAAAACCCATATTTATAATACATATTTTGAAGGCCAAACACTAATATTTATGCACTCAGCTATATAAAGCCCAAGTGCTCAAAACATTTAAGCCATAGTTTTCTCAAGGAATGAACATGAGTAATGAGGGATGATCCTAAATAAGACTCAAAACCATATAACACACACAAGCATGAACCATGATCAACACGACCTAAAGTAACCACATCATTTAGATTCTACAATTCTCTTATGACAACATCATGTTGATAAAATTATATAGTCTTCCCATTTCTATAATGACAATTTGTTTTAATGGAAATATGATTATTAGAAATCTTAGGAACTAATAAGACAACATTGATGCACCCATCCTATAAGTGTACAATGTATGAACCCAAAACATATATATTTGAATAATTATAAAATGAAATATTTGAAGTGTTGATATGAGTATGATAATTTATAAGCTCATGTGATGTGTAGCAATTGAATCAAGTATCTAACTGGTTAAAGATGTAATCAGTGATCAAGTTGAAAGTTTTATCCCTTTTCCTTTGGAAGAATAATTAGGAACTAATTTTTTTTATGTTTTTATGCTTCCTTAAATTACTCCATTCTATGCCAACATTATGAATTTGAATGACCCATCTTGCCACAAAAGGTTCACTACTCACTAAACTTATTTATGTATTTAGAATATGACTCTTTCAAGTGAGAAGAAGTAGACTTAGTGGTTTTAGAAGTGGGATTTGTAGAAATATCATTATTTTATAGTTTTTAATTGTTACTTTTATTTATATTACCTTTAATCTTAGGTGTGTTGACCATTAATTCTTTGGAAATATGGATGACATCAAGTTTAACAAGCTTAGATTGTTCTCTAGTAAGATGTTCATAAAACATTTCATAACTAAGCATCTTAAAGTCAATACCTAAGGCATACATGGTATAGTAAGAAGAAGAATAAAAAACTTGAAATGGGCTCTTTAACTTAATAAATAATTATATAAACACACTAATCATCCTTTGTGTCCTTTCCAAAATCTTGAAATATTGAGAGAATGAAGTTAATCTAGAAATAAAGTTTCCAATAGATGATAGTCACTATGAAAAAAAGAATACAAATCTACATCTATTTTTAAATATTTAAATACATTTATTTTTATAAATAACTCTTCAAGCATATCCCATGCTAATTTTTGTGTGGTGTAATCCATGATGTGAAACCAAAAAAAATTTTGGAAAAATGTAGACAAATGATCCCCTTTGCTTCATCATGTTTGTTGCAATAAGTAATTTTTTCATAGTGTTTTTGAAAATTTGGAGGTGTCTCTCTAAAAAATTATGATAAAACTTTAGATTGTAACAATTTTTTTATTTTATGTTCCAAATTATGATAATTATGGGGAGTTAAGAGGTCAACAAATTTACTTTTTACCATTGTGAAAAGAAAAACATAAATCCCGAAATGAAATAAAAATTAACACATAAGAAAAGATGATATATAAGAGATAAAGGCAATTAGATTTTTCCTTGACATCCCTTTTTAATATATATTATAGATAAAAATTATCCCCCAATAAAATAAGGTGTCACTTTATAAATAATATGTTTATAAATTGTGTTTTAGTGATAATTTAAAAATAAAATAAAAAAATAGTTATAATATAGATTATATCTGATTTGAAGGCACAATTATGTAGTGTTAAAAATATACACTTTAAAAAATATATGACTAAGATATGGAGATCAAAAGGTTTAAAAAGCTAGTATGAGAAAACAATGTATAAATAACCTATAATTTATAGAAATAAGTGATTAAAATATAAAATTAAGTATTTTCCAATAATTTCATGTCAAAACTAAATTCTAACGTAAAAAACACCCTTATATTCTTCTTGGATCATAAAATATTACTTTCATAGCGAAAGGGTGTCACAACAAGGTTCTCAATAGTTTAAGGGGGTAAAATTTTGGTTTGATTAGTTCACTAGGAGGTCATGTGATACACCAAGGTAATATGATTAAGGTATGTTGTCTATTAATATATAAAATGCACCAAATATGCATAATACACCAATGTGTTGGGCCCTCAAACACACAACAAAAATATTCAATTGCACACCATGAGAGTTATATTTGTATAAATTAATAAAATTAGGGTTAATATGAAATATCTAGATAGTTTTAATATAAAGATATTTTAATTAAAAAAATAAAATAAAAAATGAAAAACTCACAGATCATTCTATTGCTCTTGGATCCTTCTTGTAGTCTACAACAACAAAAAAATATTAGAAAATTAATTATGAGGCCAAAAATTTGGTTTTTCCTTTAAATTTTGTATTTTTTCCACTAATGTTTGGAAATAATATGTATTAAAATGATGGGTTATTGTCTAGTGTTTATCTAAAAAATCATAAACTGATGGATAGTTTTAAAGTTTCCATCCCCGTTGTAATATATTCAAGGGAAGGGGGATATTAGAAGGTAATAAACAACATAAGGAAAGGTAGAGGTAAGAAGGATTTGGAACCTCTAAACATGACCCTAAGATCTTGAAAAAATATAGTTTATAAGGGTCATAGTTCATTTGTGTTTCTTTTGTGTCCCTTGCAGGGCTGCATCATAGTCACAACATGTTTTCAATGAATTTCATTTTATATTGGAAGAGAAACTTCATTAGGAAATTATTGTTTTATCTATTTATCCATTATAAAAGGGTGGTGTTATCACCCAAATTTTCACCATAAGGAGGTTAATCAATCCTCATAAATTTTTTAATAACATGGAAACCCCTCATATGTTATGGGTAACAATTCTAAGAGGTGAATCTTTAGATTATGGGCTAGCTCTCATGTACAAAACCTCAAACTTATCACTAACCCACTTGATTTGAAGGAAAAGGGATATAATGATATTAAAGACTAATATAATGGAGATGATGCACTAATGTAAATTTTACTACTTACTTGAACTTGCACTATGGAAAATAACTACAAAATTGATCTCAAAATCCAAGGTTCCTCTAACAATAGTGTTTCAATATGAAGTTAGAATGCAATGTAGTATTCAAAGTGGATGAATAATAAGACTAATAATGGGAAATAATAATCCTCATTAAAATCAAAATCACACAAAGCTTCTAGCTACACATCATATGACCTGATAGAAAGTATATTACTCACACAGAGGCATGAAAGAGATAGATGAATGCAAGAAAAGGAAATATCACTTGTCATTAAATAATAAAACCAGTTAATACACTTATGAAAGACTTTATAAATATAAAATTAGTTTAAATTATTTTTCCAAAGGCAAATCAGTATTCAATTTAGTAGGGCTTCACCATACCAATATTTGGATAGATTACAATGCCAAAAAGGTAGCATATATAGAGAATGAGGAAGACAAATAGAGAAGTGGCATGGGAAAGAGAAAATGACAAGTGTTTATAATGAAATAGATAGTTAAATATAATAAATTGGTTATATAATATTCCTATAAACTCCTTAAACATGTGTTGATTTGTGCAATCATGATGTTTTAGAGATTTAGCGTAGGATACCTCAATGATTCATCATACATTCAAAATTACCAATCATGGCTTGTAAAGAGTGAAAAATAGATTTCTTGATAATAATATCACCATGAAATGCCTTTATAATTATTATTTGACACCTATCATATATTTTAAATCTCCCTTATACTGATATTTTAGTGGTGATCATCACATAAATCCTTAGGTATCTTGAAACCCATTAGGTCTACTATGCCTTTTCTTGCTCAAAAGCTTCAAATTTTGATTTAATATTAATTAATAAAAACTATAATAATTAAATTAATATCTATATATTATAAAATCTGAATCAACTCCTTTGGAATCCTCAATGACTCTCCAAGACATTATCTTGCACCCAAAGCTTACATTTGTCCTCAATTCCTTGTAGCCCTAAAAACACACAAAACTCCTTGTGTAGAAGAATATACATATGATCATAGGAAACAAGGAATAGTTTTGAGTACCCAGTATGCCCTTATAGATTTTTGCCAAATTTCATGATTGCCCATGCGATACAAGTACACTTATTAACCTTTTTTCTTTCTCCAATTAGGCCTCAATTAGGTCTAGGCCTATAAACTAAGATTTTGCTCCATACTTCTCACAAAATGTGAAACCAAAAATAAGTGTTTGATTCACTTTTATGACCCTCTAAACATGATCCATGCAGAATTTGAAATTTAGAAACCTTGTGTAGATAGGTGAACCATGAAATGACCAAAAAACTAATCTTTCACAAGCATTCTTCACACTGCCTTCAATAATCAAGGTAGTAAGAGCACCTATAGAGTCATATCTATGGACTTTTAGACCTAAGGAGACATAATACACATTAATGCATCCTACCCAATGGTTTTCATCTATCCATGAGGTCAAACAACATGTTTTGAGCCCAAAAACTCATTAAAATGTAACATTTAATGTGTCTATATAGGTGCAAATACAAAAAATATTCATGGCAAGAAACTTCATGAAGTGAGGAATGATGTTTATGTGGTTTAAATATAAATCCAACTCATTTTATGCACTTAGGAATCTAATCTCTCTCATTAGGTTTTTATTAGGGTTTTAGGAGGGTTTAGAGTGGTTCAATTTCTTAATTATTATTCATAAACCTTAGGGCCTTAACTCCTAAAATAATGACACAAAATTCAAGTGAAAAATTGTATTCAAAAACCTCTAGGTGATCAATATCAATTTTAATTTATTCGTACAATTTTAATCTCAAGAAAATGTTCCTCAAGTTTATACTATGCCATTTGGGAGTGCTATGTAGTCCTGATAATTGTTTATACAAGTTAGGGACCTAAACCAATATCTAATATAATAATATTGGAGTATGGATACCTATTCACCATCCTTATAACCATTGGACTGCATGTACAAGGTCAAATTCACACTAAGAAAGAGAACATTTGTCTTGCACTGTAATTTACACTTAGAAGGGCTTGAGAAGGTCTTATAAGCCAAATGGTCACTTTTCTTATATCTATCTACCTATGGATTCCATTATAATGTTTGCGCCATGATTATTCAACTTATTAGTGCCTTTAATTTTTTATTTCACCTTCAACAAACCATTCTTTTCATGATTTTACACACAAGCATGTGTGTGTGGCATTAGGCTTACTAGGCCTAAACAGACCTATCAACCTTGACTTATGCTAACATTAGATGATCATTAACATGTGATTTTATTCTTTCCATAAACCTTTGGCCTTCATTCAATAATAGGCATCTCTCATTTAATAAGGTATGCATGTAGGATCTAATTTGACTATTTGATTACAAGGGTGAGGGTGAATTGGTTTTGATCACTCTCTATGATTTTTATTTAGGTCTTCTTTGACCTCTAGTGACTTTTTACACCTTATCTATCCATCTAAACCCCAACTACACTATTATGTACTACATTGTCTTATCAAGTTTGAAAACTAACACGAGTTACTTAAGCATACCTATATGTGGTCATTGTATGTCTTGACTAAGTTTTGGATTTTAGTACCTCTTCTATAAGTCACTAATCATTTCAATGATCTTTGTCATAGTGTTGAGAACTTATTTGTCTTCTTTTGAACCTTTGCAACTTCATCAAGACCTTACATCCTCACAAGTATAAATATTATTTCTTGTATCTATTCAAGACATGGTTGTAGGTGATCAAAGGTTGATGTGTTTTTGAATCATTTCCAAACTAGATCTCCTCATCATTCACATAACTGGACTCCAATCTCTACATCAAACTCTCAAATCTTGCCATTCTGCTTATAGGTGTCATTGGGGTGTCTTGAGTATTAGGTTTTGAAACCACACTTTCTCCACTAAATTAGAATTATCCAAGTGTAGGGAAACTATATTTTATTCACCATTTAGGTCTTCAAAATGCCACACTTGATACATGTTTCAATACATTTCTCATGAAAAAGAGACCTATAGGTCTATAGACTTGTAGGTCTACATTTTCATGTTTTAGGCCTTGTATTATGACTGGCTTGATCTTTGCAATCCTAAGAATTTTTCTCCATTACCTAATAATATTTTTTATGAGCTCATGATATTCATATGATCTAATAATGCAAGACAAGAGCTTTTGAAACCATTTTGTGCAAGCAAACTCATAACATAGTCCTCAGACTAGGAACATAAATGTTATTTATAGGGATACTACGAAGTGAAAAATCATGTTGGATAGTAATTAATGAGATGATATTATGGTGTAAAACATTTAACCATCACTTCTATATATTTAACCCTATCAAATCCTCCAAAACTTCATGTGCAAACCTATGACATATCCCTCGTGGAGGCTCTTCTTGATCCCTGATGGCTCACACGTGTGAACCTAATGGAAATAAATGTGAGAAGGTTGTGAAGTTCCATATAGACTTTATAAAATACTCATCATACTTCAATGATCTCCATTATTGCATGGAATTTGTATAAAACTGAGCCTATGGGGTTTACTAGGGGTTTTTGACTGCCTATCTTGTTAATGACGATTCACATAGCTCAATCCCCTAAAACTTGAATGTATTTCATGAATATTAAGCCCATTATGGTTCCCTATTATTCATAGGAGAGTTTTATCCAATTATTATGTATGTTCATGAACCAAGCATAAACTTCTAGGCTTCTTAAGCTTGCGAAGAGATCGCATGAGATTCTAACTAGTTTTTTTGCATTTTTTGACCTCTCTAACCTTTTTCAAGCTTATTTTCCATGTGAATGACTTGAGTAAATATAAATTACACTCTTACACACATTTTTCACCTGAAGGTGGACCTCATATCTATACAAGTGACTTAAAATTGCTTTCTTTTGAATTATTCTCTATCTTTGGATGTTCGGCTACAATTTTCTCTAACTCTGACCATATTCAAATTATAAAATATCTTTAAGTTCTTATCCTTTTTAAAATTATATAAAATTCCTCAAATTTGGCTTAAAAAGTGACTTAAAAGACCTTGGGGTGCATTGACAAATATGGTGGAAGAATAATGCATGGATAAATGACCTCAAAGGCATTAATAAAAATCATATGATGACTCATAACAATGACATGACTTTGAATGCACATGGACAATCAACATTTTCTCATAAATGACTTTGAAAACTATACAAGTGCATGAAGAGACCAAAACCTTAAATAATGCTAAACAAGGATTTAATTGACCACTTGAAGACCATTCTAAGACCAAGGCAACCATATATAGTCTTGGGAATCCCTATGGATTTTTTTCAAACTATAGGGGTTGACATTTTTAACTTGGAGGTTAAAAATGATCAACAAGTGGGACCCTTTCAAAACCTAAAATTTACCAATAATTAAAAATGTCATCAAATCAAAAAATTACATATTTTTTATGAAAAATGAAAAAAAAACACTATTTTGGCTCAAATTAAAAATAACTAATGGGTAATTTTGAAATACCAAAATTAAAGTTGGATAAAAAACATGATATGGTGATTGGAGAAGATATGTGAAAATTTTGAGCTTACTTAAAACTACATAAATCCACAATAGCTATTAGTGTATTTAATTACTCATATACTATTATATGTTCTTAAGATGCACATTTATTTTTTGTAATTCATGGGTAGGCAATTATTGGTGCATAATTACCCATTACCTATTATTATAAAATATTATCAATTAATTAAATACTTAACTAACCTTTGCTAATAATAGCTTTATCTTATTCTTTTTGTAACTACTGTCCAAAACCCTAACTCTAACCCTAACACCCTCTCTTATTTATATAATAACATATAGGGATAGTGGGTGAGGTATTGTAGATGAATTTTACTATTATAGTGGAAGACTTTGAGTAGTACTCTTAATAAAAATAGGTAGCTATGCTACTTGGATGAATTTGTATTACTTTATTACTAAGCTTTCACATTTTTTTTATGAAAGTATTGTTAGTGTTTGTCTTACAACACCTATCATGATTTTTTAGCCTATCCAAAAATTTAATATGGTATCAAATATATAAAAACTTCCCCTCATTCTGCAAGCAAGTGTAAGGATCAGATATGTAGTTTCTCATTTTTTTACATATTCAACATATTTCCATTTTTCATAACTTAGTTTTTTTTTTAGCATTTCATGTTTTAAGCCTAGATTTAGTGCCTTGAATGCTATCACCTTACCCTTATGTGATCTCAATTGATTAAACCTTAGTGGATGTAGTGGGGTACTAAGGGTTGAAGCAATTTTATTTTCATATAAATCCGCTAAGTTAGAACCTTGATCTGACAATTTTCAAACTCAAATGAGTTGTCATTCTAGGAAAAGTGATAATCAAGATTAACTAATTCATGATGTGAGGGCAACATATTGAATACTCAAGCATTAAAAAAAAACTATATATGTGTGTTAGCTTCTAGATACCTCATAGTATGTAAGAATTTCTTGTTATTTTTATTTTGTTACCAATAAGAAGCCTTTCAATTGTTTGATTCTATGGTGTATCAATAAGTGGTTATCCGTAGGAAGTTACTCTCTAAATACCTTAGAGATATGATAGTGTAGTTATGGGATAGTGGAAAGCTTTGTAGTGAGTGACATTTGGTCTATTCACTATTTACAAGTATGGATCCATATATTAGAGAGCCTAAAAATAAACACACCTCAACCTAGTATTTCCAAAAATAATTTTGGTTACACCCAAAACCTCTGTAACATTTTTTCTGAAAAACACCATATAGTTCAACTACACAACATTCCCATGGTATAAGCTAATGGGAATTCATAGCAATGATGGCTATGACAAAGTTAAGGTTAACTACCTTCACAAGGTAACTAGACATTAATGTCCTTAATTCTACTATCAGTCTATAACTTTTATGAGTGAAGAATTCACAAGTTAATTTAAAATAAGATTGTCTCATACCATTATTAAAGAATCTAATAAATTTGAATTTTATAAGATTTAAAGGGATATTGATAAATTAATTTGCCGATTAAATTCTCAGACCAACAAACAAATAAATACACTAGCCATTGCCATAAAAACAAAATATCAAAATCATACTTATTTATAAATGCTACTTAATAACTTCTTTAAAAATAATTAAAGATTGTATTGTTTCATTATTCTCTAGTCAATTTTAGTTGTAATATTTCCTTTTCATATTGAGTTTTAGTGTCCCTATTTGGGGTTCTATTTTTTCAAAAACTAATCATGAAAGGGAAAATCATAAAGCATGCTTTTGGAAAAAAGGGATTATTTATATATTTTTTAATTCATGTGGCAAGGCCACATACCATGTCATATACTTTCTACACTATTGTGATTTTCTCACCAAGATGATCATTTTAACTAGAATTTCAATTTTTCAAAGAAAATGTTGTTTTAAACTATAATCCTGAAAATCCTTTTTTGGAATTTTTTTTTACCCATAGACTGATTGAGTTATTTTGAGTTTCTCATCAAGATGGTCATTTTAATGTGTATTTTTTAGAACATATTTTTTCAAAAAATGTTTGTTTACAAAAATATTTAGGTTATTTTGACTCAATTTTATGTGCTACTGTGGTAGAGAAAAAGATAACCCTCTCAAGTTACAATTTCAACTAGAAAGGATACATTACTAATTTTATCCTTAGTAAGGATCTCTATTATATGCATAAGTTGTACCTTTCTATATTATCAAATGAAAAAACCTCAAAAACCATTTTGATGAATCTAGAAACATACTTGGTTAGTTATCATCCCCTAAATTGAATTTTCATTTCAAGGGTGTCATAGAATCTTATAAAGTTTGGACTACCTTGGAGGATTTTTTTGGAAAGCATAGTAAGTTGAGGGCATACCAATTAGAAAATGAGTTCACTGCTCTTGGTCTAGAAAACTATCCTTGTATTAAGGAATTCATCACTCAAGTCAATTTCTTGAGGGTTATCCTTATTGATACTAGTGCAACCAATATTGATTAA
This sequence comes from Torreya grandis, assembly GCA_037957365.1. NCBI lineage: Eukaryota > Viridiplantae > Streptophyta > Pinopsida > Cupressales > Taxaceae > Torreya > Torreya grandis. The sequence goes on along the minus strand of JARHVA010000770.1, from coordinate 3,841,993 downwards.
AAACTCATTGTGACTATTTTATCTAAAATGGGTCATCGTTACTCTTTTTTTCCCCAACTACTACACACATCAAGAATTTTTGGAATCTACATATGTGGCACCAAATTTTGAAAAAAATTATAAGCAAATTTAGAGAGAATAGGGAAAAAAATTTATTTGGGAAATTTGATGTGAAGGTAATAATTAACAAGAATTAATGGTCAATGATACTAATGCAACATCAAAACCAAACTCTACTAAAGTAAAGGGTCCTGCCAAGAAAAAATAGGACACAAATCCCAAGTCTAACAAAAATCAATCATCTACGAAGAATCCTTCCCCAAGTCAAAAAAATGAGAAGGGAAAGTGACATCTAATGTCAATCAAGAGTGTTGTAATTAATGTAAGAAACCATGCCATGTTTAACATCAATTTTTTCATAGATGAAAAAAATGTATCTTCCCCATCCCATGATAAGCTTAACACTTTTTGAAACAACAATATCACCTATGTCTAAATGTATGTTATATTTATGATCCTCTCACCATATGGTGTATGATGGATCATTATTTGAAAATTTTGACCAATTTTGTACAACTAAATTTTTTCATGGACAACTCTAGCACTCTTGTTGTTGAAGGTAAAGTGACAAATGAGCTAGAGAATGGCATATTAAACAAAGTTATCCACATTACTAGAATTATACAAACCTCCACTCCATCTATCAAATCACACCTTTAGGTTAATGAAAAACCATTGATTTTACACCTATTGATGTTTTCATTTTAAATATCAAAGACCATTCTACTATTTTAGCCACTGGAAATATTGATCATCTAACAAGGTTGTAAAAAAATTACAATTTTTTATTCAATCGACCTGCACAAGTGATGATTGTATAGGTTAATTATCTGATTAAACTTTGGTGTGATCATTTTAGTCACCTCAAATATCTCTCATTGTATAATGTTAGTAATAATCACATGGTTATTGGTTTTCCAAAAGTTACTTTCAAAGATGTTTATCCATGTTCTACACTTGGGAAACAACATAAGGATCCATTTCCCAAACTCAAATCCTTGAGGGAAAGGGAAATAAATATTATAAATTCCATTTCAAAATGATATTATGCCATTTTCACAATGTTAATTTTTAAAAACATAAATATATGCTTACATCGATTAATGATTTCTCTCATAGAACATGGGTTCAATTTATAAAAAAATAAAAAATAACATCTTTGAGCACTTCAAAAATTTCAAAGCCCTTGTAGAAAACCTACTAGTGAGATAAATTTAGTATCTCAAAATAGATAATGGAGAATAAGTTTTCAATAATAATATTATTAGCTTGTGTCAATAGGTAAGTATTCAACTTCAACATATTATACCCTGCACTGCTCAACAAAATGGTATAGCTGACCGTAAAAACACTAAAATAAATGGTCAATTAGATGGTACATTCAAAATAATTTATTCCACACTATTGGCCTAAGGATATTTAGTGTAAAAACTACATAAAATATTTCACTCCTTGATGTAGAGTGTTAAATATGACTCTCAAATAAAATGGTCTAGTGACAAGCTAGATGTTTCTAATTTTTGAGTTTTTGGATGTAAGGCATGGGCACACATTTGAGATGAAAATCATAAATAAATGTAAAAGATGAGCCAACCTTGTATCTTGTTCAAATACTATGAATATTTAAATTATATTATTATTTTAGGCATCGCTAAAGAGATTTACTAGTGGGATGTGTCATTTGATGAATAACCCCAAGCTTTCACACCAACATATCACACTCCTCTAATACTAAGTTATATGGAGTTGGACACAATTTATGAGGTATCTTATAAATAAAAATATATTTTATATGACTCCCATTTTGATAATTATGAGAGTTCAAATGATGATCCATAGGTTGGATAACCTCTACCTCCACCATTGCCAGAAAACATTCAAAATTCACGTACACAAGCAACATAGCCTATACTAAAATGGATTTTTAAATTTTGCCATGAGGCAAGTTAATTGGAAAGGGATCTAAGAGATCCAAGCATAATGATATTGTAACATACAGATGGTGCTACATATTTATCATAATTGACAAGGATATGTGGTATAGATACTTATCATCAAGCTTATAAGAATCATGACTGGAAGTAAAATATGGAAAAAAAACTTCCTTCATTGAAGAAGTGAAAAAATTGAGAATTGATTCCACTTACAAAAGGAAGAAAAATAGTGAGGTGTAAGTGGGTTTACCATAGTAAGTATGCATCAGATGGGTCCATTCATATATATAAATCCCAACTTGTAGAATAAGGTTGTTCACAAGTTTAAGGTGTTTATTACCATGAAGCCTTTTCTCTAGTTTCAAATATGAATTCCATCATGTCAATACTTTCCTTGGCTGAAACACAAGGATGGTAATTCCATAAGATGGATTTCAAAATTACGTTCTTACATGGAGACTTATATTAATAAATACACATGTCCTAACCTCTTTGGTCTATAAGTAATGATAAATATATCCTTGTGTGTAGATTTAAAAATTCCTTATATGGTTTAAAATATGATTCTTGACCTTTGTATGAAAAGATATAAAGTTTATTAATAAAATCTTGATTTACATAGAATCTAATCCCACAATCTACACTAAAAAATTAGATTATAAACTCTTGATTTACATCCTTTATATTGGTAACCTAATCATAAAAGGAAGTTCCAACAAGCATTTCATGAATTAAAAGCTCAGATAATGAAGTCTTTTGAGATGATTGAATTAGGTTAATAACATTTTTTACTTGGTCTTAAGATTTCAAAAATCTAAGAAAACAATATTTTTTAATCAACTTAAGTATGCTTAAGACATATTCAATTCATTCAACATGAAATACTGTAAGTCTGCATTCATTCCTTATCAATCTGAAGTCATGTTTTCCACTAAGTGTTATTCTCCTTTGGTTAATGGTACATTGTATAGGATATTCATGGGAATTATTTTTTACTTAACTCATACTCATATTGATCTATCATGCTACTACCAAGACCCACATCAAATCTATATACCAGCTAAAAAACACATTCTAAGGTACTTTGTGGTACTACTAACTATAATATTGATTACAACAGGAAGAAAATACTTAATATATTGTTACAACTTTTATGGAAAAATAGCAGTTATCAGCTATATAGACAGTGATTGGGCATGACATCTATATGGTTATAAGTAAACCATAGGATACATTATCATCATGGGGTAGGGGGTAGGTCTCATGACTTGGTTTTCCAAAAATCATACTATTATTTATTCGTATAATATGAAAGATGAGTATAGTGGAGTTGTTTCTATTAGTTGTGAGTTAGTTTGGGTTTGATGCTTACTTTTTGATTTTATATTTCTATAGACCCAACCCACACCACTTTGGTATGATAATTTGATTGCTATACACTTTATCTCAACCTATTGGAACACCAATTCACAAATAATATTTAGATCCACATGCATTAATTTTGGTAATTTATATAGGATCATGATTTTGATATTAAATTTTTATAAATATATGATCAAGTTCCAAAAATCTCCATGAAACCCTTACTTGAGGCACAATTTTTTTATCTCTAGAAATTTTTTGGAGTGAAAGATGTCAAAATGGGATAGTTCAATGATTAATTTGTCCTTCCCTTCATTGAATTACATCTTAATGGGTGATGTTTGTGTAATTAATTAATATGAACTAGTATTATATGTAATTCATGGGTAGAAACTAATTGGTGCATATTTACCTAAAACATATTATTAGAGAACATTATCAATTAATTAAATACTTAATTGACTTAAGTTAATAATAATTTTTCTTATTCCTTTTGTAACTACTTTCCTAAACCATAACCCTAACCCTATCCCCCTCTCTTATCTATATAATAACATAAAGAGCTAGTGGGTGAGTCATATTGTGGATGAGAGTTACTGTTATACTATAAAAGTATGAAAATACTCTTAATCAAAAGAGGTAGCTTTGTTATTTTGATGAAATTGTGTTACTTTATTGATAATATTTCACAGACTTTTTATACATGTATTGTATGTGTTTATCTAATGGTATCTAACATGATTCTAGAACCTCTCCAACAATTTAATAATAGCTACATATGGATATTAGCTCTTTTACCATGTAGGAAAGGTGAATTGTGAGGAAAGAAACCTCTATAGTATATATCTCAATCTAATAAAATGAATCACTATGAAAATAAACAAAATATTATGTATTTTTTAATAAAAATAATCAATATTTTTGTGTTTGAAAAAATAATGCTTACGTATAGAATTGATTTCCTTTATTAGTGGAGTCAAGCTTATCTTCAATAACCACATAATCCTTACTTAATAGAGTGAGTTTTTATGAAAACTTGTTATAAAAACATGGTCACACATTACTCACTCTAAAACTAATATTAAACATAATACTTTGATGTAATAACATACATTATTCCAACATTATCTAGATTAGTGGAGACATAGATACATGAACCACACCGTACATACTATAAAAAAACATATACGCTAACACATAAATATTTTTTGTAAAATAAAACAACTTAGATATGTACTTTGATTCTAGTGAATAACCTACATATGTAAACATGATTATGTATGCTTTCATTTCTAGTGAGTGTTGGTCTTCTCACTAGCATGTCACTTACATCATATGAAATTATTTAATTTCAAATGAGAACTTGGGATTCTCATTAACACATCATTTATGAAATTGGTGAATACATATATTTATTTTCACTTTTTTTTCATCATAGTGAAAATACACAATCATTGATTAGAAACATATAAAATAAAATATAAGAATTGAGAACTAGATCCTCACTATCGTATTTGTAACCACCATTCATAATCACTATCACCTAATTATGAAAACTATAATAAGGTGATTAATTCCACTTAGAAATTGATATCATAATTAGTCTATTTTTCATATATGTTTTCCCACTACTACAATTTATAACCCCCCAAAATAATGACAAACTTATAGTTGTTAAAAGGCCCCCTTCCTCCAATACCTCTAACCTCCAATGGAATTAACTTACATATACAAGTAAAAATCCATGTCTTACTTGATAGTAAAAATATCCTCCCTTAAAAGGATTGAAACACCTACTCAGAATGAGTTTTGGATTTACTTGATAATGTGTCCTTTACCAAGATAAAAACTGAACTTGTGCTTTAACAACAAAGAAAAAAATGGTTTGTAAATATTGACTCAACCTAAATATAATTATTTTTATTGAATATAGATTAGAAACCTAATCAACTTACTATTATCTAAATAACACTCATATTATTAAACAATTAGACTCCTAGACTAATGACTATAGACTAGTCCACATTAAAACTATAAAATATATTAAAAGGTTATAATCTAAACTTTTAAGAAAACTATTCCCTAGAATAAAAAATAAAATGTACCATTAAAAACATATGATTTTATACAATATGCCATACAATATATTAATATAAGGCCTATAAAAATGAACACAATACTTAACGACTCTAATGAAATCATAAAGATTTGATCTACAAGAAAATGATTTGTCAGCAAAGTTTTTGGTGAAATAATATGCAAAAGCTTTATGACAGATTTATTTTTTCATGAATTTTCTAGAGTAGATGCTTAAGTGGATAGTATGTGATACATGATATGCATAAAAAAAAAAGACGTGTATCACTAAGTCCTTGTGGGAATTAAAAAACATAGTTATTAGAGTTCATAGCAAAGTAATAAATCATGAAATTAGTGTGAATTGTTTGATTTATTATGATGAATGCATTTATAGAAACCCTTTAGGAAATTAAACATGTTGGATTTATGTTTGTATTGAGCTAAGTGGTGGAGAGGATGAATACCAATAGCATAGGCCTTTATTTTTTTATTGTTACCTTTGTAAAATTTGATGAAGTAATCAATCTATTGCTTGTGCTAAAGGTCTAAAACAAAATATACTACCCTTGTTACCTAGTGAGAAACACTTAACCTTATTCATTATGTATCTCAAAAGAGGGTTATAAACATTCAATGTAGATGAAATAATCATTATAAATGCTGACATATAGGTAAATATTTATTCTAATAGAATATTTTTTTGATAAAGTTAGTCTTAGATTTGTTTGTAACATGGTTTGAGTAAAAATCTTGGAGAAATACAGAACTTTATGAAGTCATCTCAATGAATTTGTAATAGTTATATAATAAAATATGAAATTATATCTTTAAATTTTAAATTATATAATTACATGAACAAAATACAAAATGAATGCAAAACTCATCTTAAAAAATACAAATAATTTATGAGTTGAGAAGCCAACACAATTAATTTTTCATCATATATAATGTGTAAGTTTATTGTTTCTATTTATATAATGGGAAATTGGTTACCTTGTCATTTTATTGTTTCCTTGATAAAAGTCATGGGAAAATGTAAGCAAGAATACAAGAGTAGGTTATTGCATGATCAATAACAATTATAGTAGAACTTAGCTTTTTTGAAAACTCACAATCAAAACACATTAATAAAACCATGATTCTTTTTCATAGTTATACATTCTACAAACATAATACATAACACTAATTAAATTTACAATTAAATGGTGCTTTGTATTAGTGAGAGTACATTTTAGATAGATAATAAACTTTACAATGAAATGAAATTTAATTAGTCCCATTTCAACACTTGAAATAACACTCATCAAGCTTAGACATGAGATATTTTATTAATTTATCATCTAGATTAATTAAATATTTATCAAGTATATTTATATCTCTCTATCTATTTATATGTGTACACACACACACACACACACACACACACACACACACACACACACACACACACACACACACACACACACACACACACACACACACACACACACACACACACGTATATGTACATACATACATATATACATACATACATACATACACATACACGCACACATACACATACACATACACATACACATACACATACACATACACATACACATACACATACACATACATATGCACACACACACACATTTTCAGGAATTAAAAAAAACATTCATAATAGTAGTAGCTAGTAACGCCAAATAATATCAACTTATCATTGAGAAACTTATTCAACCTACTCATGTACAACTAGATTATGAGATGGTATGTGATATTATTGGTCCAAATATCCATTGGTAACAATGTTGGAATCAAAATTACTAAGAAGGGTTGGGGGAGAATTAGTTTTCAAAACCTTTCTTTCAAATCCACTTGAGTAATCATGAATCATTCAAATAAACATATAGATATAACAAGCATAGATAACTACCCATATGAGCATGAAACACAAGAACACATAACATATGTGGGAAAAATTTAAGGGAAAAAAAAAACCCAATAATATATGCAAATGGACTACAATATTATAATAAAAAAAAAACAAAAATTAGTGAAACACCAACTCCACATGGAGCACCAACCCTAACTAGTCAAGCACCCACTTACATGGATGCACCACCCCCTAAATGACTCAGCACAAACTCATCAAATTGATTACTTTAATCACCTTCATAACACCTTGTTACTCACACAATAGATGCTGATCACCTTCTTTATCTCTTCACACTCTTTAACCCTCTAAAACTGCCTTCTAGGCTTCTTCGCTTAACTAAGTCTCTTCAAGACTAAGTAGGTCATATCACCTTGATCTTCATATGTAGAATCACTTTCATATCTTCATTACAGATCCTCTACACTTATTTTATGGTCTAAAATACCTCCTTATGATTAAAAATTTGCTATTTTATTTGCTTACACTCTACTTTTTTTTTTTTTTTTTTCAAATAGGCCTAAAACTACCTTGTATATATACAAACCTCTTACTCATACACCTATTAGTTGGAAACACACACTTTAAAACTTATATTTTATACAAAATAGGCCTTAGGAAATGTTATAATTAATAATAAACCATTAAATTAGGTTATCCATAACTCAAAAAAAAATACTGAATCCTTCTTTAGGTCTCATGGATACCTAATTCTATTAGGCCTACTTCAGGTCACATTACCTTATGGACCCTTGGAACACTTTTAGACTCAAAAAATGGTAGGAAAATATCATATAATAAACAAATAAAACCCCAATTATGTCTTCTAGGTTCAAAAATACATTTTACAACAAATCACTACTTGAAATCCCTTATTAGCACTCAGTCCTATTAGGCTTGTGTATATCAAAAATGTGACTTTCAATACTAAAGTTTAAACTCACTTAAGCCACTCAAAAATGATAAAAAATTTCATATACATAGTATATATTACCTTATATTCATCACCATATTCTTTAAAAACTTAAACTCATGTAAAAAAGTCTTAAACTCATCCCTTCATTATGCTCACTTAGAACTGCCAAAACTTTAAAAGGCCAGTCATGAAACTACTTGACATACAACACCTAAAAGTATAATTTTAGTGATTATAAATAAATTATAAATATTATATAACATTTTAATAAAAATATAAATCATAAATACCATAATCTCCAATATCAAACATTGGTCTTATAGAACAATCTTCTGACCTTATCTCACATAGTCTTGCATGAACTAGACAAGTCATTTTGACTTCAAATTTTCAACCTCTTAAACTAAATTATAAGATTTAAAAAATAATGAAACTTTAAATTCATAAAAAAACAACACAATATTCATTATATACTTCAAATCATGGCATAAAGCCTCAAACTCATCATTGTAACTTGCTTACTCAAAACTGCTCGTTTACCTTAAAGCACAATCATTGTGACATTGATCTTCAACACATGTATGGCCAGTTTCAAAGAATTAAAATGCATGGAAATTATATTATACACACACACACACGCACGCACGCACGCACGCACGCACGCACACACACACACACACACACGCACACACACACACACACCCCATATTAAAATAAAAACATCATATATTCTAGTGTAAATTATTAGTCTTACATACCAATTTGTTGACCTCACTACACACAAACCTCACTAAGCCAGATAAGCCCTTTTGGCTTCACCATTTTCATCACTGTACCTAACTTTCAATATTTATACCAAGAATTAATAGGAAATAAAAGTACAAAAAAACATATCCATTCAATTTTTTTCATCATTATATCATGATAACACATTCCCAATCATATTCTCACTATTGCATGGGTTTTTCACTATTTACACCATTAGGCCTGTTAGAGACTAGCTAACTTGGATGACCAATTTAGCACTCTTGAGGAATATAACATGTATATAAACCTTTATGGACATAAAACATGAGTCTACCTTATTCATCCATCCATTTTCTTACTATTTCCAATACAAATTTTGACATCTACAACTTCAAAAATAAGCCTTTAACTCAACATTTTCTCTCTCCTCTCTCTAACCAATACCACCTAGAGGTACCTAGGAGATTAAAATAAATTATAAAATATCTTACCTAAGTATACCAATCCATTTTTGGAAATTTTGATCAACATATTCAATATCAGGTCCTTATTAGGGTTCTAAGAGGGTCTAAACCTGTTTCCACTCTTAACAATCATTCATAAAGCATAGCCGCTCAATCCAAAAAATAATACCTAAAATTTTGAGATAGGGCCCTAAAAAATATACCATGAATATATTATAGTCCCATGCATAGGTTTGATGATTTAACAAACATAATAAAATCCTTCTCAGGTTGAGAACTCTCCATTCTACACACTCAAGAGACCTCCAAACACATTTTCATGACTTTTAATACAAACCATGACCTCAAAATTGGTAAACATACTTGATAAAACATGAAAAACTTATAAAAACACTCAAATATCCATAATTGACTTTGAAATAGAAATTTAGACCCCATTAGGCCATACTCTCTCTCTACATCATGGTCTTCATACTATATTAGACCTAGAAACACACCTTCATGCTACTATCAATGCAATATAAACCTCATACACATTCTCAAACAACCTAATACAGTCTCTCATTCCTTTTTTCATCCATATTACCAAGTAATCATACTCATACCTTCTTACAAGGACTAGACTAGGCTTCTCAAGACACCTTGTACTCAAGAACTAATACTTAAACATACTTACCTCAATGATATAAAATAATAAAAATATATAGAAATCAATATCACACCACTAAAAAAATATCTTTATAATAAAAAATTCTCTCATGACCTCATGTAGACCTAGAGCCTCATAACCATGCTTCAATTCTCATTTGACCATCATACCTCTTTATGACAATCAAGATTCACAAAATGCAATAATACCTCAATGACATCAATGAAAATCTAGATGACATAAATGACAACTAATAACTCACCTTGTCACATAACTCAATGATCACTCACGATGCACCTTCACAAAATGCATCCTTTTGAAATCAATGACAATAAAATGCCAACAACTAATGCTATAAAACTATATCCATGACCAAATTATTCTTGCTAATTTATCATGAAACCAAATTAAAGTCTTCTTCCATAATGATTCCCATTATACCATACTTGGTAATACACTCTATCATATAGGATATGACGAAATTATAATTCATAGTTTGACTTCAGGAGAATCTAAATTAGTACTTAAGGACATACATGATGGAATTTATGGGGTCTACACTAGTGGTATGGTACTTACCAATAAACTTCTCTAGACATGATACTATTGGCCAAAATTAATATAAACACTTGTTAATATGTTAATAAATGTGTTGTATGTCAAAGGCATGTGATTTGATCCATGCTCCTTCCCTACTACTCCAATTGATCACTACACCTTAGCTATTTTCAATGTGGGGACTCCATTTCATAGGGAAAATAAACTCAACTTCCTATTATGACCTTAATCATATCCTCACTACTATGGAATATTTGACTAATTGGATAGAGGCCATTCCATTCACTTAAGTAACCAATAAGTAGATATCAAAATTCATTTATTTTCACCTAATCTATTGATATTGCATTCACTCCACTATTATATTTGATAATGATGGATCATTAAAAAATAGAGTCATCAAGGCCCTATATTCCTAATTATATATTGATCATAAAATGTCCATACCTGAGTTTTCTTATGGTAATAGCCAAGCTGAGGCATCAAATAAAACCATTATTAATATTCTTAAGAAGATTGTCAATGACACTAGCTATTATTAACACTTGGAATTATTCCTAGACTTATGGTCTTATCTTATCAATACCTACATACTTATAGGATCTATGCCATACTCTTTAGTATTTGGTTATGAGGCCATTATCCCTATAGAGATCAAGTTTCCCACTCTACACATTTCCTTGCAGAATTTCATTGATGAGGAAGACTATAGAGTTTCCAAATTATTAGAGATGAATCTCTTAGATGAGAAAAGGTTAGCTTCATTATACCATTTGAGAGCCTATTAAATTTGGATATGTTATAGCTATAGCAAATGTATTCTTCATAGAGAGTTTGAAGTCAGTGATTTCATGCTGACATAAAATCAAAAGAATACCAATGCCAAATGCAAAAAAGAAGGCAAGTTTGATGCCACTTAGATAGGTCCATATGTTTTTACTACCAATAATGGTTCTATGGCACACAGGTTGGATACACTAAATGGAAAAGAGCTCAAGGATCCTATGAACATTTTTCATCTAAATTCTTCTATGTTTAGCTAATTTGAACCATTATTTATGAGATACCTTGCTTTGGGGCTTCCATTTCACATTCACTCATTTTCCCTCACTTTACCATTCCCTAGACCATTCTTATCCTCCTACTTCCTATTACCATCATTATCTTGATTATGACCAACAAGTGTTACATGTAGATTCAAATAATATTTTTGAAGACACTTTAAATTGATCAACATTGACAACCTCTTTGTAGATAAGTGTATCAGGGTATATAACATTGTGTGTTACATGATTTATTTTTATATAAGACATCCTCTAATTATACCCATATTATTTCCCCATTGTGTGTCTTCCTATTACTATCTTATTATTGTGTGGTATTTCTCTTTGCCTCAGTTTTTATTACTAGTTTTAGGGTTGTTACTTTTTTAGTTGGTTTAGCTATTGTTTAAGCCCATACCTAAGGTTGTTTGTGTTTGATAAATTGTTTCTTGTACATTTATGAATATTCATTTTCTTTCCTTATTCTAAAAAATCTAAGAACATTGAAAAGGCCTAGAAAATTCTTAAAAATAAAAAAGTCAAGAAAAAAGCATCTTATAATCTCTACAAGAGATATAAAGTCATAAATTCTTTTGGGTGGGAACCTCTTATGCACTCCAATCATTTATACTTATCATTACCATTCTTTCATTATATCCTCCCATTTATAGGAGAACTACATCAACTTGAGGTCCACATGGACTATGTAGGCAGTGTTTGGATGTATGGGGCATCTTGGGTCAGCTTGACCACTCTTTATTTTTGATTTCATTCCCAATTTATTTACCATTTCCTTATGCTATCACCATTTTATGTATAACCATTATCTTATGCTTTCACCATTTGAGAGCCTTTCCTATTTGTCCTCTATAATAATTTTTATCTCTACTTGTCATCAATTTTCTCCTATCCCATATCTTGGAATTACATTTGGCCTGAGGTCCATATATACTATGTAGGCAATGTTAATTTTCATGGGGCATTTGGAGGCAGCTCAGTGACACCTTATTTATTATTCTATTCCCCCTTTCTTGAGCGTAAACATCACTTTAGCCTATCCATCGTTACCTTGACTTGGGGGTAGTGTCCAAAAATAATATCATATTAATCACATATGAATAATTGTTGATTGTATTTTTGAATTTTATCTTCTTTCATTATGATTTTATGTGTTCTAATTATCTAATTACTTACTTGTTTGTTTTAAACATTGCTTTTTTTATTGTTTTTTGGTGTGTAAATGTAACTTATTTTACACTTAAGCCTTGATATTTCATATCTTGATTTTAATTTGTTTAAACCTGTATTTAAATTATTTTTTAGTCTAACTTTTATTCAAATGCATTATGTTTTACACTTAGGTCTTGGTGATCTATATCATGATTTTAAGTTACAAATATTTGCATCTAAATTAGTCCCTACATATTTGAATTACAATTTTATCATAGGTTATTTATACTTATGATGCATATTATCATTTTCAAAATAAAAAACAAGTGCTCAAGTATTATAGACCAATGTTGCATTAAAATCATATCTCCACTCATGATATAGTTATCTAAACTCATGAAAAATATGTCATTTCATTTCACATAAGCACATTACATGACCAAATTTGAAATAAACATGGATATCTATATGATAATTAAGGATGTGCATATCCTAAATAAGTATATAACATCTAGTCATAACACATGTTACATCCATGAGATAAACATACAATGAAAAATCAACTAGTAAGGAATCTAACATAATCATGGCAAATAATAAACATCAACATCCATATTCTGCTCAAACATATCAGTAGTGAAAAAAAGAGAGCATCATGTGTAAACAAAGAATATTAGAGTCTATGTACACAAATAAATAAATGACATATATATATATATATATATATATATATATATATATCTAAAAATCATAGTTTTATACATAAGGTAATATATACATATCATACATAGCAAAAATGTGGAGTTACAACCAATATATTAGCTCCAAATGTTGTCATCCTTGAGACTTTGGTCAAAACACTACCCTATTCATAGAACTAGTAGATGCGGTGTTAGCGTTCCCATAAATCTCTACTATGGTTTCAGTTGGGTCACTAATTTGTCTGATGTTGTAGTGCAATGTGACCTCAACATTTGACTAGTCCTCTAGTTATGTGTATACTCTATGAATGAAGGAACTCTACCCTCTATTGGTATTATCAACTCATATAGACTCTAATAATATGTAGCCTCATCATTTTACCATATGTCATCATTCCTCACCCATAGGAAATCATCATTCCCCTGTAGAGTGTCATCCTTGGTCTAGATCACAGTGTCTAGTGATATTTCCATACCATGGTATGACATAATTTATTTTGCCTCATCTCATTCCTTATGGAGCCTTTGAACATCAACCTAGGCCCTATATTGATCTGTGCATGCCCTATCTTACTTACTAATAGTTGTGAGCTATACATCTCACATCATAAGCTATCCCTAAAGGTTGGTCATTTGGGTCACCTACCCTCTGAATGCTAAAATCTCTAGGTCATGGACTACAATAATACTCTATAGCCTTGTGATCTCCCCCTAAGCTATATCCCTACCACATATTTTTTGAGACTTGAAATATCTACTACCATAGAAATAATCTCTCATTACAACCTTTCTATAAGGGCCTAGTTTTAATCTAATCTAGTCATCCTTGAGGTGCCTACCTCATCTGTACTATGCCCAGAGCCACCACATGATGCCTTTATCATCTCTATATCTAGAAGAGGACCCTATCCTCCATATATAAAACCATCCTAGCTATGTTATATTTATGAGGCTAAATATATCACCAAGGGCACAATCTATACACCTAAGGCCTAAAAAACTTGGTGTACATATTGCACAGGGACCCCCATTACCTGCTATGCAATTTGCTTCATGGGAACCTATAAAACCTATTGAGGGGGGACCTATGACATAGCATATACCTATACCTATGATTTTTATTATGACTATGCATTTCCCTCTCTTGGTATTTGAACATATGGTAGTCCATATACTAGACCCTGCCTTTATCTAACCCTCCTTTGATGTTATCCTAACTATTGAGGCTAGGGTCAAGTTATGTGGGCATAAAACCTACCCATCATGATGCATAAGTGTCTTCAATACCAACATATGCCATGCCACTTATGTATGCCCAAACTACTAGTTGAATTACTAATTAACTCTAGATTACCTCTAATCTTGGAACAACCAACCCCCTCTCTCTCATCTCCCAAGTCATATGAGCAAATAAATATGGACCCTTAAGAACATCCTGTTGAAAACCAAACTTTGACTAAAACTAACATGATATATATCATTCCATTATAAATTCATGTTAGCCTATGATATAACATAGTGTAATCACATACCAGGTGACAAATCATTCCTCTACCCAACCAAATTATATAGTAATATAAGGACACTAGATGAATCCCTTGTCCATAATCTCATCTAGGGCCTGATGATAATAATATAAATCAATTCTTTGGCCTTAAATTTTAGTCCCTATCTAATACTATCCAAATACTAAAGGGTCTTGGGATCCTGATTGTATCCTTTACCCAAATGGTTGCTCAATCACCATGTGATCCTATTCCCATACCTATATAAATGAGTTATGACCAATGTTGTGACCACTCTTATAGGTAATAATATGTAAATCATAGTATAACTAGGCCAATACTTTAAGGCCCTAGGAAAACATGTGGTTGAGTTCCACATGTATTGTACCACTCCTATCAAGTCAATTTGAAAATGCCACTTGCCCTTATTAGGTATCAAGATGCTAATAAAAAACACCATCAAGATCACCACCTCGCTGAATACTTAGGCATGTGATGGTGGTATAAGTGCCAATGCATGTCCCTATCATGTTGTTTCTCCATTACCACCCCCACCAAAAAAGACATTTGCTGGGAATGCTATATTTTCTAGGGCCCCACCCTCTATCACAATGTTAGTAACCCCTATCATTTCATCTAATATGGATAGCCTACCATGCCACATCCACCATACCCTCAATCACTAAATCAATATTCAAAGAATAATCCATGTATCCTCTAAGGTCACCATTACCTCACCTATCAATAAATGAAAGGTAGATGTCTCAGAGTGCTAAGGCTTAACTAGCACTAATAAGTAAGCCTTATCAGCTTGAATCACTAGCATTCATGTCACAATAAAAATTCCCACTACTTCTAAGAAATACACCAAGTCATCCATCATGACACAAAGACGATGTAGCATTTGTGATCACTACTTGTACATTGTGATGACATCCAATAATTCTTGTATATCATAAATAATATCTAAATCACTTCATTCATCTATCTATCTTATTCTAAATGAAATAAAATACCACTTTATTCTAATTTTAGACTCAATATTTTATTAATCAATCTGACTTAGCTTTTTCTTGTACTTGGTTTAGTTTACTTTTGGGAAATGTCATCATTTTATCTACAGTCTTACCATTCAGTAGGATGTTATCACCATTTGACAGGGAATTCCCTCCATTATATTTATAAATGTTTCATGTCCTTGCCATTTTATTGACAAGTTCATCATTTCATAGATCATTCCCATTGATTGACAGGATGCCCTCATTATTCATATCATTTCACTATTTGTATGATTTATATTTAAAGGAACATTTTTATTGATTTATCAACATTATTCCCATTAGGAGCATTTTTTTTTCTAAAAATGTTATGTCTTATTTTTGTTGATTTTCAAAAAAAAATGGCAATATCATAAAAATACATGTGGCATCACCATTTGGCTAGTGATACTGCCATTTACATGAATAACTTCACCTTTTTTCCTTTTATTAGAAACAAAGAGTTTTACATTTAACAATTTTCTAAGCCATAATAAATTTAATTAATGATGCAATTAACTATAAAAAATATATACTTAGTGATGCACCACTCCCCATTATTCATTAGTACCAAGCGGGATGTGGGCCATTTTATTCACTCCTCTCATACATAAAATTAGATATCCATATTTTTATAGCGTGAGGGTGAAAATGAATAGCTTTAAAACCCCATGGGATAATTTTATATCCAAACTTTCGAATTTTTCCCTTGGACCTATTTATGTTGCATTTTTATTCACATGAGCCTTATTTTAGTTCATTTATTTATTTTTCATCATGTTTTCTTCTAATTACTCCATTTTTCAACCTCTTTAGCTAAAACATATACCATTTTCTTTTGTTCAAGGGATTTTACATAAAAAATACTTATTCAACCCTACCCTTGAGGGGGCATCATGACCCTCCTAAATGTTCTTTGGGTCATTTTCATGAGCACATTTTTTCACAAATCAATTAAATTCAACAAAAGTGGGAATGTGATCATTTCTTCTAATTATGATCATTTAAAATGACCATTTTATTCTTTAAAAATTTATCACTTCATATGAATGTATATCCATACCATTTAAAATGGGGTAAAATGTAAACATCCATTTTATACACTGTCATGTCAGAATTACAAGTTAGAATGACTTCTCGTAATAACACACAAACTGTACAAATACCATTGAAAGCCTCTAATTCATCTATACTTGTCACATGTAATGTTTAAATCATATTGATACCTAATTGGGATAATTAATTTTATGAAATAATTACCTTAATCTTATTCATATCTAATCAAATTATGACCTAGAAAATTGACATTTTTGACCATTTGTGTAAGACAATATATTAAATTCCAAGAATTGCAAGAAAAGGTAATCATGATTACCTAACTAATAAAATCTAACTAAAATGTTTAGTGTAAAATCCAATGAAATTTGAATGAATATATAACTTTAGAAATTATAAATTCAAAAATAATTTAAAATTGACATCATTGATCAAAAAAGTCAAATATCCAAAATATCAACATAAATATAACAAATATTATAAATGTTCAGCCATGGATATTAATTGCCATATTAACTCCAAAATTGAATGCCTTTGGTCCACCAAATTTGATTGATCTTTGGACCTTGAATTTCATATTGATATAGATGGTCCTCATCATTTTTCTAAACCTATAAATACAAGGGCCACCATAGACCAATTGGAAGCTTTATTATGCAAAGTTATTATGTAGAAAATACTCCAAAAAGATTCACCTATTTCCTCTAATTGATTCACAAACCATAATAGATAGTTCTTGGGGAAGTGTTTGATGGATATTGAACCATGACATTGTTAAAGGCCCTGAGCTCTAGATTCTAAGGAAACATCCAAACATAATGTAAAAACATATTCTTTAGATTTTTAGTTCATTATTTGTTACTTCAAGTCATGCCCAATCTAAGGACCATGCTTGAGATGTTAGATTCACTATTATTTTATGCTTGTTTTGCATACTAATGAGAACTAACCTCTTTTGTATTTGTGTATTTACAATATTAACTTAGATTATGGAGTTAAGTAATGGATACTTGCTTCCTATCTCTTATTATTCACTCTCTCATGATTGGATAATGGATTATATTGACTTGTTATAAATATGATGCTCTTAGGACATAATTTACACATAGGATGAATTTAGAAAGAGTAATAAGTGATAATTAAGGTATACATATTTTAATGAAAGACAAAATTACCCACAAAATGATGAATCATAGGATTGAAAGGCCCATTGACCTTACCCATGGTAGGATAAATTGACTAATGATCCTTTCATAGGTTGAATTAACGCATGTAGTTTGAGTATGAACATTAGATATGTATAGAAATAGGATTAGGATTGATAACTAAAGGATTTTGTAAAAAATAAGATGCATTTGGAAGGTATTGGAACAAATGAGACGTATTTTGGGTTAGAATAAGTCTTATAAATAAAAAATCATATACAAGTGAAACAATCACAACAATGACATTGGAAATAAATTATGAAAAATGGTCCTCTACCAAACATATGTTTCTACTCTAGGATTATCTATGTTATCTAGTTTACATTTACAAAAATTCATTTCCTTTATGCAATTACTACTTTTTTTATATTATAGTTCCAACATTTTATGGCCTTGATAAATAAAAAGATATTTATTTTATTCTCAAGTTATTGTAGGACCTAATTTATATATATTATCATTATTATTGAAATGTCACATGTACAATTGACTCATTTTAATAAAAAATAATAAATATATCATTGCATAAATATGAGTCACAATTCATATCAAAAAAAGGAAAAGGAAGTTTTGATCCAAGAAAACCCAATCATAAATTTATTTTGGATCAATGTGTCACTTGACCATAATAACCTAGTGCTCATGGAACTTTAATAGAAGAGTATTTCATCTTGACACTTGATCAAAAGATTTTGGAACTTTTGAAAATTCACCAAAATTGCCTCAAATATACTTGTATTGATTAATGTTTAGAATCAAATTTCTTGGTGAGGTTTAAAACATTATTAAAGACACATTTTTAAATTTAGATTAACACAAAAGTTTTCATATTGTGACCTGTTAGAAATATACCACTATACATCATGTGTTTTCCTATCTGATTGACTTGGAAATATAAATTAGGAATTTATGCTATATTTATTACATTTACATATATATTAAATGATTAAGTTAATGTAATTAATTTATTTTCATTAAATTTTTTTTAACCAACATTATTTAACACCTCTTATGGTTAAATATCCACCATATAATGTAAAAATTTAATTTTATTTTGGTTAATTTTATTAGATGGTCCTAAATTTGAAT
>JARHVA010000770.1:3732500-3817500 GCA_037957365.1 Torreya grandis | reverse complement strand
AAAAAGTGAAGCAAAGGAATCAAATAACATATTGATCATTCAATTATGAGGGAAGTATTTAGGTGATGTATAGGTGTCTTAGGTCTTAAAACATGCCTTATAAGGCATTTGAGCCTTTGGAAGAGTCTTATAGTGTATCTAGATGGCCCTTTGGCATTTTCTTTCCAAAATGGGCATTTAAAAATTTGAACTTGAGTTTGTGTGTTAAAAATGCTTTGAAGAAATGTTAAGACATGTCATGTTAATAATTATTAGTAAAGAGTCATGTAGGGGTCTAGGTGTGTATAATAAGGTGATTTATGTACATAAGATGGCATAAAGTAAGAAATGTGAATGCAAATCCTTTTGAAGGTAGTTACCAAGAAAGTTATGTTGAGGTATAGTGTGAAACATTATTAATTAAATGTTATACATTAATAGGTTTGTATTAGTTTTATATTTTTTTGTTGTAATATTATTAGAAGTTACAATAATATTATGAATATAGATTAATTTTGAGATTGCATAATCATAGGGATATGATGTGTTAGTTGTGGAGATATGAATCTCCACCTTTATAGGAAAGACTTTACCTATATATATGTAATATGCCCAAATGATTAAACAGAGTGAATAATATTATATTGTGTGTTTTAAATATTATATCTATGTTTGACTCTCATATTTTCATCTTAATCTTCTACAAAACTAAACTAGATTTATTATTTGGTATCAAAGTAGGATCTAGATCATGGTGGGAGTAATGTGAGAGAGGCTCTACTCAACCTCTACTCACTGCTCATGATTTCTCTATGGACCATGTACTTTTTTTGAGGGAGAGAAAGTATCTTGTCATGGAAATGTGGATTGGAGTCTAGCATTGTGTGCATCACATTTCTATATTGAAGGTTCTCAAAATTTAACACATATATCATTACATTAGACTGAGGAGAATCTACGACCATATGCATCATACCTACCAAAATTAAGATATGGACAATGTCTCAATTTCATGCATACCTACATATACTTTCATTTCCATTTTTGTGGATCATAATTTTGTGAAAAGTCTATTTGAGTCATTCATGAATTCTACCTATTAACATCTAATTTAGTTTTATACCTACCACTATCTAACATTCTATACATCTACCATTCTTTGAAGGATATTTGAATTGGTGCAATAGAAGTGTGGTGATGTGAAATTCATTAGGGTTAGATCTATTTTTTGCTTATTATTGATGTCACCAATTATGTATCTACTAAAGTGTAGATTTGTTGCTCTACTCAACCTCTACTCACTGCTCATGATTTCTCTATGGATCATGTACTTGTTTTGAGGGAGAGAAAGTATCTTGCCATGGCAATGTGGATTGGAGTCTAGCATTGTGTGCATCACATTTATATATTGAAAGTTCTCAAAATTTAACACATATATCATTGCATTGGACTGAGGAGAATCGACAACCATATGCATCATACCTACCAAAATTAAGATATGGACAATGTCTCAATTTCATGCATACCTATATATACTTTCATTGCCATTTTTGTGGATCATAATTTTGTGCAAAGTCTATTTGAGTCATTCATGAATTCTACTTATTAACATCTCATTTAGTTTTTACCTACCACTATCTAACATTCTATACATCTATCATTCTTTGAAGGATCTTTGAATTGGTGCAATAGAAGTGTGGTGATGTGAAATTCATTAGGGTCAAATCTATTTTTTGATTATTATTGATGTCACCAATTATGTATCTTTTAAAGTGTAGATTTGTTGCTCTACTCAACCTCTACTCACTGCTCATGATTTCTCTATGGATCATGTACTTGTTTTGAGGGAGAGAAAGTATCTTACCATGGCAATGTGGATTGGAGTCTAGCATTGTGTGCATCACATTTCTATATTGAAAGTTCTCAAAATTTAACACATATATCATTGCATTGGACTGAGGAGAATCTACAACCATATGCATCATACCTACCAAAATTAAGATATGGACAATGTCTCAATTTCATGCATACCTATATATACTTTCATTGCCATTTTTTTGGATCATAATTTTGTGCAAAGTCTATTTGAGTCATTCATGAATTCTACTTATTAACATCTCATTTAGTTTTTACCTACCACTATCTAACATTCTATACATCTATCATTCTTTGATGGATCTTTGAATTGGTGCAATAGAAGTGTCGTGATGTGAAATTCATTAGGGTCAGATCTATTTTTTGCTTATTATTGATGTCACCAATTATGTATCTACTAAAGTGTAGATTTGTTGCTCTACTCAACCTCTACTCACTGCTCATGATTTCTCTATGGATCATGTACTTGTTTTGAGGGAGAGAAAGTATCTTGCCATGGCAATGTGGATTGGAGTCTAGCATTGTGTGCATCACATTTCTATATTGAAAGTTCTCAAAATTTAACACATATATCATTGCATTGGACTGAGGAGAATCTACAACCATATGCATCATACCTACCAAAATTAAGATATGGACAATGTCTCAATTTCATGCATACCTATATATACTTTCATTGCCATTTTTGTGGATCATAATTTTGTGCAAAGTCTATTTGAGTCATTCATGAATTCTACTTATTAACATCTCATTTAGTTTTTACCTACCACTATCTAACATTCTATACATCTATCATTCTTTGAAGGATCTTTGAATTGGTGCAATAGAAGTGTGGTGATTTGAAATTCATTAGGGTCAGATCTATTTATTGCTTATTATTGATGTCACCAATTATGTATCTAATAAAGTGTAGATTTGTTGTTCTTAACCCATATCTATCACTAGTTCTACATTGTCATTTAGTAACTGTGTTTAAATTAGTTTCTATTTACATCTGGGTTGCTCTTCATTGTGGAACTATCTCATTTGTGTGTTAATTTTTTAGACATATTTAGTAATGATTTAGTCCAGGTTTGATAAGGATATTGAAATATTTTATAGTGTTTTAAGGGAGAATAATCAATGCTCAAACACTTTTTAATGGTAAACACTCAACTAATTATGGTCATAAAAAATTTCTCTCTATTTAACCATCATACAAGTCCCACTCTCCTAACTATTAACTAGTACAAATTTACATTTCATAAGCATTGATATAGGTTATGCTCATGCTCATGTAACTGGCACAAATCCATTACATTAATCACCATCCACCTACAACTATGCAGTCCAAGTTCACCATTTCTTTTTGTCAGATTTCTTAACATTTTTGTTTACATCACTCATAGGTTCCATGCATAGAAAGTCGATGAAAGGTTT
Organism: Torreya grandis; assembly: GCA_037957365.1. Taxonomy (NCBI): domain Eukaryota; kingdom Viridiplantae; phylum Streptophyta; class Pinopsida; order Cupressales; family Taxaceae; genus Torreya; species Torreya grandis. The sequence goes on along the minus strand of JARHVA010000770.1, from coordinate 3,814,227 downwards.
TTATTTATTTTTTATTAAAAATCATTAAGGGTCAAGTAGATTTTAATAACATGTTAAATGTTATTATAGGGAGTATTATATTTTAAACTGGATATCATAATTATAGTCCCTTTTATTATTAAGAGTCTTAAAGTTTTAATAGGGTCCATTTTTAAAATATATTTAGTCTTTTTAATTCCCTTTGTCTTTAGGTATCATTAAAGTCTAAATTTTGTTGATTTTATTATTTTGAAGTTATATTATAATCATTTTGTCAAAAATCAAAAGTGTTTTTTTTCAAAAGGTCATTAAAAAATGAGTCAAGCCATTTTTGCATTAATAAAGTATATTGAGTCAAATTGTCAAGTCAAAAAATTCATCCTTGTAAAGGATGCATTATCATTTGTACGTGATATCCTGAGTCAAATATCTCAGTCTATATGGAGGGGCCTTATCTTCAATAATGACATGAGATTTATCAATATTTTTACTAAGTGAACAACTTCACCTAATGGCGTATGGAGGCATAGGAGGTTGGAGGTCTTTCAATAACTTCTTGTTAGTCACCAATGATGAGATTGCACTAATAATTTGGTGAAATTTGTGTATGTGAACAAGAATAGAAGAGTATTCCTATTCAAATGTGTGGTGTGATTTTATCTATTTTTAGTTGTGTGTTTTCATTACCCTACTTATTTAGACATCCTCTGATATTTAGAGAAAATGGAAAGTGTGGATATAATATAATGTGGAAAATAGTTTTATAGGAGGGCAATTAACTACAAATAAACTGTGACTGCCTTACTTATTTATGGAGATGACCCCCACTAACACATACATATGGTCATGTAAAGTAAAGTAGGATGCATTCCTTCACATAGTAGTGGTCATGTGTAACAAGATTGCATCAGAAGTATGCAGACCTAAAAGTATGCATTGACATATGATTATGTTCGGGCCAATTCTTAAAGATGTATATTATACCCATGCTCACATTAAGGGGGTATAGATATGACTAATAATGTTCAAAAGAGGGTTAATTTTGAGTTATAGTGTGAAACATTATTAATTTAATGTTATACATTAATAAATTTTTATTAGTTTTATATTTGTTTGTAATATTGTTAGAAGTTACAACAATATTATGAATATAGGTTATTTGTGAGATTGCATAATCATATGGATATGGTGAGTTAGTTATGGAGATATGAATCTCCACCTGTATAGGAAAAACATTTCCTATATATATGTATTATGACCAAATGATTAAACAGAGTGAATAACATTATATTATGTGTTTTGAATATTTTATCTGTGTTCAAATCATCTTTTTGTGTTAATCTTCTACAAAACTAATCCATATTTATTAAGTTAGTTATGTAAGGAGGTTAACTTCTTATGTTTGTAAAAATATTTTGGATTGTAATAGGTAATAGTATCATAGGGAGAATTAGAGTAGAAATTTAGAGAGTAATTTAGGACATTGATGAAGGTAGAGGTACAATGGAGAAGATGAAATGGAGTAAAAATAATGAAAACATCTATAATCTGTCCATATGATAAAATAATCAATGTACATATGATGAATTAATAAAAGTTACAAATGAATTAAGGTGATGCTTTGAAAATATCTATATTGACCATGTGTTATGAATACAATTATATGAATTGAATGCTTTAATATTTCATAAGAATAAGTATCCTTTTATGTGAATTATAAAGCTTGTACTTTGCAAGATTGAATAGTAACTCTGTATCGATTTGAAATTGGAAAGTTTTGTAAAAAGGGAACCCTATAAATAATGATAATGTCCAATGGATAATTACCTTAGAAATTAGAGACACTAGAGTAGTTTATTTCCATGCATATAAATTGGGTTCATTTTCAATAAAGAACAAGGTTCAAGTTACCTAACTGTGTGTGCTTTATTTGCAAGTTACAATCTAATATTTTGGTGTATGATCTCATTTACATGTGAGAAGCATAAGGAAGGTGGAAAAATTTGATAAAGTGTGTAAATAAATTATGAAACCCTTTAGGTGAAGTTAATATACATTCAAACCCTGTATATCCTTGTATAAGATAGACTATGTGTGAGTTCTATTTGATGAGATAGTCAAGAATCTTATTTGAATGTTGAATATAAAATTGACATGGAGTTATTGTGGTATAAGGAAAATGTATAAAGATATAATGTGGGAATGATTTTTTTTTAATAAGTCTTAAAATGCTACAAATAATTTTTCTTTCAATTAAACCTTGTTATAAGTTTCACATAGGCAAATTGTGTAACTAGAACTCTTGTAAAATGTTGTTTTGAATGTGTGAGGGGTTAAATAAAGAAATTTAAAGATTTGGTGAGTTATATAAAATATATATAGACATTTTAAAGTTAATTTTAATGTTTTAAAGCAGATAAGAATTAATAAAATCAATATTGAACCCCCTCAGGTTGTGATAGAACTCAAAAAACCCTAGTTTAGGGTTAAATGGAAAAAGTGAATTATCTAGTGATTCAACTAGTGAAATGGATTTAAAATTGGTAATTTATTGTGATTTTAGGTGAGGAATATGATTATAAAGGTTTAATGTAGGTAAAAAATAATACACATATATTTAAAACTATGTTGTTGATAGGGTTAAGAAGGCCTAAAAAGGGCTAATTGTAAAGAACAAGGAGCTAGAAAGCAGTGAAGGCAAATGAGTGGGACCTTAAAACTTCATAAATAGATAAAGTGTGATAGAGGGTGAACAAAAAGTGTATCTAGTTTCTCAGAATTTGTCCATACCATTTCATTTTAGAGGAATTTGTTAAAAAAAGGCTATTAGTTGATATAAAGAATAATGGGTTTGAGGAGTATACTAAGGAATTGAGGTTGTAAAATGGAGTGTGTTGAGTTTATAAAATTTGGTTAAGACCTGAGAGGATATTTTATATTGAAAAATTATGTATATAAACCCTGTTCGAGTGTTAAGGTCATTTACCCTAAGAACCCATATCTTAGTAAAGCATAATGAAGGAGATTACATGAAAGGAGTAAGAAGATGAATTACATGAGATGTAAGGAAGCATGTGAGATGTTTGAGAGCCTAAATTTAGATAAAATAATGATTTAAAAATGTGTAGTGCATAGGACCATGTTTGAGAACCATATCAAGGAGTTGATAGAAGAGGAAATTATGTAAGTTGAATGCAAGAATTTATAATTGTAGGTGTTAGAGTTGGGGATAAGTAGAGAATGAAATAATTTATATGCATCATTTGGTATTAGATAAGCATGATTCATTGGGAAGAAGTGAAGGATAGAAAACAAGTAAAAAGGTACATGTTTTATTAAATTTTCATTTTGTGTTTTGATTTGTTCATGAGATAGTGTGAATGAAGGTTGAGAGTGGTAGGAATCCCTAAAGCCAGTGAGGATTATTGATAAGAGATAGAGCTAGTGGAAAGATCAAGAGAGTGAGATAAAAATTTAGCTTGAAGAGAGAGAAAGAGAAGTCCTCGTGAAAGGATAAAAAGAGTGAGAGACCCAGTTGAGGTAGTTGAGATTGAGAAAGATCCAAGTGAGAGGTCATGATGTGGCAAGTGGATGAGGCATGTCAAAGAAGTATAGATCTAAATAAGACCAAGAGGTTGAGAGACATATTAGATAAGATGAAGATAGAGAAAAAAGGAGGAAATAGGGCAAGGTTGAGAGAAGCTACCAAAAGGAGATGAAGGTATAGGATGACACCAAGAAGAGAGAGATGGAGAAAGAGATGGTAGAAGTAAAGTAGAAAATAGATGAGTTACTGACCATAGTGGAGCACATGAGAAAAATTGAGAAACCATGTTGTGGATGGGTCATGAGAAATAAGACATTTAAGTGGCCAATAAGGTAACAAATAAAGAAATGGAAGTTGAAAGCTATAAGAGAGGAAAGAAGGCAATTTTTTTAATTTTACAAGTAACTCAAGAGTGAAATGAAGAGGTACAAGATGAGGGTATAAGAAGATGAAGTTGAACATCACCTTGAGATATATGAGGAAGGTTTGAGTGAGTATAAGGAAGATAATTGCAGCTAGTGAGATGAAGGGAAGGATAAAGAAACAAACTAGAAGTATAAAGAAATAAACTAGTTTGAAGGCCTCATTGAAGGCTTAGAAAGAGAGGTACAGACACATGAAGAAGGTATGTAATCTAATTTTTTATTTGTTTATTAGAATTTTGATTAGTTATAAAGAGAGATAGAAATACTAGAACATTATTTTAATGGTGAGATGAGGCTTAATGAATGTGAATTACAAATTATAGTAATTGAGAGCCTCATGAGTGAGGATAAAGAACATGGAGAAGAAACATTGCAAGAAAAATTGAAGCAAGTTGAAGATATGGAGCCTTACAGAGGATTGAATCTCATGGAGATAGTAGGTATGCATGACATTATCATTGTTTTTGAATCAAGTATGAAGATGGAAACAAAGGAAGGTGAAAATATAATTATTACAGAAGAAAGAGCGAGTGCACATCAAGTATTGATTGGGGCAAGCAATCAATAAGGAAGACTTGTATATGATAGAGGCAAGCATGAGAACAAAGAATAGGAGAATATAAATCATGATAGAGAATCAGAAGATGAGGATGATCCAAAAGAGATGAATTAGAAAAGAAGGAATAAAAATGCAACAGTCTAATTGAGTTCAATTTCTTTCTTCCTCGAGAGTATGATGTAGGGGCATCAAATAATGTATTGATAATTTAGTCATGAGGGAAGTATTTAGGTGATGTATAGGTGTATTAGGTCTTAAAACATTCCCTATAATTCATTTTATCCTTTGGGAGACTCTTATAGTGTGTTTAGATGTCCCTTTGGCATTTTCCCACCAAAATGGGCATTTGAAAATTTGAACTTAAGTTCGTGTGTTAGGAATGCTTTGAAGAAATGTTAAGACATGTCATGTTAGTAAGTGTTAGTAAAGAGTCATGTAGGGATATAGGTGTGTATAAGAAGTTTATTTATGTACATAAGATGGCATAAAGCAAGAAATTTGAATGTAAAGCCTTTTGAAGGTAGTTGCCAATAAATTTAGTTATGTAAGGAAGTTAGTTTCTTATGTTTGTAACAAGATTTTGGATTATAATAGGTAATATTATCATACGGATAAGTAAATTAAAAATTTATAGAGTTATTTATGATGTTTATGAAGGCAAAGGTATGGAGGAGAAGATGAAATGGAGTAAAAACCATGAAAACATTTGTAATCTGTCCATATGATATAGCAGTCAATGTACATATAATGAATCAATAAAAGTTGAAAATGAATTAAGATGATGCTTTAAAAATATTTATAATAACCATGTGTTATTAAAAAAATTATATGAATTGAATTATTTAATATTTCATAGGAATAAGTATCCTGTTATGTGAATTGTAAAGATTGTGCTTTACAAGACTAAGTATAACTCTATGTAGGTTTGAAATTGGAAAGTTTTTTAATAAGGGAAACCTATAAAGAGTGTTCATGTACAATGGATATAAATTTCATAAATTAGAGACAATGTATTAGTTTATTTACATTCATATAAACTAGGTTCATTTTTAATAAAGAACAATGTTCAAGTTACCTAACTGTGTGTGCTTTGTTTGCAAGTTACAGTCTAGTATTTTAGTGTATGATCTCATTTACAAGTTTGAAGCATAAGGGAAGTGGAGAATAGTTATTAATGTGTTTAAATACATCATGAAACCATTAATTTTAAGTTAACATAAATTCAAACCCTGTATATCTTTGTATAAGATAGACTGTGTTTGAGTTCTATTTGATAAGACAATCAAGAATCCTATTTTAATGTTGAATATCGAATTGAAATGGAGTTATTTTGGTGTAAGGAAAATTTATAAATATATCATGGATGAATGAATTTTTTTTAATAAGTCTTAATAGGCAATATAAAAGTTTTCTTACAATCAAACCCTATTATAAGTTTCACACAAGCAGACTATGTAAGTAGAGCTCTTATATAATGTTGTTTTGAACGTGTGAGGGGTTAAATAAAGGAATTTAAAGATTGGATGAGTTTTATACAAGGTAGATAGATATTTTAAAGGTTATTTTAATGTTTTAAAGTATATTAGAATCAATAAAATCAATATTAAACCCTCTCGGGTTATGACAGAACTCAGAAAATCCTAGTTTAGGGTTAAAATGGAAAAAGTGAATTATCTAGTGATTCAAATAGTGAAATGGATTTAAACCTGGTAGTCTATTGTGATTTTAGGTGAGTAATAGGATTATTAATATTTCATGTAGGTATAGACACTGTACATATAGATATTTCTAACTATGTTGTTGACAGGGTTAAGAAGGCCTAAAAAGGGTGAATTACAAAGAACAAGGAGATACAAAGTAATAAAGGAAAATGAGTGGGAAATTGAAATTTCATAGATAGATAAAGTGTGATAGAGGGTGGTAGAAAGTTTATATAGTTTCTTAGAATTCATCCGTACCATTATATACTAGAGTCGTTTGTAAAAGAAAGGCTACTAGTGTGTTTGAGGAGTATAGTAAGGACTTCAAGTTGTAAAATGGAGTGTGTTGAGTTGAGAAAATTTTGTTATTCACTAGAGAGGATATTTCATATTGATATATTGTATATGGAAACCTTGCTCAAGTGTTAAGGTCATTTGGCCTAAGAACCCATAACCTAGTAAAGGATAATGAAGGAGATTACATGAAAGGAGTGAGAAGATGAATTACATGAGATGTAAGGAAGCATGTGAGATGTTTGAGAGCCTAAATGAAGATAACATAAGGATTGAAAAATGCACAATGCATAGGACCATGTTTGAGAACCATATCAAGGAGGTGATAGAAGAGGAAATTATGTAAGTTGAATGTAAGAATTTGTAATTAAAGGTGTCAGAGTTGGGGATAAGCAGAGAATGAAATAGTTTATCTTCATCAAAAAGTAAGGAAGGGAAACACTTGTGAGTATGCAAACCAAGATTTCAGTTATACTTAATTAGATAATTTCATCTAGTGATTAAAACTCAAGGAAATGTAAACTTTTATCACAACTATTTTTTTAGAACTTTCACTAGGTTCCCTATGCTAAGGTGGAACCCCATACCAGTCTTATATGTAAATATAAAACTTTGAATAAACCATTGCATACATATCTTAGATTAAAATTTATTACATAATACCATATTTTACATCATATAAAATATTAAAGTGCACGCATGGAAAAAATCCATGCCCAAAATTTGATCCATCTATACCTTAACATATTATTAAAAAAAAAAAAAAAAAACAAAAAAAACAAAAAAAAAAAAAATATGTACATCACTCTACTCAATCTAATAAATTTGATTACTAGTTCAATATAATCCTTGTAACATGATAAATATATTTAATTTGATCCATATAATATGTCCCATTATTTCATATAAGTTTTTATTTATTCTTCATATTCCTTTATACATCACTCTACTCAATCTAATAAATTTGATTACTAGTTCAATATAATCCTTGTAACATGATAAATATATTTAATTTGATCCATATAATATGTCCCATTATTTCATATAAGTTTTTATTTATTCTTCATATTCCTTAAAACTCCCCACATATGCCTTGCATATGTGTCATTCTATCAATTTTTATCAATTTGTCTTATGTACTCACAATGCTTCTTAATTTGAATCATAATATGTCTAAATCTAAATCATCTAAATTACATAATGTGACAAAAAAATTGAACCAACTATTTTCAAGGTCTTAATCTCTATAACAAGTACACTACTATGCCACCCTTTTCAGGTGAGGGATGAATCTTACGAATCTCTCATATCAAATGAAAATCTAGTTACATGCATATTATATAAAAACATGTTAGCATGTAAATCATGTGTCGTAACATGATTAGATAGTGTCATAAAATAAGTATGTTATCATTTATGCACATATGAAACATATAACCCAAGGCATAATGGTGTCACATTAGATATAGTGATTGGGCATGTAGTAATTTAATTAGTTCACTAATGATTAATCATAAATAATCCACACATAAGATGAATGATATGAATCATGATATCACACATAATATAAGAATGTGTGATAGGAATCAAGGAACCACAATCTTAATGGTCATGTAGTCACTCAAAAACATATTCACCTAATTCCAAGATCATGATTCATATAATCACTCATGAAATTATTTGAACTAGACCTAACATAGATAATAATTTTGATGATGTAGACTAGAGGATATTAAACACAACTGATGCATAATGTGATAATACACAATCAATGTAGTCATTAAAACATGCAAGATACCACTCAATGTAAATGTTATAACCAAATTTTTCACCTTTGGAGAAGGTTGTTCAGACCTCTCCAAATTTGTTTAAAAATAGTATTACCGCTAAACCTATGGGTTTTTCATAATAGGGGTAAACCTCTAGGTTGAAGGGTTAACTCCCTTGATCTAACTATTTAAGATCACACACTACATTAGACTAATCACTATTAGGGGTGTAAAGGGAAGAAGGAAACATGAAATTAACCTATACTAATAGAGGTGATACACAAAGGATATCTCTACAAACATACTTGAAACTTGCACTATGAAAATAAATTATTAAAATTGATCATATCTCAAGGTTATTATAGCATAAGTGTTTCTACATGGAGGGATATTTCTATGCATTTACAAAGGTGGGTGAATAAGAGGTCTAATATTAGACACTAATACTCTCTCTTCACACTTCAAAAGCACCTAAAAAATAGTTACACTTCATGAGACCTGTTAGAAGAAGTATTACTCACACAATACATATAAGAGCAAACTAGAAGCAAGGAGAAAGAATCATCACTTGTCATCCAAATAGATTACTTGAAATACATAGGCAAGAAATTTAGACACTAAATTAGATTGAGAAAAATTTATTCAAAGTCAAAACAAGATGTCAAACCATCAAGGCTTAGTCATACCAATTGTGGATAGTTTACAATGTCAAAATGGCTTCAATATATAGAACATAAGAGAGGAGAGAGGAATGATGTTGAATATTCATAATGCCAAGTGTCAAGTGTTTAAGACTAGTGATGATTCAAGAGGAAGATTTAGGAAATAGGTCATGAAGTTATCTAGAACAAGTGTCAATCACAAACATGACATCTTCTTGAAGTTGGCATAGAGACACTTTATGTCCTTATTGAAATTGCTTTCTTGATGAGGATCCCGCTTATCTACTTAAAAATACCATAAAAGTTGTTGGGTGAATATTTTGTCAATAGCTAATTGATGAGAAAAATAGGTCTCTTCAACCACAACATAGGGAGATTGGTCGGCCAAATGTGTAGGTTTACCACATCAGAGGTGGACAAATATCTCCCCTCATGAAGGGGAGGCTCCCTATAAATATGAAGAGCTATATACTATATATATAAGTAGAAAATAACACTCAGGGGTAGGAATACACCATCCATCTCTCTTTTTTTAGAGATGATGTTCACAGACAAAGGAGAAATCCTAGTGATAATACTGAAGGCACTTCTCTTCTTTCAAAAGTGGTCTTGCAGCAGGGCGCATGAGTTTTAACAAGGGTGCAGTAGCTAGTAGAATGAGGTGTAACACAAAGTCTTCACCTCAACTTCCCAAAGAGTGAAATATGAAGGGTAATGGGGGCACAAAGTCATCCCAAGATCCTTTACATAGAAAGAAACTAAAAACATACACTGAAGACAACTGTGACAACATAAAGTCTTTCCACAATTAGCTTAAGGACACCTTCCTGATTACTTCCACTAGTTTTTCTTGTCAAATTAAATAAACAAGAATGCTCCTAGGAAATGGACATAAGAACAATTTCCAAAAATGACACAAGCTATAATAGCACAAAGTCTAAAAGTAACTTTCTTTCTTATTTAGATAAAGAAATATGATCAACAATCTAAGCTCAAGGTCTCAGTAATCGCCTTTCAATTTGGGTAGAGTTTTGCTTTTATAATCTAAAGATCTCCTTTGCATAAAATAAGAGATCACAATATATGGTAGCCAAGAAAGGCTTGGTGCTTTCTTCCATGGAATGGCCCATGCTACATTCAATGCCTTGAATGTGTTTTCAGTTCTATCAAGGATCATGTTTGGAACAATACATATACCTTAACTTTGGCATGCCAATTCATCTTATATGTCTTCTCCAAAGTATAGGTTGAGTGGTCCTTTTGTCCTTAGTTGCGCAGCTGTCCACTTTGCCTTTACTTCATGGAAGAAAAATAGGCTGCGCCCTTGATTTTGGTGTACTCAAAAGTCTACTTGGTGGACTATTTCACCTACTAGAAATAACTCCCTTGCAAATATTTTTGATCTTTTTGCATTGTTCTCTCTTCCATGTAGCAATTTGAGCTCTCGGGATCTCTCTTTAGCTAGTCGCTTGGTTTATTTTTCAATTTTCATGCCATATTAAGAAATTAATGAATATTCCATTACCTTAAACTTGACATCCATGAGGACATCAATAGTTTCTAGTTATTTGAACCATATTAAACCATGAACTTTTGAACTTGCTAGTTCATTGGTTCAATGGTTCATCAGTTCATGCGGTCTTTATTGGTTCCTTTGTTCCATCACTCCTTTGCTTTGGTTGAACCATCCCTTTGAACTAGTCTCTAGAATCATTCATTTGCTACTTCTTTCCTTTGTCTGGAGCTTCCTTTGAACCATTGAACCTGTGAACCATTGAACTTTGAACTCTTTTGGTTCAAGGTTCAATCGGTTCATTGGTTCATTCTTTGTTCCATTGCTTCCTTTATTTTTACAAGTCTCTTTGAATCCTTAAAATTCCTTCAGCCTTTTGTCTTTAGAACACCCTAAAGGGAAGGTGTCCCTTCGAGTCTTTGAGAATGGTCCATTTTCTGTGTGTCAAGAGCCCCCCATAAGGGTAGCTACCCTTTGGGGTCCTTCAGGCGGTCTTCGAGCTTCAATTCCTTTAGGAAAAATGTCTAAAGGAATTCCTTCAGACATTTTGTCCGAAGGAAATCTTTCCTTGGCTTTGTCTACTTTCCATCGGGATTTTCCTTTTGGGTGAATTCCTTCAGACAAAAGTTCGAAGGAATTCCTTCAGACTTTTTGTCCAAAAGAATTCGCTTTGTCTTTGTGAAATTCTTCCGCATAAAATATTTTTGAAGGAATTCTTTTAGTTCCTTTACTTGGTAATTTCTTCAGTCAAAACTCCAAAGGAAACCTTACCCTTTCAGCCTTGTCTTTCATCTTTGAACCAATGTTCCCTACCCTCTCCAAGGGCACCTACCTTTAGTTCATTGCCCTCCATAAGGGAACTTATTCTTTCAGCTTTGGGGTAGTCCTTTGAACCAACCTATTGAACCAACTGATTGAACCAACTTTGGTTCAATGATTCAATGGTTCAATCTTGCAGTTGAAGCCTTCTTTTTGTCTAAGTCTTTTGATCTCTTCGAACCCGTTGAACCCATTGAACCATTTTGGTTCAAGGTTCAATGGTTCAATGGTTTAACGGTTCATTACTTCCTTTGGAGCTTGCTGATGAACATTTTTTGGTTGAACCAAGGTGTTGAACAAATCTTGAAATTGCCTAAGTATTGGGAACTTGTTCCTTTGTGAGAACCTGCTTGTTGAAGCCTTTGAACCTGTTGAAACTGCTAGTCCCTTAACTAAAAAAGCTTGAATAATGAAGAATTTGAATGCTAAAAAAATTTTGAGAAGGGAAGAGATAATTTTGGCTTGTAGGACCAAAATAGTTCATATGTTGTCCCAAAAATGAGTGACAAATTTTGGGAACAACAGCTAGCTCCAGTTAGGGAACTTCTTTCAGTTGAAAACTTGGAACAACTGAGGGGAGTAGAAAATAGAATCTCCAGTGCCTTTAAGCATGCCATTGGGCACAGAGTCATGCTACCCAAAAAATAAAGGTGCCAAAAATGAAAATGAACAACATAAAATAGAACTAAAGACTATACAAATATACATATGTATAGGTAAACTTATGTGATACTTCAAGAATTAAAGTGCTTTAGATGCTGCCCATTGTGAGGCAGAGAAAAGGGCATGCCATCTTGATACTTCAATAGGAAATTGTTTTCACCATTGAGATGATGGATAGTAAATGGGCCTCTCCAAAGGGAATTGAATTTTCCATGCATTCCCTTTTATTATCTTCTTTTGTCCCACAACAGGACTTGATCTCCAATCTAGAAATCATGATTTTTTACTTTTTGGTTGAAGATCTTCTTCACCAGGCTTTGATGTGTAGCAATTTGATCCACCACCATAGTTTGTTGCTCATCCAACTCAGTCAAGCACATGATCCTCTTAATGATGGAGCTTTCATATGTCTGATCTTCGACTACCTTAGCCAATTTAAATACTAGCAATTCCAAGGTGATTGGTATCTCAACATTAAGACCATAAAGAAGTTAGAAAGGTAACATACCAATTGCCCTCTTGGGTGTAATTCTATCTGCCCATAAATCATCAACCAATGCTTTATGCCATGTTCATTGGTTGTCATCTACCAGCTTCTTGATGATAATCACCAGGTTCTTGTTGCTTGATTTTGCTTGGCCATTCCCTTGTGGAAAATAATTAGAAGAGTGGGAGAGGGTAATCCCATAGTAAAAGTATAACTAAGTAATCTCTTGGGAAGAGAAATAAGCTGCATTGTCTATGACAATCTTGGTTGGGACCCCAAACTTGGAAATAATGTTCTCTTTGAGAAAATTGCACACTAATTCTGAATTAACATGCTTGGTTGGAATAGCTTCCACCCACTTGGTGAAGTAATTTGTGGCTATGAGGACATAATCATGTCTAGCACTTGAAGATGGATTTACAGCACCAATAAAATTGATTCCCCATTACTGAAATGGCTCTTCTATCACCACTGGCTTAAGAGGTAGAGCAGCTAATTTGGGTCTTCCAATGAACTGTTGGCATAGTTCACATCTACTTACCCATTTGTATGCATCTTGAAATAGAGTAGGCTAGTAATACCTAGCTCACAGAATCTTATGGGCAGTTACAAGAGTAGAAAGATGTCCTCCACAGGCCAGATAATGGAAGGACTTCAAAATTTGGTTCTGTTATTATTTATCCATGCAGTGAAGGAACACTCTATCAAGGCTCCTCTTATAAAAGCCGTTGTCCCACAAGATAAAATTGGCAACTTTTAACTTGATAGTCCTTCTTTCTTTATGAGACAGGTGAGCAAGACACTCACTGTAAGTAAAGAAATGAGAAATACTTAAATACCACTCATTCATGGTGGAGACAAAGAGGACTATTGGTGTGTCTTCAATTTCTTCTTCTCCATGCTCTATTTCTTCTGGTCTATTGTCAGCAATCAATTGGCATAGGCCCTTCCCTACACCAACATAGTTGGTTTGATGACTAGATCAAACTCCTAAATTTTAGCAATCCAATTCCCTCTTTTGGTTCCAAACTCCTGTTGAGTTAATATGGATTTAATTGTGGTGTCAGGAATTAGGGCAGTAGTGTGTGAATTTAGGATGTAAAAGCAAAAATGCTTCGTTGCCTTTACCACTGCATAAGCATGCTTCTCCATGTTTGAGTACTTCAGCTCATGAGCTTTGAGAGGACAAATCATGAAATAAATGGGAGATTCCACACCTTCTTGGTTCTATTGAACCATAATTACTAAAAGTGTGTGTTCAAAAGCATAACTATTTATGGTGAAACCCTTGGTATAATATGGACAAACTAGAATTGGGGCATGGGCAATAGCTGTATTAATATCTTGAAATGCTAATTTGCTTTCTTTAGTCCATGTGAAAGTGGCCTTTCCCTTTATCATGTTCACAATGTGGTGAGTCTTCTCAGCAAACTTAGGGATGCACCTTCGTAAAAAGTTCACTTTTCCAAAGAAAGAGTGAACTGCAGTCTTACTTGTAGGTAGGGTAAGCTCCTGAATGGACTTGAATCTTTTTGAGTCAATTTTTATGCCTTCTGAGGATACATTGTGTCTAAGAAGTTTCCCTTTAGTTACCCCAAAAATAGACTTCTTGGGATTTCAAGAAATGTCATTCTAGTGGTAACATTCTAGCACTTGTTGCAAATGGTGCACATGATTAGGATGGTGCTTGGAAAAGACTGTTAAATTATCCAGGTATACTACAATGAGCTTACCCATTTCATCTTTGAAAGCAAGGTCCATTGCTCTCTAAAAAGTGGCACCAACATTTATCAAGCCAAATGGCATTCTCTGATAGGCAAAGGTGACCCAAGGTGTGGTGAAGGCAGTCTTATGCTGGTTTGCTTCACCAAATTCAACTTGATTGTATCTTGAGAAGCCATCTAGCATTGACAACATCTCTAAACTGGTCACTATTTGAAGGACTTGATCCATGATGGGTAGAGGATAGTTATCCTTTAAGGATGACTGATTCAAATTTATAAAGTTTACATAGAGGCAAATTTTGCCACTCTTTTTCCTTACAGGTACTATGTTGGTAATCCATGTGGAATGATGGATTGGGAAAGTTATCCTAGCATTCAACATTTTTTGTATTTCAGATAGAATACTACATGATATCTTTAGATTATACTATCTAGATTTTTGTTTGTAAGGTACTAAATCACTTTTGAGAGAAATGTCATGGCATATTTCTTTAGGCCTGAGTGACTTCAGGTCATCATAGGAGTATGTTAGGACATCCATATACTGGCAGAGCAGAGTAGTGAACTTGAACTTTTCTTCTTGAGTGCAGCATTTCCTAATGTTCACCATTCTGGGATTTTCCTTGGTACCTAAATTTACTTGATCAAACTCTTGAGAGGAGCTTGAATCCATTTTTTAATATTTGATGAACCTATCATGTTTTATAAATAGCTTCTCAAGGGAAACCAATCCTTTGGGAATTTTATTCCCTTTAAGTTGCAGGAATTCTTCACATGCATTTGCACTTGATTCAGGGGCTAGTTCAAGCTTCTGAGGCTCACTACCTTCAAAATGAGGCTGTTTAAAGCTATCTTTTTGTTTTAAGAAGGAAATGATTTTGTTATCACCATTGAACACTTGCCAATGAGTGGCATTATCAGGCACACTTGGTCAAAAAACTAGTTCAATAGTGTACCTATCTCCTTTAAAGTCTAGGTGAGGAACTAGAAGAGTTACTGAAATAGCCAAAGCATCAACTCTATCATTGAATTCCCTGGGTATGGTAGAGATGCTAAAAGCATCAAAGCTTTCAATTTAATCCTAGACTAGATTACAGTAATGGTGTAATCTCTCATTCTTAGTTTGATACAGGTTCCTCACCTGACAAACCACTAGTTCAACATCTCCTTTGGCATGAAGGAGCTTGACGCCCCTATCTTGAGTGGCCTTCAATCCAAGTAATAGAGAATCGTACTCAGCTATGTTGTTGGTATTGCTAAACTAAAACTTGTATGAAAAAGGAAAAATATATCTTTGAGGAGATATCAACACAATACTAACTTCAAAACTGATAGAGGAGCAGCTGCCATCAAATTCTAAAATCTATACCTCATCAGATACTGATTTTTTCCTTAGGTTCTTCTTCATTTGGAGGGAGAGGTTCTTCTACACTTACACTGCACTCCACCAATCCTTCTGCTGTTCCATCTGAAGAAATTTTTAGGTTGACACATTCAGGAATTTCATTAGATGCCTCATGGCCTTCCTTTATGGATAAAAAGTAATTACCCATGCTTGAAGACTCAAATAAAATTTGAGCTTCAGGTGCTGATGTTTGAGTGACCACATATTTTGCTTCCTTCTCAGGGAACAATCCATGTATAATGCCTTTGACTAGTATCCTCACCTTGGATAGGTCCATTCTTAATTCACCACTAACATCCTTGTAGAAATTTCATCCAAGAAGGATGCTGTATGATGTTAGGACGTCAGCCACCAAGAAAGTCATCTTGATTCTCTTGTCTGGGAATGCTGCAAATGCAAATTGGGCATCCTTGATTTGTCTCATAGTGGCACTTATTTGTTCTCCATGGAGAAACATCTCCCAAATGTCTTGGTCAGTGTGAGAACAAGGGATTATGCCACTTTAGCAGGCATGACATTGTCAGATGCACCAAAATCAATGATGCAATTGCTCAGCTTATGACCATTTATCAACAGGGAAACATAGAAAGGCTCTATTTTCCTAGGGGCAATAGTAGGAGTAATGAAAATATTATTTGGGATGGACATGTTCTTTGGGGGATCATGAGTTACCTTCTTAACATCTTGTCTTGTAGGGATGGTTTGGTTCTTTACACATTGAACCAACCTGTCCAACTACTCAGGGTTGGAATGTAGGAATTCAAATTCAGACATTTGAATTTTGGTTTTTTTTACATGGTCAATTATGTCAAATGTCTGAAAGGAACTAGGAATAGAGGATGGAAGTTCATCCTTTTAGTTTTTGGGAGGGGGAGGACTGGTCTATGAATTTGAAGTAGGTGTAGGGATGTTTGATGTACTTACCTTTCTTGCAATCACCAGGTCCTTTGGCTGGAAAGGCAGAGTGGTTCCCCACTTAGAAATTTAAATTGCTAGTTGAGGTCACTCCTCTATTTTTTCTTTATCAGCTTGCTGAGCTGACTGGTTCTTGGACTGGGTGAATACAACGTATGTTCCATCAACTATTTTACCTTCACTTCTAGGTTCATCTTGGTAATTCAGGAAACCAATGTTGGAGTCGCCAGCTAATTCTTCTTCTCCTTTTGTGAAGAGATTAACATCATCTTTTGGGTTTAACTCAGGCTAGAAGGAGAAATTTGATTTTGCTTCAAGATATCTGACTGCTGAATTGGTTGGAGGTGCTTCAATGGCTAATTTCCCCTGAGGGGGAGGAAGATGATTTTGCTACCCTTAATTCCTAGTAGCATGGCCTTGGTATGACTGATTGGGGAATGTCCTCCTTGGTACATCTTTGTATGAAGGAGCAGATGACATCCCTTGAGCCATTTACTTTCTAAGAGCTAGCAACTCATTTGCTAGCTTCTACACCATTGGATCAGTGGTGACTGTAGGTGAGTATTCAAAAGATGAAGAGGATTTACCTTTATTAGGATCTTTCCTTATCTTTTTTTCCAAGATAAGGTCATTTTCTACCTCAGTAGCCAAATCTTGAGCAGTAGCAAGGTGTATGTGGCTAGCCCATCTCAATAGAAAACTCACTTTTGGCTTTTGTGAGTTGATGAAGAAGCATTTAAGGTTCTCAGGTGTGGGCTAAGAAATTATAGGAATCCAATTCTTCATCTTATCAAATTTGGCAATGAAATCTCTCATAGGTTCATGAGGTTCCTTCTTCATCTATGTGAGCTTGGCTAGTAAGGCATGTGCATCTTTTGCAGGCTTGAACCTGGCTTCAAATTTAGCTTTAAGAGTGTTCTAGTCAATCACAGTTTGGGCCTGTAGATGGTAGAACCAGTCTATAGTAGTACCTTACAATGTTTCTACAAATAGCCTGACTTCTACATCCTCATACTCCATGCCTATCATGCCATAGGCTATGCTGAAGGCTGTAATATGTTCATCAGGATGAACTTTTACATCACCAAAGAACCTAGGGAAATTCTTCCTTGAACTGCATGGTAGCTCATGTAGAGGTGGAGTAAGATTGAGTGGACAAATCTCTCCTCTCATCAAGGGGAGGTTCCATATAAATATGAGGAGCTATATACTATATATATAAGCAAAAAATAACACTCAGGGGTAGGACTACACCTTCCATCTCTCTTTTTTTAGAGATGATGTTCACAGACAAAGGAGAAATCTTGGTGATAATACTAAAGGCACTTCTCTTCTTTTAGAAGTGGTCTTGCAATAGGGCATAGGAGTTCTTTCTAGTGGATAACCAATAGGTAACAAGGGCACAATAACCTATAGAATGAGGTGTAGCACAAAGTCTTCACCTCAGCTGTCCAAAGAGTGAAATACGAAGGGTAATGGGGGCACAAAGCCATCCCAAGATCCTTTACATAAAAAGAAACTAAAAACACACACTGAAGACAACTATGGCAGCATAAAGTCTTTCCACAATTAGCTTTAGGACACCTTCCTAATTACTTCCACTAGTTTTGCTTGTCAAATTAAATAAACAAGAATGCTTCTAGGAAATGGACATAAGAACAATTTCCCAAAATGACACAAGCCATAACAACACAAAGTCTAAAAGTAATTTGCTTTCTCATTCAGATAAAGAAATATGATCAACAATTTGAGCTCAAAGTCTCAGTAATCACCTTTCAATTTAGGCAGAGTTTTGCTTCTATAATCCAAAGATCTCCTTTGCATAAAATAAGAGATTACAATATATGGCAGCCAAGAAAGGCTTGGTACTTTCTTCCATGGAATGACCCATGCTGCATTCAATGCCTTAAATGCATTTTAAGTTCTATCAAGGGTCATGTTTGGAACAATGCATCTACCTTAACTTTGGCATGCCATTTCATCTTATATGTCTTCTCCAAAGTATAGGTTGCTTGGTCCTTTCCTCCTTAGTTGCACAACTATCCACTTTGCCTTTACTTCATGGAAGAAAAATAGGCTACGCCCTTGATTTTGGTGTGCTCAGAAGTCTACTTGGTGGACTATTTCACCTACTAGAAATAACTCCCTTGCAGATATTTCTAATCTTTTTGCATTGTTCTCTCTTCCATGTAGCAATTTGAGCTCTTGGGATCTCTCTTTAGCTAGTCGCTTGGTTTATTTTTCAATTTTTATGCCATAGTAAGAAATTAATGAATATTCCATTACCTTAAATTTGACGTCCATGAGGACATCAATAGTTTCTAGTTATTTAAACCATATTAAACCATGAACTTTTGAACTTGCTAGTTCATTGGTTCAATGGTTCATCAGTTCATGCAGCCTTTATTGGTTCCTTTGTTCCATCACTCCTTTGCTTTGGTTGAACCATCCCTTTGAACTAGGCTCTGGAATCATTCATTTGCTACTTCTTTCCTTTGTCTGGAGCTTCCTTTGAACCATTGAACCTGTGAAACATTGAACTTTGAACTCTTTTGGTTCAAGGTTCAATCGGTTCATTGGTTCATTCTTTGTTCCATTGCTTCCTTTATTTTTACAAGTCTCTTTGAAGCCTTAAAATTCCTTCAGCCTTTTGTCTTTGGAACACCCTAAAGGGAAGGTGTCCCTTCAGGTCTTTGATAATGGTCCATTTTCTGTGTGTCGAGAGCCCCCCATAAGGGTAACTACCCTTTGGGGTCCTTCAGGTAGTCTTCGGGCTTCAATTCCTTTAGGAAAAATGTCTAAAGGAATTCCTTCAAACATTTCGTCCGAAGGAAATCTTTCCTTGGCTTTGTCTACTTTCCTTCGGGCTTTTCCTTTTGGGTGAATTCCTTCAGACAAAAGTCTGAAGGAATTCCTTTAGACTTTTTGTCTGAAAGAATTCACTTTGTCTTTGTGAAATTCTTCCATGGAAAATCTTTTTGAAGGAATTCTTTTGGTTCCTTTACTTGGTAATTTCTTTAGACAAAAATCTGAAGGAAACCTTACCCTTTCAGCCTTCTCTTTGATCTTTGAACCAATGTTCCCTACCCTCCGCAAAGGCACCTACCTTTAGTTCATTGCCCTCCACAAGGGCACTTGTTCTTTCTACTTTGGGGCAGTCCTTTGAACCAACCTATTAAACCAACTTTGGTTCAACGGTTCAATCTTGCATTTGAAGCCTTCTTTTTGTCTAAGTCTTTTGATCTCTTTGAACCCATTAAACCTGTTAAACCATTTTGGTTCAAGGTTCAACGATTCATTCCTTCCTTTGGAGCTTGTCGATGAACATTTTTTGGTTGAACCAAGTCATTGAACCAATCTTGAAATTGCCTAAGTGTTGGGAACTTGTTCCTTTATGAGAACTCACCTATTGAATCCTTTGAACCTATTTAACCTACAAGTCCCTTAACTAAAAAAGCTTGAATTATGAAGAATTTGAATGCTTAGAACAATTTTTTGAGAAGCAAAGAGAGAATTTTGGCCTACAGGACCAAAATAGTTCATATGTTGTCCCAAAAATGAGTGACAAATTTTGGGAACAACAAAATTCATTGACACATATATCCTAACCTAAGAAGGTGGAATCATGAATTGTGAAGGTCATTATACACCCCTCAATTAATGATATTCTATTTACCACTTGTCATTCACTTCTTGTAATCACTTACTAGCACTTTAAGCTTGAATTCACACACTTTTCACTAGGATGACCTATTATGTTCAATAAAGTTCATTTTAGAGATGTGAGACACATCATTAGAACCCCTTTGTCTTCTATTATGTCATATAGGCTTAAATGAAAACTCAAAATCACACCTCTCACAATCAATTTGATAGTCACATTGTTTCTCATTGTTGAGTCCAAGACTACTTACAACAAACACTTTAGCAAATAGCTTTTCATGCATGAATGAGGTGATAATAGGTTTTGAGGGGTCTAAATACATCTCTACACACCTTCCCCCATGATTTTCACTCATCCATTCCCTTCTACATATTCAAATTACCCCAAATCTTGTAGGAAACATAGAATTTGACCCATTCGTACAAGTGATGGTACATAAAAATTGAGTGGTAAGGAGCCAAAGAGAGTTCCATGTAGGTCCAAATCACTTTTTAGGTCAATTGACCCCTTATAGATCCATTGTTATTCATATCTTTGTCATTGAGAACTTATGAGGGTTTTAGGAGGGTTATATATCATTTAGGTTCTTAACAATGATTCATAAAGGTTAACCCCTTAACCCTTGAACCAATTCCACTGAGGTTAAGTACATGACCCCCTTAAACTATCCCTAATTTCTTGATACCCTAAGCATATTTTCTATATAAATGTGAGTAAGAGAAGTTGGCTCTCAAATTTTTACTATGCATTTTGGATACCCTTGAGACAAATTAAGGATAAAAATGGCCAATTTGAGTTTCTATCTACAAAAAAATGAGTCTCATAATCCCTCTAATCTCCCATTAAGGATATCACATTATTTGGGGAGATCACATGATCATATGAGTGAAGTTAGAATCCTAATGGTCATGTCTAGTTCTTAGGTTTAATATGCATAATCATTATTTTTGAGTAGGTGACCATTTATGAGTGGTAATAGTGGTTATAATATTTCCTCTACAGTTATTCATTTCCAATTCAACCCTACACACTATCCCATAATGCCTTCTAACTCTTCCATTCATCCTTTCACCATCCATGTAGTAGGTCTGCAAGTTGCATTGACTATGGAGTGCCTCTAGTCTGATAAAAAATAGTGGATATTTCCCCTATTAGTATGACCCAAATGAGACCATGGAGGTTTATTATAGCTAATGATGACCCTCTATATCAATTTTAAATCCTGATCATGCTTCTAGTGGCCTCAACATCTCAAACTATCAAGACAAGCTTCTAAGCCTATGACTATGTGCAATATTTTGGTTGAATGAGTATGAGGTTTGAAAACCCAATTTAGTTCATATTCAATTTGCTTATTTGACTCTGATAATATCATGTACATGTGGTATTATCAATCTGAGAGTGATTTATATGTGGTCATCTATCTTACACATTTACCTAAGAACCAAACCCACACTTTCAGTAGCTTAGGCTAGTTTGCAATCATCACTTCAAACTTTAGGTGTTCATTAAAGAATACAAGGGATTATTATAGGTGGTTATATATTCTTGAGCATTTATTTTCCACTTTTGGTTTCCTTTGAGGTCAATGAGGCCATATCACACTTAGATAGACTCATTTTTGTGTTCACAAGCTATCATCTCTTGATCACCAATGCACTATGGGTTTACAAGTTCTAGGTTCATTTGGTCTCATTGGCACAGTAGTTCTCTAATAAATTACATTAGAAACTTGACTAAGTTGAAATCCATTTAACCATCCTTTTCTCTTGACCAAACGATTTCCTCTTGTGTTAAGGTGTTACCTCTAGGTCTAGTCTACAATAATGAAGCCATTAGGCTTGCCTAAACCTCATAAAATTCCACCATGAGATGACACTTTATGGAGCAAAATCTCTTTTCAGAGAAGTTAAGGTAAACATTCTCATTTATAACCTTTTAAACTATGTACTTATAGGTGTTGTTTGAAGTGGTCTTCAAAACCTATCTGCCATCCTAAAATCTTGAATTCTTACCAAAATGCATTCTCATTGCATTCCAAGATTCATAAACTCTTCAAGGCACATCATCAAGCCCTTGTACTTTTGATTGCCTACACATAGAAACATGTAGGTATCCATTAGGTATGTTAGATTATTTGCACTTATTTATCTTTGAGGTGCCTTGGATTTCTCTCCAATACAACTTTTAATGGAGAATATGACCAAACATGATCTAAGGGGTTGAAGACCAATTTATTACCTTGACCTTAAGACACTCAAAGGAGAATAAGCTATGCAACTAATAAAACATTGTTCTCATCTCTCAATAGTGCTCATTTATAACACAATGAGATACTTCTACCTATACCTTCATGACCACATGTGCCAACTAGGTTGAATAAAACATGAAATGGTTGAACATGATATGCAAGTCTACATACACTAATTGGTTCACATAGACAAATCACCAAATTACAAACAGATGACGAAAATTGAGCCATTGGGAATGCACAAGTAGTTTGGAGGTGCTAGTTGTCTTAATAATTGTTCATATAGTATAGACCATCAATATTTAAATAATTACCATTAAATGGAAGTTCTTAAGGAATAATAACATCTACCAAGTGAACTCACTCCAACTCCTCTTCTCTTATCTATACCAAAGGAAAATCATTGACCCTTTTTGACCTATCTAAGAGAGCAATAGGAGAGAGAAACTAGTTTTTGACAATTTTGGATCTATTGAAGCCAATTGAGCTAGGAAATTTCCCTTGGGGATCTCAATACAACTTCTATAGCATTCACATGTTCTAGATGAGTCATCCTAGTCCATAATACATCTGAAATTGCCCTTTTTGCAGGTGATCTTCTTGTATTTACATTGAACCTACAACATTTTAGTTTCAAAACTATATTTGACATTTCTTTGAAATGTGGTACATTATATTATTTCATAACACATTTTTCCTTTTTTTGGAAAAATGTACAATTCATTAAAATGACCAAAAGGTGGCATAAAATGACATTAAGACAAATGCAGAAGTATGACAAAGATAAAAACATATTGTGTGACCTTCAAGGTGTGACTTGACTTTAATTAAGACCATGGTAATGATTATGAAACCTAGGGTACCTTATGAAAAGTTTGAATTTTTAGGGGGGTTGACCCAATTTTACCTAGGGTAAAATTGTTTCAACATTTTGGTAATTTCTAGGGGTAGCATGCTTGCTATGCTAAGGACCAATAGCCTTATTCTTCCATTGGGCTATGGAGTCATTTGCACTCTGAAACAACAAGATCAAACCTTGAGACTTGACCAATAAAATAACTTGATTACCTAAAAAACACACAAAATGAAAACACACACACAAAAGCAAAGAAAGGAAGACACACACATGCACTAACTAAGAACTCAAGGAACACAACAAGAACATAAGTAAACTAGACTATATACAAACTAATCTGAAACAATTTTTCTCCTCCAAGATCAAAAGGGAATCTTGTACCATATTTTTATCTATGAGATGAAAGAGTGCATGAATAAATTTAGCTTTTTAAATTTGGTTTTGGTGTCTTCAACTTCTTTGTGCTTTCCACTCTCTTTGGCATGATCTTTAATGCAATAATAACAACTATAAACATATCATCTATGAAGCTGAATTCCTTTTGTGACTCAACCATCTTCTCATGGTATTCTTTAGATACAACTTGACTCAATGATGCTTCATCTAGGCATGATTCATTATCCTTCATGGCATGTTGAATGAGATCAAACTTATTATTAGCTATAAGCTCATCAAGATCCTCAAGGAGCTTTGCATACTCAACCCCATTTTCATCATTGTATTTAACTTGAACAATAGGAAGTGTAGGATTTTGAAATTACTTTAGTCCTCCACATATCTCATTGAATCTTTTACATAAGTCTTCTTTTTACATGGATGTAGAAACAACTTTGTATTCTATTCTATTTTCAGATTCAACCTCTTGATCATTATCATGAATATCAACCAACTCAGCTAATGTGATATCTTTCTCAAGCACCTCCTCTCTCATGTCTTAATAAAGATCTTTGTGAACATATGAAAATGGTAAATATCTTATCTTTATTTACTCAAGAAGGTTTACTTGTGCTTGTCTTCACCAAGGGGAGTCCATATAGTGAACTCTTCATCATAGACACTTGAGTCATCTTCTTGATTACCTACAAATTTAGCTTTATCTTCTTCACTTGTCTCCCATAGGATGGGTTCTCCTTCAATAAGGGATGAGGTGGGAGGGTGGTGAACAAGTTCATGGGTTGGAGAGGGAACATGAGGTGTGTTGTATGTTTCATGAATGGGCATGGGGATGGAAGGAGTAATCTTACAATTTGGGTTATTAGAAATGGGAGATCCTTGAAGGAATTATTGAAGGGAAAGCATGTTCAATTGGGATATAGACATTTAATTTTATTCAAAAAACACCTCACATTTCTCATAGCCTTATTGAGACTCTTTAAGAACTACAAATTTATCTTCCATCTTCTCAACTAAGGCCTCTTTTTTACATTGAAAATATTCTTGGATAGAACTCTAAGATGGAAAAGCTATAGGTTCTTGAGGAGAGGAAAATGGGGCTTGAAAAAACACAAGGTTTTCTTTCTTGACTTCAACTTCTTGGTCTTAACTCTCTTCATCTTTCTTTTCCCAAGACTTCAATATTTGGTTCCAAGATAGAACTTTGAAGCTAGTAGGCTCTTTTGAGGATTGGATTGGCTCTCTTGGAGGATCCTCTTGAGGATAGTGAATGATTTCATAAGGAGTATAATAAAATTGATATGGAACATAAAATCACTCTTGATGATGGATAGGTATAGCTTGAGGAAGACTACCTCTTAAAAGCTTGGACATGTTCTTCAAGAGTCTTAATCACATCTTCTTGATATCCTTATTCATAGGCTTCTTCATAAGGCTTCTCAACAACATCATGATATATAGAGAAGGAATAGGCTGACCATAGGGATACCATGGCTCATAGGGATAATAAAAACTTGATAGGGATGTTGAGGAACATAGTATGTGTCATGATAAGGTTGATAGGGAGGTGTATAGTAAGAAATATCATCATATCCAACCATACCAATTTCATTAGACAAATGAAACACAATATTATTAGAAAATTCTTTTACAATAAGTATATAGGATGATTATAATCAGTTGATTGAGTTTGGAGTCACCATTGGTGTTTGATGAATGCTTCCCAAAATCTGATAGGTAGAAGATCACACCAAAAATTCTTCCACTCTTTTGGATTTTAAGTCCCACTAGGTGTGACAAAACTATTATAACTAAAATTTTTACCCTTGGATAAGTTTTTTCAAACCTTTCCAAATTTGGTTAAACATGGGATTAACCCTAGACCTATGGGTTATCTATAACATGGGTAAATCTCTAGGTTGAAGGTCTAGCTCCCTTGATCTAATTATTTAGACTCAGACACTACATTAGACTAATCACTATTGGGGGTGAAAAGGGAATAAGGAAACATGAAAGTAACCTATACTAATGGAGGTGATACACCAATGATATCTTCATAAACATACTTGAAACTTACACTATGAAAATAGATTACTAAAATTGATCTTAACTCAATATTATTCTAGCATAAGTGTTTCTAAATGGAGGTAGAATGCTATGCATTTCCAAAGGTGGGTGAATAGGAGGTTTAATCTTAGACATTAATACTCTCTCTTCACACTTCAAAAGCACCTAACCAATAGTTAAACTTCATGAGACCTGTTACAAGAAGTATTACTCACACAATGCATACAAGAGTAGAATGGAAGCAAGGATAAATAATCACCACTTGTCATTAAAATAGACCACTTGACATACTTTGGAAAGAAATTTAGAGACTAAACCAGCTTGAGAAAACTTTATTCAAAGTAAAAATAATATGTCAAACTAGTATAGCTTCACCATACCAATTATGGATAGTTTATAATGCCAAAATGGCTTCAATATATAGAGCATATGATAAGAGAGATAAGGAGTGACATTGAAAAGTCACACTACCAAGTGTCAAGTCTTTAAGACCAGTTACAATGCAAGAGGAAGAGTTAGGAAACAAGTCATGAAGTTTTCTTGAACAAGTGTCAATCACAAACATGACATCTTCTTGAAGTTGGTGTAGAGACACTTCATGTCCTTGAAACTTCTTTCTTGATGAAGAGACCACTTATCTACTTAAAATTTCCATAGAAGTCATTAACACATATATTGACCTGAGAAGGTGAAAGTATGATTTGTGCAGGTTATTATACACCCTTCAATTGATGATCTTCTATTTACCACTTGTCATTCACTTCTTGCAGTCACTCACTAGACCTTTAGGCCTGAATTCAAACACTTATCACTAAGATGACCTATAAATGTTCAAGAAAGTTTGTTTCATATATGTGAGACACATCATCATAACCTATTTGTCTTCTACATAAAGGCTTCAATGAAAAATCAAAATCACACCTCTCATAATCAACTTGATAGTTGCCTTATTTCTCATTGTTTTGTCCAAGACTGCCTATAAAAAACAATTTAGTAGAGGGTTTTTCATGAATTATTAAGGTGATAATGGGGTTTTAATACATCTCTACACACCTTCCACCATGACTTTCACTCACCCATTCCCTTCTACATCTTTAAATTACCCTAAATCTTGTGGGAAACACATAATTTGACCCATTTATACAAGTGATTATATATAAAAATTGAGTGAAAAGGAACTTGAGAGAGTGCCAAGTAGGTATAAATCACTTTTTAGGTCAATTTACCCATTTTAGATTCATTTTAATTCATATCTTTCTCATTAGGATCTTATGAGGGTATTATGAGGGTTTTAGGTCATTTAGGTTTTTAATAATGATTCATAAAGGTTAATCCCTTAACCTTAGAACCAATTAAATTGAGTTTAAGTATATTCCCCCCTAAATTATCCCTAAGTGCTTGAGACCCCATACATATTATCCATACAGATGTGAGTGAAAGAAGTTAGATCTCAAATTCTTCTATGCATTCTGAATACCCTTGAGACAAATTGAGGTAAAAAATGGCCAATTTTAGTTGATCTCTACAAGACAATGAGTCTCATAATCCACCCAATATCCCATTAAGGTTATCACATTGTTTGGGATGTCACATGATCATATGAGTGAAGTTAGAAGCCTGATGGTCATGTCTAGTTCTTAGGCCTAGTAGGCATAGACTGTGTTTCTAAGAATGTGACCACTTATGAATGGTGATAGTGGATTTAGGAGTTAATATTCACTTATTAATTTCCAATTCATCTATACACACCATCCCATAGTTCCTCCTAACCCTACCATTCATCCTTTCACCATCCATACACTAGGTCTGCAAATTGCATTGACTATGGAGTGCCTCTAGTTTGAGAAGAAACAATGGATAATTAACCTATTAGTTTGAAAAAAATGAGACCATGGAGGTTTATTGAAACTAATTATGACCATTTTTATTAATTTTTAATCCTTGACCATGCTTCTAGAGGCCTCAAATTCTCAATCTCTTAAGACTAGCTTCTAGGCCTATGACTGTGTGCAATGTTTTGGTTGATTGAGTATGAGGTTTAAAAACCTAGTTTAGTTAATCTTTAATTTAATTATTTTCCTCTAATAATATCATATAAATATTGTATTATAAATATGAGAGCTATTTATAAATTTCAATCCATCTTACACCTTTACCTACCAACCAAAATTATACTTTCATTAGCTTAGGTTAGTCTGCAGTCATCACTTAAAACTATAGGTGTTCATTAAGGAATACGAGGGATTAATATAAGTGGTGATATATTATTAATAATTGTGTTTCCAATTTTGGTTTCCTTTGAGGTCACTAATACCATCTCATACTTAGATAGTCTCATTTCTACCTTCACATGCTATCATCTCTCTATCACCAATGCACAATGGGTTTTCAAGTTCTAGGTTAATTTGGTCTCAATGGCCCTATAGTTATCTAAGAAATTCCATTAGAAACTTGACTGAGTTAAAATACATTCAACCATCCTCTTTTCTTGACCAAATAATTTCTTCTTGTGATAAGGTGATACCTCTAGGTCTAGTTTACAAGAATGAAGCCATTAGGCTTACTTAGACCTCATAAACTTCCACCATGAGATGACACTCCATGGAAAAAAATCTCTTTTTAGATAAGTTAAGGTAAATATTCTCATTTACAACCTTTTTCAACTCTGCACCTATAGGTGTTTCTTGAAGTGGTCTTCTAAACCTATCATGCCATCCTATAATCTTCATTCCTTACCAAAAGGCATTTTCACTACATTCCAAGATTCACAAAATCTTCAAGTCACATTATCAGGACCTTATACTTTTGACTACATACACACAAAAACCTATATGTCTCCATTTGGTATATTAGATTATTTGTACTTATTTGTCTTTGAGGTGCCTTGGAGATCACTCTAATACAACCTTCAATGCATAATATGACTAGAAATGCTTTGAGGGGTTGAATACCAATGTATTACCTTGACTTGAATCCACTCATAGGAGAATAATATCTATAACTAATAAAACACTATTCTCACCTCTCAATAGTGCTCACTTATAACACATTGAGATACTTCTACCTATCCCTTCATTTTCACACATGCCAACTAGGTTGAAGCTAACATGAAATGGTTGAACATGCTATATAAGTATACATAAACTACTTATTTCACATAAACCAATCACCAAAATGCAATTAGATGAGGAAAATTAGGCCATTGGGAATGCACATGTAGTTTGGAGTGCTAATAGTTTTAATGATTTTTCATATAATACAAACCATTAATATTGAAACTATGACCATGAAATGGAAGATCATAAGGACTACTAACATCCACCAAGTTAACTCACTCCAAATCCTCTTATCCTATCTATACCAAAGGAAAACCATTGACCCTTTTTGACCTATCTAAGAGAGTGATAGGAGAGAGAAACTAGTTTTTGATAATTTTGGATCTGTTGAAGCCACTTGAGCCTATAAATAACCTATGGGGATCTCAATACATCTTCTTGAAGCATTCACACATGGTAGATGAGTCATCCTAGTTAGTACAACATCTAAAGCTGGCCTTTTTTATAGGTTATCTTCTTGTATTTACATTGAACCAACAACATTTTAGTTTCAAAACTATCTATGACACTTCCCGTGGTACATTATATTGATTCTTGACACATTTGTCATTTTTTGAAAAACTAAAAAATTCATTAAAATGACCAAAAGGTGGCATAAAATGACATTAAGACAAATGGATAAGTATGAAAAAGATAAAAACATATTATGTAACCTTGAAAGTGTGACTTGAATTTA
Organism: Torreya grandis; assembly: GCA_037957365.1. Classification (NCBI taxonomy): domain Eukaryota; kingdom Viridiplantae; phylum Streptophyta; class Pinopsida; order Cupressales; family Taxaceae; genus Torreya; species Torreya grandis. The sequence goes on along the minus strand of JARHVA010000770.1, from coordinate 3,784,743 downwards.
CTTAGGAACATGGTGACCATTTTCAAACCTTGGGCACCTTATGAAAATTTTTAATGTGTAGGGGGTTGGTATAATTTGACCTAGAGTAGAATTTGGTCAACAATAACACACATGAATGGTCACATAAGGTAACATGAATTAATAATCACTCATGGAGGCATGAAATGTAACATGAAGAAAACTCAAAAAATTATGACACATTATCAATGATCACATCATGTAACAATCATTGTCATTAAACATTAAAACTATAAGAATTTATAGTCTATACATTCAATCTATGCCATCATTGCAACATATAAAAGTATAATATCAATGAAATATAGTACTATAAATAGTATAAACAAGAGTAATTATTTTATAAATAGTAAATTATTTGAATTTGATTAATGAAATGGTCATATAAATACAGAACATGTATAATGTACCAAGTTTTCCCTAGTGTAAACATATCTTCAATGTAAAAGTGTATCCCCTTGGTATGGGGAATGTATAACATATGTATGTCCATGTGTCATATATAACCTATATTTCATGCATGCCATTGATGTATATTATGGAAATCATGTGAATAGAGAATGGATATATAATATACCATGTATATTATAAATGACATAAATCAATCATGTAACTAGCAATGTATGTCATGCACATGGAATGTTTTTTATTTATTGTTTTTTTTCATTTTTTGAATTTTTATATGTATTCATGATAACCAATGACACCATAAATGGGATGATAACATGTATAAATTTTATCAATCGAGGCAAATATCACACACTATCGGTTAGCAGTAACATATTATTTATATTAGAATTTGAGAAGTCATCACATGCTATAACATATCCATCATTATCATCATATCCCATATGATACTATTACACTGTGTAAATATATAAACCATACTAACCTATGAACTATGTTGTACATGGGAGGTATAGGATGGTGTTCACTATGGAGCATGTAAAGTGGCCTATAGAATAAACTATGAACATGATTGAGTATGTAAATTTATTTTTAAACCTAAATAGACCTCTAATGTAGGGTATGTTGAAAAATTAGTCCTCAAAGAAGATCAATAAAGATTCTCTAAACTTATTGCATAGAATGAATATTTATATGTTGTATAATAGGATGTAGAGGAGGTTTTTAATGATATGTATTTGGTTAAATATGATATTCATATTGAATACCTAGAACTATAAACACTTAGTTATATTATACTTCACATATCAATGTAGCTAAAATGGTATTTCACATATATTATTTGTCCATGGACATCATAAAACATGTCAAATGCCCATGTATTAAGCATAACTAGGAAAAATGTATAAACTATCACGTTCCCTACCATAAGTGTAGAATAATTATTCCCAAAATATTTGGTCCCTTTCCATCAAATATATTCACTATATTTGTTATAACAACCAAATCCTCAATTGCTTATCCAAGATTAATAATAATTTTCATAATGCAAACATTTTCATTTGACCCATTATCTAACATGACACTATGTATAGGTTGCAAGTGAATGTAAGGAAAAAATAGTGGAAGATTAATAAATTCATTTTCAATAGTCTCATGTTCATCAAATGTGATAATAGGTCTATGTAATTGTTTATATTTATGTGTACCAATAATACCTTCAATATGATGTTAATATTCTTTAATATTTAAAGTATATGAATTAATATGGACACATATTATATAAGGTATATGAAACTCAATATTAGTCTTAATCTCTTTTTCCACATGATTTTGAAATGGATTAGAAAATATCTTCAACTTCACATTACCATTAGGTTGTGCAGTGAATCATTTTTAGATGTGCTAATATTATTAATATTAATAAAACTTTCATCGAATATATTTTCTATCATGTTTTAACCCAAAAAATTTGTTCATAGTCCATCCCACGCATCTATGATAATCATATTATGCACCGATGTTTATTTCTTTAGATGGTTTCCTATTCATATCAAAATTATTTTGCATAGGGAGAAATTTGATAATGCACTCAATTAACCTCAATAATATCTTACAAGAAGGTTTGGATAGTTATTTAAACTGACTCATTTGTGGAATTGATAGGACAATTCGATTATTAGGTTGTGAAATTACATTAACTATTACTTTTTCCTCATTCTCAGTATCATTTTCCTTATTTTTATAAATGGGGTTACTTTAAAATTTTCCATTAGGATTAGTTGGAGGATTAGAACCAAATTTTATCTTATTCATATTTAGGGCTTAATTTATTGGTCCTTGAACATATGGCATAAGTCATCAAAATATTAAAACCACTTGAACATAATGAAATCATGTAGTGGGGTGAGAAATATTTGTTTGAATATTTATTTCAAATCATTATTATAAATGTGATCTGTCATGTTTTAGAGCATGGTATTATGACTAAGCACACAATAAATGATGGGTTCATGGGGTCCTTAAATTTGATGATGTTTAAAAGTGATATAATAACTAACTTGATGTAGAGGGAGATAGAGTTTGCAATCCAAATACAAGTTTCTTCTTTGGGCTCATTCCCTTGTAACCCTTCCTAAACACAATGCTTATTGGTTTGAATAATCAACATGGGATAAAGAAAAAATAAGACTATTTGTGAGTACCCATTATCCTCTTACAACTTTACCTAAATTTTTAGGTGAAGAATCTCAAGGTAAGTCCTCTTTTTCATAAAGCTTTTTTGACAATTAGGTCTCTTTAAGCCTAATTCATTACAACTCCCAGGTTTCCATACTATACAATTAGGTACCAAATTATAACCACCATAATATTTTATAGATTTTGAAATAACATAATAATCCAAAGTTTAATTAATTTTGATAAGTGGAAACATAATTTATTCAATTTTCAAACTCAAGACCCTAATTGAGGGTTACACAAACTTGTAGGTGTCTAAGAACATATAAAATGGACTAGTTTGAATTTAAGATAATCTCAATCACTTATAAAAATGGGAAAAGTTATGATATAACTCAATTATATTATAAAATAGCTATTTTTCATTGACAGTCACCACAAGGCTCTAACATGTAGGTTTACATAATTTTGAGTGTTCAATAGGACTGTGTGTGAAGGTTTCATTTGAGTCTTGCACCTATAAATGGATTTATAATCCTATAAATGGATTTATAATCCTCCAAATGGATTACCATCATCAATTATAAACTCTATACTATTTTAATGATGAAAATAATTAACCATTGTGTGGAAGTGATGGTGAAATTGGGCGAGCGCTGCAACTCGTGGCTCAGCTAGGGCAACCGTGCCTTAGCTATTGGTAGTCTTCTTTGTATGCGCAGGTGTAGAGGTAAGCAAGGTGCGAGGGGGGAAGAGTAGAGGTAGTGTGGGGGAAGGAAGGTCTTGTTGGGACACTATATTGGAACAACAGGGTCAGAAGAATCTCTTAGGGGGAAGAAGCTTCAGTGAAGTGGTAGGCAAGAGCTCTCAGGGGCAGGATGTTAGGATGAAGGAGGCAATTGGTGTTCAACAGTGTACAGGGATGCAGGGCAGTGACTCAACAGGAGGATCAAGAATCACTAAGGTAAACGGATGCCTGGAACGCTGTAATGAGAGACCAAAATTGGTCATCTCGTTTGACATGATAGCAGAGGAGGTGGAATATTTCTCAAAGCATTCTTTGTACTATAAATTCTTGGGATTGAAGGTATCTTTACCATTCTTGGAAAACTAGGCTCGCAGGGTGTGGGAGCCGGCAGGAGAAATGGAATTGATGTTACTGGCTAACAGCTTCTTTATGGTCACTTTCAACTGTCTAGAGGATAGAAATAAGGTGTTTGAATGAGGGCCATACTTCTATAACCAGGCTGGTCTTTTCCTGAAGTCGTGGCATGCTGGTTTTAACCCTATAGAGGAGCTCCTGAATAGGGTCCTAGTGTGGGTTCGCCTCCCACGAATGCCGATTGAATGCTGTAGGGAGGATGTTTTGCTAATGATATCTTCGATAATAGGAAAACTGGTGGGATCCTCTTCACAAACTCTTGGAAGGAAGATCATGACATATGCATGAATATGTGTAGAGATTGACTTAAGCAGGCCTTTGCCAGATGTGGTGGAAATGTGTGCACGTGCATACTCATGGGTACAACAATTAGACTACGAGACCTTGCCCTTTAGATGCTACCTATGCCATGAATATGGACATTTGGTTAGAAGATGCCTGAAAAGTAAGATGAAGGAGCAGTAGCCATCTCCCTTGCCTTCCACGAATAAGACAGCAGCTGAAGAGAAAAGAAAAGAATTTGGAGGGGGGAGGGGGAAGGACCTAGAAGGGTTCATGCAGGTTAAGTCTAGGAGTAGAAATAGGGGATATAAGAGAACCTTTTTGGAAAGGTAGGAGGAGGATTCCTTTAATATATTTGTGATTTTGTAAGATTTGGGACAACAAGAGATTAATCTAGGTTTTGTTGAAGGGGAGGAGTTAATGGAGGAGGAAGAACACGGTGTTAAAAATGTCTCTCTTCCTCTAGAGGAAGCAGTTGAAATGCCCTTACCAATGAATGTGGAGGGACAGGGGAGAGTGTAGAGTTTGGCAGAATTAATAGAAGAGAGGTATCAAGCTGTGGTGGCCAGAGAGAAGGAGTCACAACTAGGGGTGGAGGAAGAGGAAAAGCGAGGGAAGGCTCCTCCCAGCCTGGGAATTCTTCAAAAAGATAGCAAGAAGGGAACCTTAGAAAAAAGTGGGAAGGCTGGTAGAAAGAAGGATATGGAATGAATTAAGATGATTGGGGAGAACTTGGTCGAATCAGGGTTGGTTAAGACCTTGGATGCTCACTTCTTGCCTCCCTCAAAATGATTACGGTATCATGGAATGTGAGGGGCCTGAATAGTGGCCCTAGAAAAAAGGCTATTCAGGAGTTAATCAGAATTCAACATCCAGACATTATCTTTTTGCAAGAGAGCAAAGTGTCAGTGGAGTATATGATGGGTATTGCCCCAAGGATATGGGGTCAGGGGTCATGCTAGTGCATTGGGGCCAATGGGGCAGCAGGTGGATTGGCATGTTTTTGGAATCCAAGGAAGGTTACACCGGTGGTCTGGATGGCTTTCAGATCACTGTTATCTATGGTGGCCTTATGCACAGATTCAGGGGAGTATGTGCTTTTGTCAAATGTCTATGCCCCCACTGATTTGAAAGGTAAGATCTATGTTTGGAATCACATTAAGTTGGTCCGCAAGGAGTTTCCTTTCCTACCATGGATTTTAGGTGGAGATTTTAATGCGATCATGGATCTTTCAGAAAAGAGGGGTGGTAATATCAGATTAGAACCATCTTCTTCTCTTCTTAATGAAAATATTGTAGAACTTAATTTGGTAGACATTAAACCAAACAATGGATGCTTCACATGGAACAATAGAAGGCTTGATGATACTTTTATAGCAGAGCAGATTGACAAGTTTTTGGCATCCTGTATTTGGGTGGGGGGTAGGTGGACGCTCAGCTTTGAGATTCTAGATTAGCAGGGTTTAGACCATTGGCCAATTATGCTGAGCATAGCTTTTGATGTCTAGCATCAGAAGCCACCCTTCAAATTTTAGATTATGTGGTTACGGGACCAAGATTTGTACGGCCATATTTTTGAGTGGTGGAGAGCCGATCAGCCAGCGGTTGGAACTGCGATGTATGTATTCACAAAGCTTCTCCAATCATCAAGTACCAGCTTCAGAGATGGAATAGGCAGAGCTTTGGGAATATCTTTTAGGAAAGAAAGAGGGCATAGGAGGAGTTAAATATTATTACTAGACTGATCAAAGAAGAGGGCCTGACCGAGGCTTTGTTGAAGGAAGAAGGGAAGGCGGTCAAGACCCTGGAGGAGTGGGAGCTGAGAGAGGAAATTTTCTAGAAACAGAAGGTCAAGATTGATTGGATACAAGAAGGGGATAGGAATACTGCCTTCTTCTTCAATTCGGTCAAAGCCAGACATCACAATAATGTGCTTACTTCTCTTGTCACTGATAGAGGTGAGATTGTCTCTTTGACTAGAGATATCTGTAATGAGGCTGAACAATATTTCAACACCCTCTTTTGGGAAGAAGGGCAGAGGGATGAGGCCATGGAGGACTTGATACTCTCCTATATTCCATCTATTGTTTCTCAAGAGATGAAGGAAACTTTAAGGCACCCAATTTTGATGGAGTAACTGAAGAAGATCGTCTTCTTGATGAAGAAAGGTAAGGCTCCTGGATTGGATGAGTTTTTGATTGAGTTTTATCAAGAATTCTGGGAGATTATAAAGGATGAATTATTAGCAGTGGTTCAAGAGTCACAAGCCAATAAGTAGATGTTACGAGCTTTGAATTCTACTTTCTTGGCCTTCATTTTGAAGGGGGAGGGAACGAACCACCTCAGCGAATTTTGGCCCATCTCCCTCTGTAATGTTATTTAAAAAATTCTTTCGAAGCTAATTGCCGAAAGATTAAAGAAGTGCCTGAAGGAGCTGGTTGCAAAGGAGCAAATCAGCTTTGTGGAGGGCAGGCAAATTCTGGATGGTATTGTCTTGGCTATGGAGGCTGTTCATTCGATGTCCAAGTCTAGGGAGAAGGCAATGTTCATTAAATTGGACATGTCTAAGGCATATGATAGGGTGTGGTGGTCCTTTCTTCAAAAAATTTTATAGGATTTTGGCTTTGAGAGGGAATGGATTGAGTGGGTCATGAGCTGTGTAACCTCGACCTCATTCTCTGTCTTGGTGAAGGGAGAACACACGAATTTGTTTGGGGCTACCAGGGGCTTGTGGTAGGGGGATCCATTATCCCCATATTTGTTTCTTCTCTTGGTTGAGGGATTAGGCTGCTAGATCAGAGAATACATGAGGGAGGGGGAGATTCTTGGATGGAGATGGGGAGGTAGACTACCTGTTCTTTCTCACCTCTAGTTTGTGGACAATGTGGCCATGATGGGAGCGGTAACCATTAGAGAGGTGAATAGTATCCAAAGATGCCTAGATGCTTATCTCGTGGCCTCGAGGCAAGTCATTAATGAGGAGAAATCATCCATATTCTTCTTCAATACACCTTTGGCTATTCAAAGGAGAGTGGCCGATGTTCTTCGATTTCAAATTGGCAATCTTCTAGTTATGTATCTTGGTATCCCTGTCACCACAGGGAGACAGTCCAAAGAGTTTTAGTAGGTTATCCTAAATAAATTTAGAGCCAAGGTGAATCATTGGACACATAGATGGTTATATTTTATAGGTCAAGTATAATTGATTCAATCGGTGGTCCAGGCTCTTCCCCTATATAGTTGCATGCTTCAAGTGGCACCAGTTAGCTTTGTGAAGGATCTGGACTCTTTGGCTAGACAATTTTTGTGGGCAGGGAACCTGTCCTCAAAAAAATGGAGTCTAGTTCGATAGAAAGTTGTTTGCATCTTGAAGAGATTGGGCGGCCTGGGTCTTAGACAATCCTTGATGGTTGGTACGGCCCTGACGGCCAAGCTGTACTGGAGATGGTTTACCGAGCAAAACTGGGTGTGGGCCAAGGTTTTGGCACATAAATACTTTCTGGGGAACTCCCAAAAGGACATACCTCAATACTGTTTGATGGGGAGTGGTTCGATGATATGGGACACGCTTAAGAAAGGGGTTGCTCTGATAAAAAGAGGGTTGTTTTGGATTTGTAAAAGCGGGGTGGAAGCTCAATTTTGGCATGATTCATGGGATGGTTTTCCCCCCATCACACTACAGTACCCTCATCTTCAGGCTCTCTCTCAGAGATTTTGTGAGGCTGACTGGTATAAGGTGAGTGATTTCAAAATTTTCTCTCGTCAGGATCAGCTTACGGAAGCTAGATGGAAGGGTCTGGAGGTTTGGCCTATCAGGGATATGGAGGCAGAGTGTGAGGAGCTGAAGGGGATTTTGGTTGGGTGCAATTGCTGTGCCCTCAGAGGGGCTAACTAGCTTGCCTAGTTTCCACACCCCAAAGGGAAATACTTAGTCTTTGTGGGGTACCAAGAGCTGGTGGCACAAAAATTCAAAGAAGGAAGGGAGGTTACCTAGTGGAAGCGGACTTGGAGCAAGTTCTCATGGCCGAAGTGCAATTGCTTTGCTTAGACACTGGCATGGAACCGCTATTTGACATGGGAAAACTTGCACAAAAGAGGCTTTTTCAGACCATCCTACTGCATTTTGTGTGGCGAGGAGGAGGAGAGTTCATCTCATATTTTCTTCAATTTTTAGTACACTGGGCGACTTTGGAATGCCTGGTGGGAGGCGTGGTGATGCAGGGGAGTCTGTGCTTTTTCTTTGGTCAATTTTTGGTAGCATTTGAACTGCTCGACCCTTGCTACACATTTCCTATAAGAGGTATGGTACGCAGACCCCATCTTCTTGATGTGGTAGGTCTGGTTAGAGTGTAATAGGAGAATTTTCAATGATGTTAGGTTGGAAGCTTTGCAGGTCTGGAGTAGAATCAGCAGGATGATTCAGGAATCGGTGGAGGCCAAGTGTGAGGTCACTTTGCCCATGACTAGGAGTGATGCTGAGGTGGTGGAAATATTGGGGATAAGCAGGCTTTTTCCAAGTTTAGCGTGCATTAGGAGGGGCAGGGGAGCGAAGTAGAAAGTTCAGAGAAGTGGGAAGTGGATGCCTCCTCCGGTCGATTTTTTGAAGATTAACACGAACGGCTCCTCCAGAGGAAATTTGAGTCTAGTTGGTATAGGAGGGCTAGCTAGAGATGCTTTGAGTGCTATTATATTCATTTTCTTAGAGCATAGGGAAGAACAGATGGTCGATAGGATGGAGGGACTTGCCATTTTGCATGCTTTGAGAAGAGCTTATGAGATTGGCTGGTGTAAAGTGATATGTGAAGCTGATTCACTAATTATGATCAACTTGGTCCAGGAATGGAAAATTAATGATGTGAATTGGCAGTTATCCTTGGTTGTTCAGTAGATTTTACAGATTAGTCGGCTTATGGATTTGGTGATTTTTGCTCATGTCCCGAGAGAATGGAACAGGGCAGCGGATTGTTTGGCTAGATGGGCTTCGAAAGGGACGGTTGGGAGGCATGTGGTTGAAGAGGCATAGTTGCCTTTAGATATTAGACATAATTTGGAGAGAATCCTATCGGAAGATAGGAAAGGTAAGAGTGAGTAATGTGGTCTCGGTCTCGGGTTTTTGTGTGATCGCTGGTTTGGTTGGTATTTTCTTTGTACTAAACTTTTTTGGGATTGAATAAAGTTTTTACCCTTGTTTTATTTTAAAATGATGAAAATAATTCAATAAACACTTAAAAAATCATCATAATAACAACACTTGTCATTCTAGACTATAAATTAGCAGTGTTGCCTTTTTTTAAAGTATACTATGTATAAAAACTTGTAGAATAAGAATGGATTATAAACACACAATATATCAATAGATAATGATTTTATAATAAAATTTCATGTAATTGATACTTATATATCTCATAAAGATACAACACAAGCTCCTTTCCATTCATTCATTGATCAAACAATACATCACAATCACATCCACAAAATAACAAATTTCTTTCTCAAGTTCTTGGTACTTTTCTTGATATTTTTTTGTATTATCCTTCAATCCAAATCAATATTCCCCTCAAATAGACTCTCTAAAATACATTTTACACTTTTTAACTCCTATAAAATCTCTAATTATTTCTTGGTTACCCCAAACACATACCATTTCTTGAATAATCAACATGTTTAGGCATTATACAAGGTTGAAATATGGAAAACATGAATAAGAAAGTGACAAAAAATTAATAACCATACCTATGTATAAATTACCCATAAACACAAAAATTTAAATAATTATAACCTCACAAGAACATGAAAAAATCCTTACAATCAATGAAAGAAATTCAAAATTTTAAATTGATTATTTTGACAAGAAAGTTCAGAATGGTATCAAATGAACTAGAGAAGCTACAACAAGCATGTAATTTGATCCTTATTAACCTATAATGACCTATAATTTACAATAAAACATATAAAAACTCATGAAAAATCCCAAATTTAATAATCTATGAAACAAAATCCTTCTTAGGTGATGCTCTTGTATTATACTCCCTAAGAATAAAAAATTGACTCCTGAAATATTGTTTATGAGGTATTGAAGAGTATCTCCATGATTAATGATGTATGATTTAGTCATACAAGTGGAATAATATATAGGATTATGTTTCCACTTCATTAAGTATTTGGAATACTCTTTGCCTCTAGTTCTCTTACTAATTTTCTTATCTAAGATGGATTCAAGTTATTGTTTATTGGCTTGTGGCAACTGATCTTCCCATCATTAGACTATTGTTCCTTCATTTACAGCTATTTTACCACTATCATCCCCTTATTTTAATGGATACAAGTCTAAAACTTTGATTACATGAGATATTCCCATACCACTAGGTAATTCTATCTCATATGCATTATTGTTGAACTTCCTAATGACCTTGCAAGGGCTAATTTTCTTCATTTTTCATTTGTTGTACTTAAATTTTGGAAACCTTTTATTATTTAGATGAGATAACACTATGTCTCCAATATAAAAACTAAATTATCTCCTCTTAATAACTACATGTCACTTTTAATTCTCCACACTCAAATCCAATTACTTTTTAACTTGGTCATGCACCTCTTTCATATCAATAGAAAAATATTCTCCCTTAGCACTTATTTTATCCATATTACCTAGGTCTCTTAGCTAAAAAACTCCTCTTGGGTGCATGCCATATATAAATTGAAATGGACTCATTCATGTGTTTGTATTTGGTGAATCATTATAGGTAAATTTTGATTTCGGTAAGAATAAGTCCCATTTTTTTAGGATTGTCCCTTGTTAAAAACCTACCTCTTAAGTTTGTCCATTTGTTTGAGGGTGGTAAGCTAAACTAAAGTGCAATTTTGTTCCTAGTTTCTTCCACAGGGTCCTATAGAAGTGCCCCACAAATTTAGTGTTTATATTTGAGATAATGCTCAATGTAATTCAATGAAATCTTAGCACCTCTTTGAAAAATAAGTTAGCTACATGAGTAACATAATTAGTTATATTTCAAGGTATGAAATGGGTCATCTTTGGAAATCTGTCCACTACTAAAAAAATAGAGCCATGCCCTCTTTGAGTTTTTAGTAACCCCATTACAAAATCCATGCTAATGAAGTCCTAAGGTATATTTATAACTAGTAAGGGTTTATAAATACCTCTATTAGTGTTATTTATTTTGGAAAATTAACATACTTTACATCTTTATACAAATATACTTACATCTGTTTGCATTCTCGGCCAATAATAATGACTACGTGGTTAAGCCAAGGTCTTTTCAAGACTAAAATGACCTATTAAACTCACAAAATTATTTTATTTTATCAAATTATCTCTCATGGAACTCCTTGGTACACAAAGCTAAACTTCCTTAAACAATAAACCACCATGCATCATGTACTCCATCCAAAGCTCTTTGTTTCTAGTATTTGGATACTTGTAATCCTCATATACTTCATGGAAGTCTAGATTAGCTTTATAAATATCCTTAAGTGATTCCATTTCCCCACTCTCAATCTAAATTTATTTTATGAGAAAAGTCTTATTTAGAACATCTACTACCTTGTTAGTTTGGCCTTTTTTGTGCTTGATGATAAAAGTGAAGTTTTGTAAATACTCCGCCCACTTAATATGACTTTGACTGAGTTTAGGATGAATATTTATGAACTAAAATGGATGATTATATATGAATATGACAAACTCATTTGGAATTATATAGTGCCTTGACTTCCTTAAGGCTTGAACCATAAGATAAACTCTAAATCATAAGAAGAATAATTTTTCTTGGCCTCATTTAACTTATCACTGAAGTATGCTACATTATACATTATTAAATTAGGATATATCTAATTTTAAATCCACTTGTATCACACTCAGCTTTAAATACCTTATTGAAATCAAGAATTACTAACATAGTTTGCTTTGTAATTCTTTTCTTCAAAAAATTGAAAATTATTCTCAATAAGTTCTATCCACACAAATTTATTTTTATCCCCTTTTATGGTGTAAATAATGGGTGAAAAAATCCCACTACTTATTTTTATAAACTTCCTATAAAATCTTGATAAGCCATGGAAGTTTCTTACCTCATAGGCTATCTTGGGAGTTGGCCAATCAACGCTAGATTTCACCTTGTCTTTGTCCATCTTCAAAAGACCTTGAGAGATCACAAAACCAAGATATACCAACTCTATATTAATAAACAAAAATTTATTAAGGTTAATCAATAACCTCTCCTCTTTCAACCTTTGCTTCACCATTCTTATCCGTTGAAGATGCTCTGCCTTAATTAGGATGTAAATCAATATATCATCCAAATATACAATAAAAAAAATTACCAATGAAAGTTTTGAATAATTAATTAATGAGTCTCATGAATGTACTTGGGGAATTATTGAGACCAAATGGAATAAAAAGCCACTCATACATCTCCTCATTAGTCTTGAAAATAGTCTTCCACTTATCTTCTTCTCTTATCCTTATCTGATGATTTCCACTCTTTAAATCCATCTTAAAGGAATAGTTATAACCACTCAAATAGTCCATTAAATCTAAATTTATTTTAAGAGGGAACCTATATCTTATTGTGTTCTTATTGATTACTCTATGTTCAATGCACATTATACAATCTTCCTCCTTCTTTGTCTCTAGTAAAATTGGTATTGCTCATGGGCTAAGGTTTTTTTTGATAAATCCTTTATCCGAGAGGTCATGAATTTATTTATTAATTTATAAATTATCTTGAGGATTCATATTTTAGGCAACTTTTTAAGGAAAACTTGTAGTTGGTACAAAGTCAATATGATGACTAATGCTCATAATAGGTAACATCTCATTGGACAATTCATCCACAACAATATTAGCAAATTATTCCAACATGTTTTATACCTCTTGACGTATCTAATTCAACTCTATGGATGTTACAAAATTCATTGGTTTGATTACCACTCCAAAACAAAGATCTTCCTCTTTCATAACATTCAATAAGTCTTTCTCACTAACCTTCATAACACTTGCATTAGTCCTTTGTATATTGTCTTCTTCTTTTAGAGGCAATAATGTATGAATTATTCAATCATTTTCCAAGGTGTAAACATTATTCACTTCATTATGAGTAGTTTTTTTAATCATATTTCCAAGGCATCCCTAAGATCACATGGCACACATCCATTGGCATTAGGTCACATAGAACCTTGTCTTTATATCCTCTAATTTAAAAATCTACCCAACATTGTTCATTCATAATAACTTGATTCCCTTTATGAAGCCATGAGACCTTATATTGGTTTGGATGTGCTATTTTTTTAAACCAAGATTTTCTACCATCTCTACTGACATTAGGTTATCATTACTACCTAAATCAATCACCAATTTACAACATTTACCGTAGGATTTACAAGTTGTCTTGAATAGTGAATTTATTTGGATAGGATATTTTTACATGGGTGGTTTTATTTTCACCCTCCTCATCAATAAAGACTCACCAACTTCTAGTTATTATATATGAGATAGAAAATCCACACTTTATTCTTCTACTTGGAGTAATTGACTTCTACTTTCATTTCTAGATACACTAGCTTGAGTATTATCTAGACACACCCAAAATCTATGACCTACAAATTTATTACATTTGAAACATTTTCTAGTGAATCCATTAAATCCTCTTTCTCTTTGTGTGTATCCTCCTCTAAAATAATGTCTCCTTCCTTTGAATCCACCTCTTGAATTTGATGAATGTTCTTGAGAGGCATTTGGTTATGAATTTGTCTTTTGAGATGTATTTTTTTCTCCTTGTTGTCCTTTGCTTTTATAACTTTTGAACCTACCCATTTTTTTATTGAGTTTGACTTTTATTTAGCTTATCCTCTACCTTCAAAGCATATTGATACATTAATATAGTGTCCTTGGGTTGACTAGGTTGAATTCATCTTGAATATTATACCTTAACCCATAAAGATATCTAATAATCTTCTCCACATTCTCTTCTACATGTCATGATCTAATTGTAAACTTTTATAAATCCTCAGTATACTCCTTAACACTTGTCTCTTTTTTATTCAATTGCTACAATTTATTGAAGAGATTTATATGATAGTCACTAAGCAAAAATTTATCTTTAAATTTTACTACAATCATGTCCCAAGATTTTATCTTGGATTTTTCTTTCTTCCTTCTTTGATCTCACATGTAATCCCACCAAAGGGATACACGTATTTTTAGTTTTATGCAAGCAAATTTGACCTTGTTATGGCATATTTTCATAGTCAAAATATTTATCTAACTCTATAATCTAATTAATGAGTTCCTCACCATTTAAACTACTTATATAAGTGAGAATTTATATCTTTGGTTTATACCCTTATCCCATCACTACTTTTTGTATTTTACCAATTCCTTCTTCCTCATGATCTTCAACTTCTTCTTCTTACTCTAGATCATTTGGTTTTTATTATCTATCATTGATGTGCCTTGTTACATATCCTCTTCTTTGATTGGACTCTATAGATGTAATGCATCAAAACTTAACCTCAAGTTTCTCAACTCCTTCAAGATAACATCTCCCATATGGATTCTTGATCTTCCACCTCCTTTTGGGCTCTTTCTAGGTGACATTTTGGATTTTCATTTCAACTGATCGGTAAACAATCAAATTTCACTTGACATGAAAGAGTGTCACCTTCCTTCAATCCTCCTTCAAATATTTAACTTACATTGATACCAATTTGATGTAGAGGGAGAGAGACTTTTCAATCCAAATACAAGTTTCTTATTTGGGCCTATTCTCTTGTAGCCCTTCCTAAGCACAAAGCTTATTGGTTTGAAAAATACATATGGGTTAAAGATATATTAATACTAGTTCTGAGTACCCATTATCCTCTTATAGCTTCACCTAAAATTTCAGGTTAAGACTCTAAAGGGAGGTCCTATTTTTGATAAAGCTTTTTTGAAAATTAGGTCTCTTTAGGCCTAAATCACTACCACTCCCAAGTTTACATAATATAACAAATTAAAACAACTATAATATTTTATATATTTTAAAATAAGATTATAATCCAAAGTTTCATTAATTTTTATAGTGAAGACATAAGTTATTCAATTTTCAAACTCAAAACCCTAACTCAAGGTTACACAGACACATATGTGTCCAAAAACATATAAAATGGACTAGTTTTAATTTAAGACAATATAAATAACTTAATAAATTGGGATAAGTTATTAAATAACTCAATTCACCTTCCATAATATCGAATTATTCATGAACAATCACCATAAGTCTATAACAAGTAGGTTTGCTTAATTTCAAGTGTTCAACAGGAATGTTTATGAAGGTTTCCTTTGTATTGCAATTTTGAATGGAATTATGAGCCTATAAATGGATTAAACTCATAAATTATAAAATATATACTATTTTTGTGATTCAAATAATTCAATAACCACTAAAAACAATCATCATAAATGCAATAATTACTTGTCATTCTAGATTGTATATTAGCAGAGTTGCCTCTTCTTCAAGTATATTATGTATAAAAACTTATAGACTAAGAATGAATTATAACCACATCATATTTAAACATATAATTATTTTATTATCACCATTTCATGTAATGAAGAATCATATATCTCATAAAGAGATAACATAAGATCCTTTCCATTCATTCATTGATCAAACAATACATCATAATCACACCTACAACAAAATATAGTTTTTATCAGGTTATTGGTACTTTTATTGATATTTTATTGTATTATCATTAAATCCACCTATTTATACCGTATAATGATACTCTCTATGATCTATTTCACACTTTTTAACTTTGAGAAAGTCTCTAACTATTTCTTGGTTACCCCTAATGCATACCATTTCTTGAAGGATCATAATGCTTAGGCATTAGACAAGGTTGAAACATATAAAAAATGACTAAGAAAGTGAAAAAAAAAATAATAACCATACCTATATATAAATTACCCATAAAAAAACCAAGTTACATCATCATAACTTCACAAGAACATGAAAAAGTCCCTACAATCCATGAAAGAAATTCAAAATTTTAAATTAACTATTTTGGTGGGAATGTTTAGAATGCTATTAAATGAATTAAGGAAACTAAAAAAATCATGGAATTTTATCCTTATTTATCTATAATGACATTTAATGTATAAGAAAGACCTCTAAAGACTCATGAACAAACAAAAATTAAACAAACTATAAAGCAAAAGCCTTCCTAGGTGATGCTCCAACATCATAGCCATAAAAAAATTGAAGGCATGTATCAATTGAAATAGAATGTCATATAACCATGTAAAATAATATTCATTTATACATGGAAACGAATTGGTGAATAACTTATCAATGAATGCATAGTTCAAACATGTTTGCATGAAAATCTCTAATGTATTTTTGTGATCACCTTTACCATCTTATAATGTAAAATTAGGAGATGGTAATGGATAATATAAAATATATAGGGCCAATGGGTTGTGTAATAATCCTTGAGAGTCATGAAAATGGATTTTTATATGAAAACCTTGTTTTAATTGTAAAAACTTATCTTGAAGATTAAGTATAGTTTACATAATAGTCTTAGTAGATTTTGTATTAATGGATTATTTCATATGATTAACCATATTAGAAGCTAATTTTTTTTATGAAGGTATATAAATATAAATCTAAGGAATACCATACATTTCACCCATATTATGAGTGGGCATCACATGTGTCCCCATATGTGTAGACATAATGATAGTAGTAGAAGTAATGGCTGAAAAAATATTGTATATTAAATCCATCTAAAAGGTAAATTATTGTCATCAGAAGGATCATGTTGCTCCTAAAATGTGAAAACATTATAATTATTTTAATTCTTAGCCTATATGAATACTTTTAAGATATTATCTACATCATTAAGTTGTTTACTAATTTGACCTCAAAAAATACAAAGTGTTACAACTTGTGTAAGATCTACACCATTAATTTAATCAAGATATATTATATCATAATATTCATTATTATGTTCATTATCATATTCACAAGTAGTTTCAAGTTTAGGCACATCATCATTAACAACACATTCCTTTACTTCTATGTGTTAATTATTAACATTTGCATGAGTAGAAGAACTAGTGATTTGCATTCCATATATTTTATCCATTTTTTATTAGACAAAGGCATGTAGTTGGACGAAAGGATATGATTATTCTCAATTTAGACTCCAATAAATATTTTAATTTGCCTTATAGGGATAAGAGATATATCACTATTATATGGCATAAAATATGGTCATGAATACATCAATAAGGATAGGGATAAAATGGATAGACTAATTCCTTAAAAGGGAAACTTAGAAATTAGATATGAATATTTAAGATATAAGAGATATTAAAACCTAAAAACAAAGGATGAAATTCTAAGGTAAAACCTAGGGTTTTCTGTGTTTGAATGAATGATTAGGATCACGAGAACATTTTAAGTTATTTTGGAATCCGGGATTTAAATAAGCCAAACTATTGAATATTAAGATTAAAAAAGATATGTCATTAATTACATAGATCTAAATGTACAGTAAATATTAATAATGACTTTATTATTTGTAGAAATGGTAAGAGGATATGGCACTTAGCTTATTTGGATTCTATGCTCTATACTTGTGCACATTCATCAGCAATAGTCAATAATGGATTTGTGAACATTCAACTTAGGAGACATAATGTTGAAATATACCAAGATCTTTTTGGTAAAGATCAACCACATGTAGTGAATAGATGTGAAAAATCTATGCTATAAATATCTCTATAGGTTTTTCTAGTATATTTCACCATAGGTTAATGTGCCTTCCTATGACTAATTTTCATGTATAATTTCCCTTCCTTGATCATATGCATGGATTCAAATTTTGTGTTCCTTTGCATTGAAACCCTTGTTCTACTTTATACACTTTATTTGACTATAAATATGGGTTACATAAACCCAAACACACCCATATAAGTGGTTAATAATTTCTTACATTTAAATTATCTTAATATAACTCAAACTAAATGTAGTTATACCACCTATGTGTATGTTTTCTCAATAGTTATCTTATAGAAAGTAATGCAACTCTTTGTATTTCAAAACTTGACAATATGTATCTATAAACTTACTTTAGGTTGTCATACTTATATTATGTAGTATTCCTATGAGAATTTTTTAGATTTGGGTGCTTTAGGATACTAAACTAAGGATATGAAAATAGATCTCTTAATGTGTTAGTAGATTTCCAAGTAGTGAACAAGTGATAGATAGATAGGAATATACTTAGGCTTGTATTATACATATAGATGACTCTTTGGATAATTTCCATTCCATAACTAACATTCAAAACTTCTAGGTTATCCTAAGGGATGGGTTTAAATTTGAAAAATAGATGTTTTAAGAACGTGGGACATTATCAGTGAAGGAATAAAATCACAATAATTGGAAACATTTAACTATTTTTGGAACTATCCAGGATGTATAAAAATGTTATCTAGAATATGGAGGAAATCATTTTAGTTTAATAGAGTATTATGACATAGGCAAGGAAGATCTTGTATATGAATGATGTAAAATTTAGGATATAAAGTCCATAAATATGAAAATAGATAAGAGGGAAGCGTGTCAAAGAGTAATATGTGTAATCATAATTCATGTATGTAAAGGATAACCCAAATATTACATTTTAAGTGTCAAATAAAAAATGTATATGTCTGCACTATGTATGAATTATGGGTATGATTCTATAATATTATATATCTTTTTGATTTTATAAATTGATTCAATCTAAAGATAATATAGTGTCTCATTTTTTACATGCCAAAAAGTTATTATGGAGCATAAGAATTTAATTTAATTGTAACAAATAAAAACCTTCTTTTTTGGATAATGAAATAGTACTAGAGATTAAAATTAGGACAATGATAATATACTTGACACCATTGATAATAAATTTTACCATATAGTATTTACTCGAATAGGTATAAGAGAGTATGACAATGACATAAATATATTTGTCATTGGTAATTTATATAAAACTCTTCAATTTTATGGAAGGCTATGAATTAATTCAAAATTTTCAAAATTAACATCAATTAAATATAAAGGAAAGCAACCATTGAAGGATTACTATTGTGATACAAATAGTAAGTGGAAAACCATTAGTATTATTGAAACTGAGTTATAAAAAAGTGGGATTAGACTTAAGTTTGCATAAAATATGGGTTATAATGGTCAACAATTAGGAGAATGTGAAGAAGGCAAACACTAAGCCAATATTCCAACTATATATACATATAATAAACGAATTGGTTATAATAATGATGATGAGTCACATAAGGATTATAAGTATGGATCTACAAAAGATGAAGAAATCAAAAAAATCACAAAATCCCTTTTGATTTATATAATAGATATTTAATTGGAAATAATAATGAAAACATTATTAGTGATCTAATAAATCTTCTTAGTATTAAATTTAATAAATACACAATAAACTAGTTTAAAGAGATGATAGATATAAAGCATATTTCAAAAGTAGATGTAATTGATCATGTGTATATTATTTCTCATGAATATACAAATAAAAAAGAACTAAATATACCTAATTTTAAATAATTTATTACTCTATAAAGCTTGCAGCATCATATCTTAATAATTATTCTACTAATGTTTAGGCTATAATTTTTTTATTAACTAGTAGAGACTTTCCTCCATATTAGAATAAACATGTATTCCCCTTTAATTTGAATGAACATGTATATTTTGGTGAAGTATAACCTTCACATAGTGATGATTATGTTGAGTTATATGATTAGGATACTGCACTTGTTACACCTTATGTATAGGATAAACATACTTTATTGAATAAAGACACAATTGATATCAATATTGGAAAAAGGATAATTATAAAATAAATGAACTTAGGTGCCCTTTTAATTCCTCATATAAATCTTCTATGGGATGCATATTTATAAGAAAATTATTTACAAGTTTTGCGTTATTTTTAACAAGGTTATACATAATAGTAAAAGTAGATGCAACATGAATAGTAGTGTAAGACCATGAAAAATTATCTTGATATTTAATCAATAAACACACACACACACATTATATATATATATATATATATATATATATATATATATATATATATATATATATATATATATATATATATATATATATATATATATATATATATATATATATATAGTCATTTATATAGGTTGATACAACTAATTTCTATGGGCGGTTGTGATAGTCAATAGGTAGCTATAAGTTATTCCACTATAGTGTCTACATGTGTGAAAACATAAAAATAATACTCTTATAAACTTTTGCACCATTAATAACATCAAAACATAAAAAAAATCATTCATACTAGTAAATTAAAATATAACATATTAAATCAATATCAAATTTTTACATTTATACCATTTATAATATGTGTGTATATCAAAAAAAATGGTTTCAAGCGATGGAAATATCATGAAAAATTAAGTGTATAAGGAGGATTGAATTATAAGATGAGGAACAATTTGGAACACTAAAATGACACACTAGACATAATAATTAGAAACATTCAAAAAGATATTAGAGTTGTGTTTAACATTAATCTTGTTCCTTGGCCAATATAAAATACCCATGTTATTTGAAATCAAAGATTTAGGAAATATTACTCTAAAAATAATTTATTTTGAATATCTATTCTGGTATGCAAAAGTTGGTATGAGTTTGAATGTTGGGTAGAGTTATATTTCTTTGGATCCACTATTTGATAAAATAATTCATATTTTCTAGTACAAAAAATATTAAATTTTTTAATAAGACACACATAATTCATTTTACATTTTTATCCCTAATTACTCTAGATCATTTTATTGCCTCAACTCCCTCATTTTATTACAAAGTAAACACTTGTCTCATCTAGAGGATAACATAGAAGATAAAAGGAGGTAGTTAAAGACCCATAATCCACCTAATTTTATAATTATATATTTTGAATTTATTTTAGATCATTGACCATTGAGGATCCTCAGTTTAGATTCTATTTAGATTAAAAAGTTGATTTCTGGGTGAAACTATGTGTATGGTTTTTTATCCGATGCATTTCGAATCACCATATGTGATTCATGACCAGGGAATTTCTAATGAATGGAACTCCAGAATAGATCCCTTATAAATATTTTCCATGTACACTATATATTTTTTAAAGGTCATAAATAATATTAATGTGTATGAACATTACAACGAATAACGGTAAGAAGTGAGAAATGTACCTATATGATTAAACTAACTATCAACGAGTGTGTGTTGGGGGTGAGAGCTATTGTAACATGTATATGATGGAAAACAAAGAAATGAAAATAGGATTTAGGGAGGAATATTTTTAAATTTGATTTAATTAATTAATATTTTATACCACTTTTTATTAAATTTGTTGGTAATTCAAGTTTAATAAAAACCTAATTTTATTACATCAAACCAAAAACCATGCACACAATTTCACCAAATAATCAACTGGTCACTCTTATGGATTGGAAAATGTAAAATATCTATTTAGAATGTTTGTGATCTATCTCATAAATTTATAAAAACATAATATCATTTTTTAGGTTTCATGGACATATATCCTTGAGTTATGGCTTTGATAAAAGAACAAAAAATTATAATTTTTTAATCAATATTTATTTTTATTAATTTTTCATGCACCGATATCATTGATTACTACATATTATTTTATCTCCTTTATTGTAAATTTATTTACATATTATATGTTGTATAGACTATACATTTTTCTATCAATGAAATAATGAAATAATTTTTTTTTCAATTTTTTTTGCATGATCAAATATTTTTTATAGTGACTTAAAAATATTGTATGTTTTTATGTGGCCCTTTATAATAAAAATATTAAATATTGTAATTGAAAAAATGTGTAAGGTTAGTGTTCCATTGTTAAAGTTATCCCATTATTAACCCATTTTATCTAGAGGGACATGTGCTAGTTAAGGTATGTGATAATACCCTATAAATATAAATCCTATATAAGTTGGGTATTTTATGGAAGAATAATTCACCAACTTTAATGATGAAATAAAATTTAAGTATTAGTTACATCTTGTGTCAGCTTGGACAATTACCTAGTTTTGAGCTAAGTGTAAATGCACATGTGCATTGAGGATACCCCTGATGCTACATTGGTCACACACTTTAGATGATGCACATGAGTAGCTTTGGATTAAAAATGTCCATCCACTATGAAAATTATGTGATTTGATGATCATGAATTTATAAAGTACACCAAATAATTTAAGGATCGGTTCACTAGGCATCACATGGACTTTTGAAGGTGTAATCATCTAACCAGAGCTATATAAACACATCAATATAATTAATGAGAAATCAAAAATATGTGCATGTGTATCTATTTAATCCATCCAGTTTAGATTTTGGTGGCATGATTTCTTGGGAATTCATGCTTATTAAACCTAGACCCAATTCTATTGATGATGCATTAACTTCTAGCTACTAGTAGTTGCATGTTTGGGTGGGAACACATTGAAAAACTAGTTTGAAGCCCTATAAATGGAGCACCAAGACTCATTTTCAGGTGTGATGGATGAGGAAATATAATGAGACTCATATAAATTTTGCCTAATCTTGTAAACATTAGATGATTTTAAAGAAGGGAGGCAACCGGTAATATCGACTAGAAATCTGAGAATTCTAGGATTGTAAAACTGTAGTGTAGTCTATAACTAATGTAAGAGAATGTGTGTAACTCTGTTTAGAATGGTAATATAAATTTTAATATTTTTGTTCCATATTGATAGTGTGAACATTAAATTAGATAAGTAAAAGAGTATAATTTATTTGCATGGTTCGACATCCCTTAAGTGGGAACCCATTCCATGACTGAATTAGTTAGTATCAATGTAATGTTATAAACCTTATCGATCATGGGGATACATTGTTTTTATAGGATTGTGGGTATGGGAATCACAATAGTGTAAAATTTGTTTAGATGAGATGCCATTAAGGAGAGATACCATATGAGGTGCTATGGTGGTAGGGCTAGTATCAAGGTTAAGGATAGAGTATCTGATGTATTGTGTGTTATAAAAATGTGCTTAGATATTATCAAGGAGGATCAACATCAAGGATTCATCCCAAGGGAAAATGAAAGTGATATAAATGAAGAAGGATAAATGGTTGAAGGCATTGGAGGTAGATGATATGTTTTGGATCAAGTGTATATTGGAAAAGAGAGACTCTTAGAGGCTATTTCACATTTTGGAAAGGGGACAAAGGTGGAGTTACCATATTTTTATAGAGTATTAAACCCATAATAACTTGTTGACTAGATCATTAACATGGATGATTAATTTGAGTACAAAGTCATAAATGAACTACAATGAGTTTGGTTGGTGTAGATATAGTTAAAGGGGCATGTTTAATTATGATGGAAAGAGGTTCAAAATTAAAGACATAGAAAAAGGAAGGAAAATATAGTGAGATTTGAAATAGTGGTTGATAAACTAAAGGGAAATTTATTATATATAGATTACCAGGTGAAATTCTTCAAGAGACTTCAAAACCATAGACTACAAGGGTTATCATTCAAATAATAAACCAAATAATTCCATAAGATCACTATCAAATCAAACCATAAGGAATTGGAAAAGATAAGTTTGCATGATAATTAAATGGGTTTCACTTTGGAATCCAAGAATAGTTGAGCATGACTTAAATTTAAACTATGGAGGAATCCTATTATTTCATGCTTAGGGTAAAAGAAAAATTGTCACGTAGACAACCCAATGGTATGAAAGGTAGGGTAATTTTCATGTAATGGGAAAGAGGCACTATATAAATGAATATATAGAGATAATTCTAATTTAGTAGGGTGTGAGGTAGTGTGTAAACCTAAGATCAAAGTGAAATGTGAAATTTAGAACCAAAGAGTGTGAGGGGAGGATATGACTTGTCTTGACAACATAAGCGATTTGGTCAAGTAAGACAAATAAGATTCTTATGAAAATGTTTTAGATGTGGATAAACCAAATATAGAGCTTATAAATGTTTCCAAGGAATGAATAAGTGAATTTGTAAAATGAATGTAACTGTACATGTCATTTATGTAGATGAGGAATTAGTGGGATCAATAGAGCAATCCAAATAACTTGAGTATGTAGAGACACTAATGCTAAGAATATTTTTGTTGAAAACACCATGAGAAAATAATAAACTGACACAAAGGATGTCATTTTTGAACTATATATAAGTTATGATGAAAATACTACATGGTGATAGTGGAAAACATAAACACAAACAACTTGGTGTAATGCAAAATAATAGGTAAATTAGGGATGAAGAGGGTGAAAAACCAAACCCTCACAAAGTTTCATGGTTATAGAATACCCTGTAGGTATTGATCAATGAACTATGTTTGGTGAATTTATGTATAGGTGCATATCAAGATGAGGTATGCTATGATGCGATGCTTATGAATGAATTTTGGGAATATAGTTGTAGTTTGACCATAAGGTAGTACATTATGGTTACGTGAACACTTATTTCTTAGAAAATGATGGGATAATATTAACTATTAGTTCTTTGAAAGATGATTAATAAATGAGCTATAATAACATTTACGTAAGGGTATATATTTTACTAAGTAAAGAGTTTCTAAAATAAGAAATGGAAGAGACATATTTCTTACTCATTCCAAAATTAGTGAAATAAAAATGAATAGGTTCCCATACTAGAGAAAAAAACATTCTCATGCAAAGTAAAGTAGTTAGATGATTTCACAAACATTGTGTTAAGTGAATTATTAAAAACACTACCACCTATCAAAATAATCCAGTAGTGGATTTTATTCTAATTGTAAGATTACCAAATAATGTCACACATAAGATGATAATAGAGGATAATGAGGAAGTGCATAGATAAGTACATGAGTTTCTAGATAAAGTGATGATAAATGAGATTTTTTCCCCATATGTGGTAACTATAATACTAACATGAGATAAGGGAGGAGAATGAAACATGTGCATAGATTCATGAGCCATTAGAAATATCTAGGTATAGATTAAAATTTCCACACATGGATGACCTAATATATTTTTTGAGTGGAATGAGATACTTCAACAATGTTTCTCTAAAGAGTGGATATCACTATATCCATATTCATGAATGGGATGATTGTAAGATGACATCCAAGACAAAGGAAATGTTATATGAATGGTTTGATTTAAAATTTTGATTAAAAAATGTACCCAACATGTTCATGAGGCTCATGAACAAGATGTTTAATCCATTCTTAGGTAGGTACATCATTGTATATCTAGATGACATCTTATTATTTATAAATACCAAGGAAGAAAAATGTGGTACATCTATGGAATGTGTTGGATAAGTTGTGCCAAGAAAGGTTGTTAATCAATGTGAAGAAATATAATTCTATGAATGAAGATTTGATATATTTGGATTCTATAATATCTTGATAAGGGTAAAAAATGTACCCTAGGAAGGTACATCTAATAGTGGAATGTACATCACCAAGGAGTATGTTTGAAGCCCAAAATTTTCATGTTCCTTCTAGCTTCTATCAAAATTACATTAGGAACTTTAGTGGGATAAATGTCATATTAAAAATAATAATATGAGGGGATTGGAAGGCATTTTCATTGACAAAGGAGGTAGAGTGTAGTTTCCAAAAAATAAATAAGAAGCTAACTAAATAACCAATATTTTTGGTGTAATATTTTAATAATGTATTCCAAGTTGACTATGACATGAGAGGTGCAATAGTAAACATGGTTTTAATATAAGAAGGGATACCAATAGTTCATTTTGAAATAAACTAAATGATTCAAATCATAAATATCTAATTTATGACCAACAATTATATGTTATTATGTAGGTTTTGAATAAAATTAACCAAATTTTTTATTACTAAATTAATTTATGTTATACATTGATCATTAAGCCCTAAAATTCATCAATATATATGGAAAGATAACCCAAAGGCTCATGATATGGGTGGATTAATTGCAATGTTATAGGTCTATGTTTAAATATTAGATCAAAAAATTATATAGGTTCACAAACATGCTAAGTAGGAGAGTGCTAGTGATGAATGAGATGAGGTTTTGGGTATTAGGATTTGATTTGATCAAAGGATTATATATAGATGATGATGATTTTCAAACTTTGTGGAAGCCCTACATAGATTTGATTGGCATGGATCAAAAATTATGGATAGATTATTTGGTTCAAGAGGGAATGATTCTCAAAGGAGTGTAATTGTGCATCCTAAAGGGTTCAATGTATGAAAAGTTTATTAAGGAAAAACATAATGGGAGATTATCAAGGAATTTCTATAGTGATAAAATGTTGGAATTATTGGTTGAGAATTATTATTTTCCAAGGATGGGTATAGAAGTGCACAAGTATGTACATGAGTGGCAAATTTTCCAATTATCAAAAGGAAGGAGACAAAACAAAAGGTTATAAAAACCCTTAATCATTCCAAATAACCTATGTGAGGATATAAATATGTACTTTGTGATTGGGTTACCAAGAAAACAAAGAGGCCACAATTCCAATTTCATAGTGGTGATCATTTCTCAAATATAGAAAACTTTATCTCTTGCATAAAGATGTAAAATACTAAATGTTTTGCTAATATGTTATTTATAAAGGTGGTGAAACTACATGGTTTGTCATGTAACATTGTATCACATAAAAACACCAAATTTTAAGACCATTTTTAGTGTACCTTATAAAATAAACTAGGAATAATGTTGGGCTTCTATTTTTCATTCCATTTGTAGACCAATGGACAAATCAAGGTTTTCAACTAAATAATACGTTATTTATTAATATGTACAGTGGGAGAAAAACTAGTACAATAAGACATGATTTTGGCATAATAATAGTTTTCATATAATAATTATATAAACAAGAGCAATAAGAATACACCATTTCAATTTTTTTGATGGGTTAGTCCCACTAATGTCTTAGAGATAAGGGAGATAGGAGAAATTCATGGAGGTAAAGCCAAGGTATAATACTATGTGGAATACATGCATAAGTTTTTTGAGGAAGAAAGATATAGGCTCAAACAAAATAAGTTAATATATAGTTAACACTCCAATGGAGGTGTAGGAGGAAAGAATTCAAGGAAGGAGACTTGGTTCTAGAAGTTTACACAAGTAAATATTTCCTCATGGAACCTATAATGATCTAAAGCTGATGAAAATAATACCATGTCAAATAATTCAAATTTTCCTAGAAAAATCATATGAGGTTGAGTTTATATAAGGAATAGATAGATCACCTATCTTTAATGTGGTAGACCTGTACAAATTTTATGTGGCATAAAGATAAGATGAGATAGGGGAAGATATACGTAGTGAGCCTCTTGATTTAAGAATAAAATTACCTTAGAATGAGAGGGAATAAATTGATAACATTTTAAACTCCAAGGTGATCAAAATAACATGCAAAAAGAATAAAATGAATACCTAGTCACATGGTAAGAATCACACAATAGAAGATGCATCATGGTTAGACCTTGAAAGTATTAGTCGTTATGGCTAAGACCTCAAAAGTTTTAATTTGTGATCCAAATATCACATTTCAGTTACTTAGGGTGTTTGATGCAAGTGAAACAATACCAATTATTTTTCTCAAATCAAAAACCAAAATTGTGTTCATGGCACCTTTCTCGACATGATGACATGAGATAGCATCATATTAACACATGCACTAGCATGATCTAAAATATAGACCATATTAGATTAATTATTGATCCTTGTCTAAGGTTAAAACATCCTTAAAGGATATTATAAGAGTGTTACCTTTTAGAACTATATAGTTTGTGGTGTATTAGTGTGCAAGTACACACTCATAAACTTTGAATTTTATACACATCATGTGTCTTCCTAATAAGACCATTTGAAGGACCTTAAATTTACTTAATTATATTATTCTTCATAATATATTTAGGATTAAAGGTTTGGGTGGTTAATTAGTTTATCCTTGAAACAATTACAAGACAACATCTTATAATGAAGTAAAGAGTACTAGGGTAGACAACCCTATGAACCAAACTCAATGTTAAACATTATCACGCTATTAAGATGATAATGATAATTCATTAACCATATGAGAAATGTTTGCACACTTAATATAAAAACATCAACCATCATGTTTACTTTATAAAAAAGTAAGAGAATCACCTCTTAATGGTCATTTTTAACATCCATATTGATCTAGAATACATGGGTTAAATACCAAATATAATGAAATACCATTTATGATTAAATATGTATATTAATGATAGTGTAGGAAAATTAAATAATGCTACCTACTAAGATTATATAAACATAATATTTGAATTAAGGGTCATGGAACCATACAAACTTACCAAAGTTAGTTTAATAATTAATAACATGTTTCATCTTAAACTATATTGATAACTTATTGCATTATATCTAATCTTAACATGATTTAATCCAATTAAACATGATAAAAAGTAGTGCAACTAGTATAAAAACACTATTGAAAAGGGGATTAGTTCATGTTATAATGAAAAATAAGCATAAAAAATAAGAAACATAACACCCTAGGCATAGTCCTTGGATTGGGCAAGGTCTATGAGAGTGTAAATAAAATAGAAATACATAACCCATAAAATTATACCTTCTTAATGGATTCATTCTCCAAGCTAGATTATAAGTGTGTTTTTGCCTAGATTTTAGAGCTAGGAGTCTTTGTAAATTCCACAACTTCATGTGGATGACATCTCCACTTGACTACTTTTGATTTGGGTGAAGAGTGGAAGAAAGTTTGATTCTTTTGTTTGATTTATGTAAAGTGATTTTCACTAGAAAAGGTTGTCTATAATGATAAATGAGCCTTGTATTTATAGACTTCTTAGACTAATTTTGACTATTGGATGAAGATCAAGATGTGTGGCTAGAATTTAGTCCAATTTAGAGAGTTAATTACATAAAGGTTTGGGGTTTGAGTCTACATTAATTAGGCATGGGTTTAATTTTTTGATATTTTCTTGCATTTATGCTAAGACTTGATAAATTTCCAGGCAATGTCATGTTTTTATATATTTGAATTCACTATCCATGTGAGTGGAGAAATAATTCAATTAATGAATTAAGAAATAGGAAATTCCAAAAGCCATGGAATTTCCCATTAGAGAAATATTAGATTAATTAACAAAAGGTTAATTAACTTGATATAAAATGATGTGAATTTTGAAATTAAAATAACTATTCGACCTAATTAATCCAAAAAGTCTATTGAAAAGACATAATTTGACTTAGGATTAACTAACCAAAGTTGATGATTGGATATGGTACATTTCCCCAATCAAGGATGACCAACATATTTCAAAATATTCATGTCAAGTGCACAAGTAAATTTGGGTGTTTCAGTGATTTTTAACCTAATTTACACTTATTGTAGAAAGTCATTTTTATTGAAAATTCAATATAAGAGTGATGAAATTGGAATGTCTATATTTCACCCCTATTTTAAAGAACATTTCAATACAATATATGAAACAATGAATTTTCAAAGAATGAAAAAGTCATCTAAAATGATTTGATAATGATTGAAGAATGATGTGATCAAATTTTGTTGACATTTTTTCAATTTTATTAAAATGAGTACACACCGATGCCCTAAACAATGTTTAAGATGCCTAGGATTCCCCTTTGAGGGATTGGATAAAAAATAATTTCAATGGATAAACCCTCAAAAAGAAGAAAACAATACATTTTATGGCAAAAGAGGCCGAGAAATATAGAAACTAGAAGAAAATGAAAGGAAAAATGAACCATAGAGTCATCTATAGGTTGCTAGGGAAGAAAAAGGATGTAATGGGAGGGTAAAGATTTTAATTTGAAGATATAAACATACCCCTAGGGGGTGAAAATAGTTCATTTTCATCATCTCCTATTGAAAACTTGAGCTCTAGACTTTGGACATGAGACCTTCAATTGAAATGCATGTTATCCATGGAAAAGACACCTTAGTAAGTGACTCCATGAGTATAGGCAGCCAATAAGGAGTGTGGCCTTAGTAGGTACATTTGTGTTTGTAAAATTATCTCATTTAATGCATTTAATGGTTATTATAATTAGGACATCTAGTGAAATCATCATTTTAATTTTTTTTGAAAATGATGATATCACAACAAATGTAGATATCTCTAGTAAAATAGTGATATCCCACTGAAAATGGTGGTATCAGATCAAATCAATGATATCACCTAAAAGGATGGGAAATGTTGAAATGAATATAAAACCTAAATAGTTTGAAAATGTTGAAACAATGAGAAAGTGATGAAAATGGTAATTAATCCCTATCAAATGGTGATATCACCATGACAAATGATGAGAACTTAAAAATGGCCAAAGAGATAAGAAATAATGATAACACCTTGCATAGTGGTGATATCATCTTGTTAAATGATGATATTGTCCTGTTAAACAATGATAATATTAAAATAACCAAAAATTTGGGAAATGGAAATAACACTCTATGAAATAGCTAGATCATCATGAGAAATGATGATAATGCCTTGATAAATGGTGGGATTACCTTGGGAATCGATGATATCAAAAAAATTGGTATAAAAGTCCCAATTAGAAAATGGATTGAATTATAAGAAGTAGTTGTCTAAATGAGAATGTATAATTGTGTGACTTAGATAGATAGAATGATTGATTTTGATGTCAAGGTAGTGTGTTTAATGAGAATTATTATCAATTATCTAGATAATTTTTTTTACATAGTGTGTTGACATGCTTGTGATTTACATGAGTGAGTATTAGTATTGATTTCCCATGAGTGGCACTCGCACATCATACGATGGCAATGAATATGGATGGAGGATACCTTGGAATTATTAAAAGTAGTTGGATTGAGACACATTGTAAAGATGCATGTAATCTGAGAAGATATAGCCTACTTATTGGTGTTAGACAAGCATTGGAATTCAAATATGATAACCTTACACCTACTTAATAGGGAGGAAACTCTTGTAATCAAGGATGTGTTTTGAATACTTTACATCCTCATTCATGGTTCTATGGTTTACTTGATGCATAATGCATAGTTCATAGTAGTATAAGCCTTGATTAACATCACCAACATTGTGCTTGAGTATTTAGTTATCGATTTAAATGCATTGGAGGACCTGACCTAAGGTCCTAATGATGGATATTAACCATTGATTGACAAGGATTTTGTGATTTTGATGGATCTTGTTAGTGGCGTATTACATCTTGACAGAAGTGGTTGATTATTTCATATAGGCATGATAAGAGTGATCTAAGATATTATAGACTTGACAACATGTTTTTTCTAGGGACTAGTATTATTAGTCTAGATATACATATATTTACATAGGATGGGTTATCATCAAGGTGGGAGCATTAGGCCCTACACACTAATTTAGAACTAGGCATGGGATCACATTATTATAGAGTGACTATCAGGGGATATATGATAATATCATCTAGAGTATCCATTAATTTATGGTTAGTACTTGATGGGAGGGAACCAATGAGGCCACCAAAAAGATGTATATTTATACAAATGCATGATTGATGAGATGGTGAATGGAGACTTTATCTAGCACCCATACATGCATACAAACCTTAGTTGGTGAGAAGATTACACTTTGACCTAATATATGACCACTTCATGCTACATTGCAAGTCACCATGGCTTCATAGTGTAGTGATATTAGCCAAATTACATATAGAGCAAGTTTGAGCAACAACAAGATATATCTAATGGGCCTCACTATTTCTATCATGTAACCCAAGAGATTAGATAGTGATGCCCCCCATCCATAGAGTGATAAAAATTATAAACATCTTGAAATTATATCCAATGGGATGGGAATATGATGGATGGGTAGAATATGTAGGGAAACAACCACATATGTAGACTGGTGGGCCTAATTAAGACCACTGCAAAGTACTAGAACTAGGCCTCCATCAGGTGAATAACCATGGCCATAATTGTATAGATAGAATAAGAAAACACATATTTAGGTATAGGGGTAGAGGACGATGTCAATGTAGGTGGTCATACATATATAGGCACCATTTTAATAGGTACCTCTACAATAGGCCATACCTATGATTTTAAACTCTAGCATTGAGAGTATTAGAAGTAGTAGCAACAATAGTGATAATGGTAGTAGTAGTAGTGAGAGTGTCTTTAGAGTAGGACATTGAGATGGGAAAGTGCTTCAAATAAGATGGAGATGAGGTAAAGATATACATACATGAAATGGAGGTGACTCTTGCTATCGTAGGAGGATCAAGATCAAGCTAGGCAAGGCCATCTTAGTTAGGTAGATCATAGGCCAAATAACCCACCATAAACAAGTTGGAAAGGGGGATAAAAAATAGGATTATAGATATATCAATGCTATAAGATTAGGTGGTCAGGTTATGGAGACAACTTACATGGGATTAGAGAGAGACTACCAAGATACAAGGTGAGTCTATTAAATTGGAGGGTCTCATCTCAAATCAAGACATAAATATCCACAATAAGGATGAAGGTAGCTTAGATGAAATCTATTTAGGGCCAGGTCACTTTGAGGGATACAAATCTATTCATATTTATTAATCAATAAGCTAGGGCCATGACTAATGCATAATGTATTTGTAGGGATAAAAATATAAATAGAAGGACTCTGGTAAAGTAGAGGTTGGCCATAACACTAGATGATGTGGTGTAGGCCAAGGATGATGCGGTATGGGCCAGTGAAGAGGATAAATATTATCAGAGTTTATGAGTCAATGGTACTATTAGGGTCTAGGGCACTAATATTTAGGGATCACACTTAGAGCTACAGGTTAAACTACATGTGCAAATTGTGATATACTATGACATTAGAGAAATCAATGGCATAACCTCCCCCATAATAGAGAGTGATGGGCCCACCATAGTAGCCACCACCACATGGTATAAGGTAGATTTTCCAGTAGGTGAGTCCATAGAGAATCCATCCTAGGGTTGATTATAATAAGAGATGATGCTTGAATACAGATTTACATTTTACTTTTTGTGATGTATACATCTTGATGTATGTAGATGCTTGAATATAGATTTACATTTTGACTTTTGTGATGTATACATCTTGATGTGTGTGTGTGTGTGTGTGTGTGTGTGTGTGTGTGTGTGTGTGTGTGTGTGTGTGTGTGTGTGTGTGTGTGTGTGTGTGTGTGTGTGTGTGTGTGTGTGTGTGTGTGTGTGTGTGTGTGTGTGTGTGTGTGTGTGTGTGTGTGTGTGTGTGTGTGTGTGTGTGTATGATAAGAAAAAAGGTTAAAATGGTTCCTTTGCCCTTTATATGGATAGGAAAAGATTTACAAAAATGACCTACTAGGAGTTTGTCAATTGACAATTTTGAGGTCAACCAAAAGACAAGCAAAACCAACAAACTAACGAGTCTAAAAACAATAGTCCACAAAAATTGCTAGTTGATACCAAAGGATTACAATACTAATACCAAAGATATGATAAAACAAAATAAATCAATATAAAACCCTGAGAACAAGGGAATTAAACAATTCTATCTTTTACTTTTACCTCCACCTCCACTGCCTCTGGGCTAAATTTAGGTAGAGTTATGGCAATATCCTTTGACCACCTATCAGTCACCCCTTAGAGTCTAGTTTTCATACCACCCAACAATGTTGAAACATGGATGATATCCATATTTCCTTGTATTATCTAAGTAATCACCCTCCTAGGAACTTGAGCCATCTATGAAGGAGCCAACCCTTACCTCAGACCATAGTCTTGGCCATAAATTTAACCACCTCCACACAATATTTATCATGTATGATGTCCTTCCAGACTTCCAATTCATGGGTTGGACTCTTGATATTAAATAAAGGGGGATGAGAGATAAATTTCCCATCAAATAAGGAGGATGGAAAAATTTGGCATGAAATCTTCCACAAAACCTAACAAAGTCACTAGCCTTGATTCTATAGACTTGAATGTAGACAACAAAACTAGCCCAAGACCACCTGAACCTAAAAATGGAAGAACTAATAAGGGACCAGTATTCATAGATGTAATGTCCTCCAAAAACACCTTGCGATAAGTTAGGTTCACAAAAACTTTGACCACATCGATAACCACTTATTTATTAGATAGCAAAACCAAAATATTATGGCAAAACATGGTTGCCATCTTTGAATTAACTCTACTAGATAATTTTTTGCAAAGGTAATACTTATCCAACATACTAAAAATTACTTGCAATAATTCCTCCATCAAAACCCATAAAATCTTCATAATGCAAGTTCAAGACATCTGCTCACAAAAGGCCATTTACTTAGCCTCACTACTAACTAAAACTATTAGAACTCCAATGCCATAGCTATTACATGATCCATTCTAAAAAAAACTAGAAATGCCAAACAACCTGAGTAGACCAAAGAGCTAATGAGTAAGGAAATCCATGTAGAATTGTGTAGAAGCGTATCAAAAAAAAAAGGTAGGTAAATAAATAACCCACTGACATAAAAGCTTACTAACACAACTCACTTGGCCAAAACAATGCTCTATCCATTCTCACATGCCAATTGAAAATCCAATTAGTATTTGATTAATAATTGGTAGGTTGGGATTAAAATCTAAGTTCAATATAATGAGCACCTTTGAAATCTTCCCACATCACTCAATGGTTATCAATCATTTTTTCATCTAATTAGTCTATTCCAAAATTTATGAGGAAATCAATAGTAGAGTTAGATTCCATAAAGTAATGATTACAATCCCAAACTAAAAAAATTCAAGGTACTTCTAGGATTTCATAATAATATTCTCTAATTTCTATGAAATGATAGTTTTATTTTTTAAAGTAATCAAAATCTGAGAGTCCCCTTCAACCATGATTTTTTCAATACCACATTGAACTACCATATCAAGCCCTATCACTAGACCTTGAGCTTTAGATTCATTGTTAGTCCCATCTAGGAGCTTTAAAGATGTAGCCTGATGAGAGAATTGATACAATCCCTTAAGATAGAAACAACTCTAGAAGCCTTGAGATTGCCTCTAGAGGCTCCATCAAGATTCAGTTTGAACAACCCTAGAGGAGGAGGAAGTTAAATTACATGGTATTTAGGATTTACTTTGACTAAAGATACTATTTAACCATCAATAAATGGAGGAAAAATGAGCTTTTATTTGGAATACTTTTCATATCCCAATCTGATAGGCTACCTTTTCTTTTTTTTACTTGATAAGAGATAACCTTAAAGATTGTCACCTTTGATTATTTCAAAATGGAAAAAAAACATTTTTTATTTACCTTAAAAAATGCATTGATTTCTCTCCCTCCAATTTTTCCAAATAAGAATAGTTAGACTCACCCTCCATAAGCCAAACAAGGAGTTTTTAAGATCCCCAATTGACCAAGAAGAGAATGCATTTAACAGAGAGGAAAGACATGCCCAAGACCATTCTAACTTGAAACATAAATAAGACTAGCACTAAACAACAAAGGGACAATAATAAAAGTTATGGTTAGCTTAATCTTCTACAAATTTTCAAATACCATAATATAAAGGGCCAATAAATCCAATTTTGAACAAATGATATTGTGGTAGGATATGATTCTACATTTTCAATCATGTAAAGGCTCAAATTTTTTGAAGACCCTCGTTAACCTAACACAAGAACTAAACCCATCCCATAAGATCATCTATTGCCTCCACCATCTAATAACCAAGACTCACTGAATACTTACCAGACTTATCTCAAATATAGTGCAATGAGTCTTCCCTAGAATTGTGAAAAAAATTCTACTTTGTCAGGCATTCTTTCAGTAGTCTTCCCTGATCTTCAAGAATATTAATAAAATCAAAGTTCTTAAAAGACCAAGAAGATAGACCCTAAGACTAATTCAGTTCAAGATAATTCACCATTGAGACTCCTTAGGCAATAGAGAGTCATTTCACCTCAACCAAATTGGGAATATATGCCATAGGTTTATGCATGTTATAAGAATCCTCCAATAAATTTGTGAGTCTAACATTATTAATGGTCTAAGACACATGTTCTACATTTCAACAAAAAATTCCAAAAATGTGAACATTTTTAGGGGCTATAAATAGAAACTATACTCCTAGGATTATCCAAGTTCAAATATTTCCAACAGATAAGTCTACACCAAAGAGAATTTGGTTTAGAGATCATCCCCCAAACCAACTTGGCTCGCAGAGCCCAATTTTGGAGACTCAGACTTTTCACCCTAGCACCTCCCATCCTTTTAGCCTTGTAAAACCTATCCCACTTCAAAAAAATAATATTGTTCTTATCAATTTTACTTTCCACAAGAAATCCTTTATAATTTTAATCAAAATCTCTACTACCTATCTAGGTGGATGAAGAACTGAAAGGTAATAAATGAGAAGGGAGCTCAAAACAAATTTAATAAGAGTGATATACCCAGCTAAATAAAGTCACTTCTCTTTCCATGAAGCCAACCAAGCCTTGAATTAATTGATTAGGATATCCCAATGAACACTTTTACCAGCACCAACGAAGAGTGGGATGCCTAGATATTTGGAAGGAATTTTCTTAATCTAAAATCCCATAAAAAGAGAGATTTCTTGTTGAACCTACTCCAAATAATTGATAAAGTAAATCTTAGATTTTATTTCATTTACCATTTGACCTGAATCTTCCTTATAACTTGAGAGAATACTCTTAAAAACTTGAGATTTTATGTAAGCTGCTTTTCCAAATAGGAAAGTATCATCAATAAATTGTTGGTGTGTGAGACTTTCTAAGCCTTTTGAAACATGAATCCCACTCAACCAAGAATCCAGCTTAGCTTACTTAACTGCACAACCCAAAGCTTATACCAAAAAAATGAAGAGAAAAGGGAAAGAGGGTCCCCCTGTTGAAGGCCCCTAGAAGACTCAAATAACCCTACCATACCTCCATTAACCAAGACAAAGAATTTTAGACCCAAAACACAACTGAAAACCTAATTGCACCAAGCTTGATCAAAACCAAATTTCTCCAAGACTTTGATAAAAAATCATCAATTCACTATATCACAAGATTTAATAATGTAAAGATTGATCAACATACCTTTCCTATGAGTGTGATAGAGAATTCATAAAATCATAAGCAATTATAATGTCTTCTTGACTATTCTAGCCAAGGACAAATCTTGCTTGCTCCTTTGAGATCAAAGAATCCAAGATGGGTTTTAGTCTCACTGCCATATCTTTAGAAATGATATTATAAGTTGTATTTCATAGAGAAATGGGATAAAAGTTCCCAAATTTCATCTGTAAATCACCTTTAGGAATAATTGATATGAAAATGACATTAAGATCTAGGATAAGTTTCTTTTGTCCTCTTGAGTCTTCAACCATATTCAAGATATCCTCACCAATAATCTCCAAAAAATCCTAAAATAAAGCTACCGTAAATCCATTAGGAATCGATGCTTTATCTTTCCTAGAGCAAAAACTAAATAGTGAACCTCTTCCAAAGTGAAGGGCACTAAAAGTTTATCAATCTGCTTAGGTGTCACTAGCCTAGGAGTGAAATCAATTGGCACTTTGAACATGAAGATCAAAAGACTTATCATCCTTAAGAAAGTTTTGAAATAAATTAATAAGAATCTTAATGAATCTCATCTCCTGAATCCAACACCTCACCCAAAATGGATTGAATTTTTGAGATCCAGGAAAGATTTCATTTGATTCTTACTAAATTGTGAAAAAAATTGAGTTTTGGTCACCTTTTTTAAGCTATCATTCCATTTATTTTTGTTTCCAATGAATTTATTTATGTATCAAGAGTTCATGTTCTAAGAGAAAGATTTTCTCCACCTTATAAGAGGCTTGATCCATACCTAATTTGAAAGTGGTCCTGTTCAAATTTTCTAATTTTGATTCAACATAGACCTTTTCATGGAAAATGTTTTTGAAAAAATTAGTATTCCACTATCTAAGGCAAAATTTGATAAATTGAAGCTTTTTATCCATCCTAAACATCTAAGGACCTATTATGATAGGAATTGAATTCCACTAAGTTTTCACAAGAACGAAGAGGGAAGGATCCCTTAGGCACATTTTCTCAAACATAAAAGGGAAAAGGACCAAAGTATCATCAATAGAGATATTGAAATCAATAGGGAAATGATTAGAACTAGAAATAGGGAGGATAGAACTCTCTGAAATCCAATTTATAGAAACCAATAAGAATAAACCAAAAAATGATCCAAATGTTTGATAATGTTTTGATCACTGCTCCTTTTGTTTTTCCAAGTGAAGAAACCCTACTTTGGTTGCACATCACAACACTCATTCTTAGAGACAAAATGAGATAAATCCAAGTTATTAACAACTGGTTGCACTTACCCTCCCAATTTATCTGAATGAGAGAGTAATGCCTTAAATTAACCACCCCATACAATCCTATTACTAGGAAGGTTAGTTATAAGATTAAGTGTCTCATTCCAAAGTAACAGTTTATGAGTAGAGTCATTTAGACCATAAACATTAAATAAGAAAATATCATATCAAATAAAAATCTAAAAATATTGCAAAATCGCCAATTTAACCAGACCCCAATATTTACACAAAAACCTTGGCTAAAGACCAAAGAATAGCTAGATCACCCAAATCCCCACAAGCTTCCACAAAATAACTACTCCAAATGTTCCAACTAGACTCCATCAAACAATAATCTTATGGTAAACTCAACTTTGTTTTTTAAATCAATAAAACATCAAGATTTGTTGAGAAGAGAAAATGCTTAACCAAACAACTCTTTTTAGGGGAATTCAATACCTTAACATTCTAATAAATTAGTTTCATGAAGAAGGAGGGGGAGTTCAACCCCACCCCCTGCCCCTCCCCCCCTCGCCCACTTATCAAAATAAAAAAAAATGGTAAGCTATAGTGCTTACCAACATATATTTCCCTATCCATACAGTCCTTAACTAATCTCTTTTCCTAAGATTTCCACAATTTGACTGAAGAGGGGAGCTTTGAAATTGAGAAATCATCAAGACTTCCATTGAATTTAATTCCTCTTCTGAATCAATTTCTTCCAATTTCAAACTAATTTCTAGGTCCTCAAGGATAGGTGTAGGATCTAGAACCATAGAAGAGGGGTTTAAGCTAGAAGAAGAGTCCCTTAAACCATGAAGAAAAGATTTAATATCTTGGGACTGCTCAGAGACAAATTTATAGCCTTTGAGAAGATACAATGGAGACATTACAACTCCCTTAGCCAATTTTTCCAAGAGATCCTCTTATTTTGAAATTTCAAGAAAGGAGTCATCCTAATTTCCTTTGATAAGCCCAAACACCTCTTTATTTATTCCAACACAATTTTTAGCTTGTTGAGACCAAAACTTCCCACTATCATGTAACTAAAAAGCTCTAGAAGGGTTTGAACCGGTTTCCAAACTAGAATCTCATATCCCAAATTAGAGGATGTATTAATGGGTTGGATATTATAAAACTTTTGTGTATGCCTAGGTTGTCTACACTTGAAACATCTAAAAGGAATATTTTTGATACAAAAAGTTTGAGACCAAGATCTTCCCTAAGCCTTAATGTGGATAAATTCAAGAATTTATGAATCAAAATCCATAAAACCCCTAATTCTTCCATACTAACACAAAATACCCTTTTCAGAGACTATCAATTTCTATAAACTTATCTAGAATATTTCCTAAAGCAATGGTGCATGAGCATCAACAAAACAATATTACAAACATATAAATACTTGTCAATTTGAAATGTAATAGGTCTTGTGAGCTTCTAGGGGTGTCTTAAGGAGTTTTGGGAGTTTGTAAGAAGCCATTTGAATGATTCATTTATCTTAAAAAAGTTTAAGTCAACATGATTGAGTTTCCATCCAAAAGATCAATGTTTAATATTTGAATTGTTGTATAAAATTTGTAAAAGAGTGTGATCATTTCAAAAGGGCATGAACCTCTTTATCATGACCTAAAGGTCTAAAACCATATTGTAAATATCTTTTTTATTTCTTACCATGTGAATCAACCTATAAAGAATAAATCTTCCTATGATGAAAAAGACAAAAAGAGTATGAGGATAAGACTCAAAAGAGAGACTCTAGGTCTATTTCAAGACCAAAGCCAAACAAAGACCTATTTCCACATAGAGATAAGAGTCCAATAAAAGTAAATGTACTAGTATAAGGTCGAATGAATCAATCTTTTTACATAAGTGAGTTGTGGATACCAAGTGACAAAAGAGGAGGAATAAGGCCTCTAGGCTAATGTCTACAAAATTGTATATTTATACATATATATATAAAATTTGTCCAATATAAGAAGGATCTATCGGAAATTGTGAAAAAGGAAGTGAAGGATTTTATATGTATGATAGTCCGTAGGATTGTGGATATTGTACATTGAAGGGATTCCTCAGAGCGAATAAATGAGTAAGATATTGCTATTTATTCCATTCTATGATATTTGAATAATTTGCGATCAGGTTTAAAGTCTATGCAATATAGTCGGCCTTATAGATTCAAATTCTATGATAAATAATTTGTAGGGGCTAAAAAAATTGGGTATTGTTAGTCATCAATATTAGTTTCCTGAGGGATTTTAATGACCTACATTGATATTTTTATGTTACTCAGAATTATAAGTCATCAAGTGTTTGGTGGGATACTAAGCTCGTTACAATAGTATTAATCAGCAGAAAGAAGATCTAATTAGTTTTTATATTATAAGTCACCACCATGCATTGTTGATTGGTTTACTGTGGCCGATTGGTCTTTGATTATTTTTGTATGGTTTTAGCACTTAATGGAAATCCGTTGGATCGAGCAAAGTTAAAGATCGATAGACCAATCCGATATTTGTTTTGATGTTGAAGTGAAGCCGTACAGCTTTCTAATAGAAAAAGTAAATAATGTTGGTCGATGATATTTGTAGCTGCTTACATGAACTGTTGAACATCTGATGCCTGTATTACAATCGAAAGGATGTCTGGAAACGAGGTTGCATTTTTGGTTGAAGATGTAAACTTACATAATTTGTGTGCAGAAATAAGGTGAGTAATATTGTTTTGCATATGATAACTTGTTGAAGATAAAGAGCATAGCAATATATATGCAAAATTGATACTCAAATTGGTCTTGTAAAGACCAATACGCCATTTGACTTCACACAGGTATTTATTCTAATTTGATTTGATGTTGTAGTTTGAATGATTCTTAGCACTATGAAAAAGCCAATTGGGTGGACAAAACGTTAAAAGTTCAACAGTTCAAAGATTTTATAATTCAGAACAAAGCGGTTTATACACTTTGAAGTCGTGTGTGATTATAAAATGAGGATATGTGAATTGATGAAAAAAAGACATTAGAACGTTGGGGGAAATATAAAAAGTGGATTAATTCTTTTTATTTTATAAAAAGGAAAAGCTATTTTGGGATGTTGGCTCCCAGTGAAAACATTAAAGAAGAGTATCAAATATATTTTATTATGTATTTGGTTTAGTCTGAAAATGGTAAGACTAACAATAGCAAGCAGAACTTCTGGCAGTATTTATAATACATTTGTTATCCTCCATATTAAATTAAGCTCAATACATTGGTTTAGTCTGAACATGGTATGACTAACAATAGCAAGCAGAACTTCTGGCAGTATTTATAATACATTTGTTAGCCTCCTTCATATTAAATTAAGCTCAATAGTGGCAATATACGCATTAGATTGGCATTGTTTTAAAAGAAATCTTCTATAAGAAGGTTTGTACAAAGCGTCTGATAATAGATCTGATGTTATAATTAAGATTGGTTAAAGGATCTTCTTTAAGTTTGGAATTCATTAAATTCAAGGATGAAGAATGTTATAAGAATAGTCAAGGTAAACATATTAGGTAAGATGACGAAGATTTCTTAAAATAAATAGGTGATTCTCAAAGATAGATAATGCAATCAGAATTGAAGGGAATAAGAATAGAGGATTAATCAGTTTAGAATTGATCAATGGCAAGGTGAAACAAGCATCTAGTTTACATCAGAAATTGATAAGATATAATATTCAAGTAGATCACTTGCATCAAGTGATAAGGCAATCATGCCCCCCAATATTTTGAGGGGAGATCATCGAACCTAATCTCAACAAGAAATATACCTTGCTGAGTAGAAGAAATATCAAAATTGCGCTACCATTACTAAATCCAAAGACCCACACCTCTCATGGACTAGAAAGGATGATTTAAAATATTCAATTTAGATTCCAAATTTGAAACAATCACAATGAAAAAGCCCTTGGGTAAATACCTAACCTATGTATCATTACCCCACTTCTCCTTGATCCAATATTCAATCTCGCCTATTGGCAACTATTTCTCAATGAAATTTCTGATTAGGGCACAATCCTCAAAGAGCGTAATTGGTAAGTGCACAAAGTTGGGGGACAAAAAGGGGCATACATGTGGACATGATTTCAAGAAATTTTAGAAATTTGAACTTCTATAGATAATTTGAGATATCTACACTCCAAATTTGAATATGACGTAAGAACATGAAATGTAGCATTTCGAGTCTAGTTTCTAAAACACTATTAAAAAAAATAAAATGGTTAAGAATAACTAGGTCAAACATCAAAAATTTGAAGGGGAGCTCTCATTTTTTTAAGAAAATAGAGTAGATAGACGATCGTGTAGTGCACCATTTTTTTAGTAGCATTTAATATTATTTGAAACCCTTTAGAGAACATTTAGATAAGATATTCTAGTTTTTGACCTATAGTTTTTTATAATTTTTCAATGAATACTTTTTATTAATGATTTTTTCAATTAAATATATCTAGGAAACCAACAAAAACATGGACAACCATTCGTGTAGCATGCTTAACTACCTAAAAAAAAATGATTTAAAAAAAAAAAAAAATGTGTGTATAATTAGGCCAAGTTTGTGACCATATAACTTTTTTTGCACTTGGATCAATGAAAAATAAATTACATGAACATGTATAGGCATGTAGTGGCCTAAAAAATGTATAGTTAGAAATCAACACAATTTGTAACCTTGAATTAGTCAACAAATTATAAAAATCATATTTTTGGAAAGAGGAGAGCATGTTCATCACGATGGTATTAATTTTTTGAATTTTACTGTTGAAATTCATAGTGTATTTGGAGATCAAAATTGATTTTTTTTTAGTTTTAATAATAACTCTCTGACTCGGCTATAGATTGATAGGTCCAAACCTTTGGCATAGGAATCCAAACCATTACCAAGCTAAAAGGCATAGTGTTTTAATTCAAATTAAAATAGCATGATCACATTAATGTCTAATACAATCATGTTAGTAATGTGATCGTGTTAGTAATGTAATCATATTAATAGATAACACTATCATGTTAGTAACGCGACCATTTACATTTATATTATTACATTTATTTCCTTATACTTTAAATTTATGTAAATAAATATAAGAAATTAGGGTCATTTTATATTTGATAAAGTTGATCTCATTGTTGTATGCCTTATGATGTGAAAAATAATTTTTCAAAATCTAATCTAGTCATTACTTAAGTATTTTTAGTTTCTAAGTATTAAACTTAGGGATTTCAATATATATATATATATATATATATATATATATATATATATATATATATATATATATATTTGCAATTGATATCTATTTTTGGTAAACATATAGTCATTTTTTAGGTTTTTGTGCCTTTTAAATTGATTCTTGACATTTTTAGGAATCATAGGTTTGTCAAAATTAATGTTTTAAAACTAATCACTTTGAACTTGATTCAAATTGGTTTGATTAGGGTAGTTTAGATCAAATTGATGACCTACACACATCAAATGACCACTTTGTGTTAATTTCACTTGTTGATCATCCCTCTTTTATCCTTGATCACTTCCTACTCATCCCTCATCACCCCTAATTACTCTCTCATCATTCCTCATTATTCCTAAGCACTTTTTCATTGACCTTCACTATCTCTAATCATCTTTAATCACTCCCTTATTATCCATGATCACTCCTTCATTAACCCTCACTATCCCTCATCATCTCTAATTACTCCATCCTCATCCCTCATCATCTCTAATCACTCTTTCCTCATCCCTCATCATCTCTAATCACTCTTTCCTCATCCCTCATTATCCCTATTCACTCCCTCCTCATCCCTCCTCATTTCTAATCACTTCCTCATTAATATTCATTATCCCTCATCATCTCTAATCACGTAGGATTATCATATCTAATCACTCCTTTATTGAATACCATAATCCCTCATCATTTATAATCACTCCCTCATCATCCCTCATAATCCCTAATCGCTCTTTCCTCATCCTGAACCATCCCTCATCACTCTATCATTAACCCTCACTATCCCTCACTATCCCTAATCATTCTCCCATGATCTAAAATAAGTATATACTCTAAAGGTATATTTAATTCTAATCATATGTTGTTTAATCCATTATAATATAAATTAAATCTTTTCTAGGACTTGTGTTGTTAATACCTATTTGTGATAGTCAATTTTATTACTGAATGAATTAGATGACCTTCCAAATTCATAGTCAAGTACCATAAGTCCTAACACAAAATA
This sequence comes from Torreya grandis, assembly GCA_037957365.1. Taxonomy (NCBI): domain Eukaryota; kingdom Viridiplantae; phylum Streptophyta; class Pinopsida; order Cupressales; family Taxaceae; genus Torreya; species Torreya grandis. The sequence continues at coordinate 3,739,999 of JARHVA010000770.1, read as the reverse complement.
GATTATGAATTTTAGTTTATCAAATTATCTTTGTTGTGCATCTGACTAGATGAAAATTTATTGACTTGCACCTCTAGTAACTTGGTTCAAAGGATAAAAATTAAACACAAAACTCTCATATAATTTTTAAATTCTGAGAAGATTTCAATCATATGCAAAGTTATTTGGTGTTTCCCATTCCTGTACGACTTGAATCTTGGTCAGGTTCACACATGCAGTCCTTTTGTGTGTAATGTATCCCAAATATTTTATCTCTTTCATGAAAAATGAACATTTATTCATGTTCTCATAAAAATGTGTTTCTGCAAAATGTGAAACACTAGTTCAGCATGGTGTAGATGTTCATCCCTTATTTTTCAAATATTAGGATGTCAAGGTAGATTAAAAAAATGACATAGGTAAAGGGCTTGAAGATATCATTTAACATCTCAATGAATACATTCACTGCATGAGTTAATCAAAAAGGCATAACCAACTAGTCAATGCATCCTTCCTTTATTTTTAACACTATATTCCAAATGTCTATAGTTCAACATAAATATGATGATACCAAAACTTAAGATAAATTTTGGAAAAGACTTCTACACCATGGATATGGTAGAAAAATGATTTAATATTTAGATGAGGATAATATTTCATCACTTTAATCTTGATAAGATATTTTTAATTGATTCAAAACCTCATGTCCTATCCTTATTTTGCATAAGCACAATTGGGATTTTTAAAGGCAATGATTTGGGCATGATGTGTCTATTATCCATGATTTCATGGATCTACCACTTTATATATTCATTCTATATAAATAACATGTTTTATAAAGAGGTTTGAGGTAGAGCTAGTTAAGGGATCAAATCAATATTATTATTTAGTGTAAAGTATGTAGGAACTTATTTAGATGACTGAAATATATCCTTATATTCCTCTAATTTATGGTTCAATTATTTTGTCTTTGTTATTGTTTGATAAACCACACTATAATATGGTACCATAAGGAAGTTATTAAATTTACTTCTTGCCATCAAGAGTATACTTATTACTAGAACCAACAAGATTCTTGCACTTTCTGGCAATAACAATTAAAAGCAAACTAACTATGATATATGGTATTTCATATCATGACAATCTTTCACAACATTTCAAGGATTTAATTCATAGACTACATGCCAATGGTAAATATATGGTTGAACACATGTGAAACATCACAAACCTATAATGGTAATATTTCATAAAGGATTGCATCTTTAAATAATTTTATTTTATACACCAAGTGACACTACTAGGTGATCCATTCCTTAAGGTGTACACTAGACTGTATACTAGCATATGGCTAAGTATAATATATCAATTTCAAGTTCAATTATTGAAAATATTCTTTAGTAGAAATTGAATTATTCTAACTTCCATTGGAAATGATGAAGTGTATTAACTCACCATTTATCTACATTTGTTAATGAAATAATATTTTTAATTCATATAATTTATTGTTGGGAGAAGTAGAGATATTTTTAGTACTGACCATATCATTGGGTTCGTAATATATTATCTACTTACCTTTTTATAGTGCTAGTTGACTTGTACCCACTTCTCGAGATGTGCAAGTAGAGAGCCCATAGTGTGACATTCTTCATTGGATTGAATATTGAAGTTATGAATTAAGCACCACTTTTCGATCTTGGAATAATTTTTATAATCATTTGAAAATTATTTTCCTCTCTATATTATGATGACTCAATAAATATGCATACAAATAAAATGCCTTCAACGTCATTATTTGGATCATAAAATGTGCTCATATGAAAATTAATTGATTGGTTTCAAGAAATGACATAGATTGGTGATCCTCATATTCACTATCCATTTTTAGTGCTATGGTGGTTTTAATTTCTTCTCTTTTTCTGATGGATCTTCAATTATGAATTACATAATTTCTAATAGGCCCATATTTTTTCATAATTGTTAAATATTTGTGTTTCAAATTTGCCTTCACATCATTTTGATCACTATGTCTTATATTTTATACTAGCACTCAACTCTCCACTTGTATCTCCTAGCATTGTTAAACCCCAACAAAATAACACCATCAAGGTATTGGATGGAATGATTAAGGATGAAAATGAATGAGGAATAATTGAGTAGATATTATGAGGGAGTAAATAGGGATGATAAAGGATCATGAGGGTCAATGAGGGAGAGATTAGGGATGGTGAGGGTTAATGAAGGAGTGATTATAGGTGATGAGGGATGAGGAAGGAGTATTTAGAGATTATGAGGGATGATGTAATAGTGATTATGGATGATGAGGGATGGTGAGGGTCAATGAGGGAGTGATAAGGATGATCATAGATCAATTATAAATGATGAGTAATGGTGAGGGTCAATAAGGGAGTGGGTCAATAAGGGAGTGATTAGGGATGATGAAAGATGAGGATGGAGTGATTAGAGATGATGAAGTGATGATTAGGGATGATGAGGGAGTGATTAAAGATGATGATGGATGGTGAGGGTCAATGAAGGAGTGATTAAGGATGATGAAGGATGAAGAGTGAGTGATTAGGGATGATGAAGGATAGTGAGGCTTAATGATGGAGTAATCAAGGATGATGAGGGAGTGATTAAATATGACTAAGGAAAATGAGGAATGATGAGAGAGTGATTAGGGGTGATGAGGGGTGAGGAAGAAGTGATTAGGGATGAGGGAGAGATGATTAATAAGTTAAATTAACACAAAATGGTCATTTTATGTCTGTAGGTCATAAATGTGACTTGTGATACCCAAATAACATTGCTTTGCATCAATTTCAAAGTGAGCAGTTTTAAAACTTCAATTTTGACAAATCTAGGACTCTTAAAATTGCTAAGAATCAATTTAGAAGGCAAAAAAACCTAAAAAATGACTACATGTTTACTAAAAATTACCATCAATTACAAAAGTTATGCCCTGAAATACCTAGGTTCAATACTTAGACCCTAAAAGTGCCTAAGTAATGACCGTATTATATTTTAAAAAACTATTTTCCACATCTAAGGCATGCAACTATGAGACCAACTCTATGAGATGTAGAGTGACCCTAATTTATTATATTTATTAAAATAAATCTAAAGTATATAAAAATAATGTAAACTGTAACTTAACACTTAGAGTATTAACTATAAGCTTCAAGCCAACATTGGATTCATGTGCATGTCCACCTTATTTTATGTGAAAAATAATAAGAATGTAGTTGCTTTATTTTATTTACATTAATGCGATCACCTTATCTATTAACCAAGATTTGATCCATGTACATGTTCACATGATTTAAACATGAAAAAAATAAGAACATGATCACATGATTTATTTATAATAATGAAATCATTCTATGTATTAACATGATCATGTTATGGATTGGTAATTTCCAAGATATAATTTAAATAATAGGATCACATTATGGGAAATATCCATGTAATTATCCCCCAACTCTATGCACATACCCAAATATTTTTAGAGAAGGAATTTGATTCCCAAAAAAATCCTTATCTAAGTTAATCTTAAGGCCATCCTTAGAAATGAGAGTAAAAGAATCCTTTGTTGAAACTTCTTCCTTATCCTATCTTCCATCAAGCTTCGATTGACCTTCACCCAATGGAAGACTATTTTATTCTATTTAATATGATGTATTCTTTCCCAAACCCTTCCCTAATGAGCACACTTTTATATCCTCTCATGTCTCTGCCCCATTTCTATCTCCTACTCCAATTCTAGTTTCTCTTACTTACAACCGTAGATAATCATTGGTCTCTTAAATTTCTTCTTCGAGAGTGTAGTGGTCTACCTTTTTTGAGTGGTGACCAATCCCCAAAGATAAAGAAAGTGTTTCCTTCTATTTATTGACTCTATCACATGCCATTATTGTTCTATTTTATTGTTATTATTGTGTGTGTGTGTGCGCGCGTGCGTGCGTGCATGTGTGTGTTTGTGTGTGTATTGTTTTTGATTTCATGGATATTGAATCATGTTATACATTAGATATTTAATATCTATCTGAATGTATATTTGTTTTCCATGATTATATTGTTTTTAATTTCTATGATGATGTTGTACTTGATTTAGATACAAAATGCGATTGATTGTCATGATGTTTTATCATTTGATCATGATATAAAATGTTTAACTCTATTTATATGCTTATTGATAGATGCGCATCATATTTATCATATATGTATCCATGAATTTTAGTTGGTTTTTTTGGATGATATAAAATGTGAGATGTTCTTATTTATGTATAGTATCGCATGTAGCTATGGTGCATGGGGATGCTTTCTTTTTATGTGATATTGTATATAAGTCTCTCATGCACTTGATTTTTAATTTTTCACATGATAGTATTTATCTTAATTTTAAGATGAATCATTATAAAACCATTTATTCTTATGTAGGGACTAATTAAAATACAAATACTTAACAACTCAAGATCAAGGTATGAAAAATCAAGAATTAAGTGTAAAACATAAAGTGTAAACCATTTACTCTTATGTGTTTCCCTTAAGAGGGTAATGAAATAAAAATAAGAAGTGTATATTCTGACTCAAGCTACCCAATGTAGACAAGCACTACCTATATAGTTCATGTATACCTTAGGCTAATGTAGTTCTCCCAGACATGGGAGTGAGGAAAAGGTGACGACAAATGATTTAGGATGAAAATGTTAAAGGAATAAGAGATAAAAATGACATGCAAAATAATGAGGTAAAAAAAGAGAATATGTTCACAAAATGGCAAGAACATAAGATAAGAATAACTCATAAATGGTGAGAACATAAATAATATTGAATGGAGAAAATGAACATGAGTATTGTAGTGGTTGAGCTAACCTAAGCTATCCCATGTAGCCAAGTGTTGCCTACATATTTTGTATGGACCTTAGGCCAATATATTTATCCTATAAATGGGAGTGTAATAAATGGTTAAAATTTATTAAAATGATCAATTTATAATGAAATATACCCATCTCAAATATAATAAAACACCTAAGGGAATGGGAAATCAAAATTTTATTTTGAATGATCAAATTTTATTGAATTCAATGTAAAAGTCATGATTTGGATTAGATTTTTCCCACTTGGGATATGTTCAATGCAAAGGGGTGGCTTTCTAAATGATACTCAAATAGTGCCACTTAGAATAAAACCAAGTGGAAGAGTCATTAACTAACATGATGAAAAATTGTGCAAAGGTTTTATGGTTTTATATCTCTTTTTAGGATTTTTTAATTTTTGAATTTTTAGAGTTTTAGGAAATTATTAATGTTTTGGGTTTTTTAGAATAAATATATACATGAATATTCTGAAAGTATAATGTATATGGGAATATAAATAAATGTGAAGGGGCCCATCTAGAAAAGGATAAATACCTTGGGTAAAGAATCAAATAACAACTAAACTATATGTAACGGGGCTTTTGAAAGGTGAAAGGACTACTATTTCACAAAAAATTGAGGTGTGAACAAACTATATTTCAACAAAAAATTATGATTTAAAATAAGGGATATGTAATGGGAACTTAAGATCATCAAAGAGATAAAATAAGATTCATTTAAGACTACCAAGTTGGGAAACCATGTCAAAATCACACTGATATTATACCTAAAAGGATATGTTGATGATGACCAAATTTGAACATCCTATTAAAATTTACTTGAAATCTACCTATAGTAACTGTAGGTCATAATCAAGATCAAGAAGATAATAATAGATGAAAGGAAGATGAGGCTTAACTTGGGAATGAAAAATGAAAGAAATGGGAAAGGAAATGTGAAGGAAATGCCCTGAAGTAAAGGTCCTCATAGATAATTTTAAATCAAGTCAAGAATAAAAATACTTGATATCCATAGTGTTCATTTGATCATCTATCTAATACCCTTTTGGTATATCCAACCTATATGCCCCTAAACCATAATTTGTAGTGACAATGATAGCAGCCAACTAATTTGGCTCAAATTTTTATTTCTTATCATATTTTGCATTAGTTTTTTTAATTCTTAAATATAAGATCACCCACCTCAATCTCTCTGGGAATGATGTGCTTGTTATAATTATAGTGTAGCCTATTCTACTATGCTTTGAGATGACTCAATGTAGATATCCATTTCTCATCAAAGTGTTCTAACTATTAGATCTTGGATACTCTATAGTCTTCATCATCATTGATCCCATGCATTTAAACACATATAATAGGCAACTCAACCTCAATAGGAAGGATAACATCAAAGCCAAAAACTAGTTAGTAGGGTGTTGCACCTATAGGCATGTAGATATTTATATGATAAGCTTATAAGGAAGGGAATAATTACAATTATTAATCATGACTAGTTTTGTTGAAAATATTCTTAATAATTATAAAAATTATCCTATTATATGCCTTAGCTTGGCCATTACCTTGAGAGTAATAGGGAATTGACCACATGTGTTTAATATAGAGCTTTGTATAGAGGGTTTTCACATCCTTGATCTTAAATGACTTTCCATTGTCAGATATAAGGGAAGAGGGAATGCCATATTGGTAGACAAGGTGATTTGGAATGAATTTGGAAATTTTCTTGTTGGTCATGTATGTGAGAGGAATTTCCTCAACCCACTTAGTGAAATACTCAGTGGAATTTAGGATATGTTTGTGGCCATATGAAGAAGTAGGTTTATCTTACCTGCAAGATTGAGTCCCATGTATAAAATGGCCAATGGGAAGTGATAGAATGAATATCTCATGAAGGAACGTGAATTAAATCACTATGATTTTGGTAAAGTAACTTTCATTAAGGGCTAATGGTAACTATAATCACATGCCCACTAGATACACATTTATTAAAATGAACCCATGTGTCTGATTCCATAGTGGGCCAATAGTATCCTATCCTAAGGAGCTTCTTGACAAGGACCATAATGCTTGTATAGGCCCCAAAAATCCCTTCATGCACATATTTAAGTGCTAATTTGGATTCACCTGAGTTTAAACATTGAATTAACATCCTTTCATATCCTCTATGATAGAGTTTACTACCAAATAAAGTGTAATGGGATGAATTATGAATAAAGGACTTTTATTGGTTGCACGATAGGTCAGTATGAAGAATTTGATCTTAGAGGTAAGTGTATATATCTTGGCACCAAGGGAAATCAAGACCAACAATATCAAATACCTTTTTAGTATTTAGATGACTATAAGACAACATAATAAGGTTTTCAATAAGAAACTAATATTCACAAACAATGGAAGATATATCTATTAATGACCCAATGGTAGCCATGGCATCAACTAATATGTTGTTTCCATAGGTATTTTTTAAAACTAGATGCATTCAAATTGTTGTTTGAGATTATCAACCATGCATTTTACGGAATGGCCTTATCATCCTTTGTTTGAAACTAGTCTATAGCTTAATTAATGATCAATTACAAATCTCCATAAAAACCAATTTTTGAATGTTCCACTTTACTATGAGATAGAGACTTGCAATAAGTTACTC